>CM067366.1:48185518-48646305 GCA_034401795.1 Chaetoderma sp. LZ-2023a | reverse complement strand
ATCCCCGCCGGCAAATGGACATTGCCCAAGATCACTAAATTGACCGTTTTTTGCTGACCATCATGCAAGGGTTAATGTTGAATGATTGAGATGGATATTATGGATAGCTATTTGAGTTTTGCTTTTACCAAGATGTCACGTAGATTCGGATTTTTCTTGAACGCAATTACTGGACGCTTGTTAAAGGGTTGTTTCAGTTTCTCCTGTAGGTTTTGATACTCATCTTTCAACATTTTGGAAATTTCAACGTTTTTCCGATTATAGGTCAGAATGAATGGAATTTTGTCACGTTGATCAGATAAGCCTGGGTCCGAGTTTATTCCCCTTGGCCACTGTGTTTCGAGTTCTTTAATCCAAAACGATTCTCGAACTTTTCTTTGTTTATCAGTTTCTTCTGCCGTATCTGAAAGGGGCGGCTGTTCAATCGGCATAATTTCAAAGTCACGAAGGACTAAATGGTCAGGAAGATTAAAATGTTCGGAAACATGTGTGTCTTCCTCTAGCCTAATATCTGAGAGGTGTCGAGTTGCCCGCCATCTTAATGGACATTTGGTTTCGCCGACATACTGTTTTTGGCACAATTTGCATGAAATTAGATAAATAACATTTTCAGAGTCACAATCTAGATTAGACTGAAGTTGGAACTTGCTTTTGTTCTGAAAGCTCGTGAAAGTATTCTGGTTTGGGAGAAATTCATCTAACTTGCACCTTTTCTTTCCGCATTTGCGAGATTCGCCTACACCTATAATAGGACGATTGTGAGAAATTTTGGTAGGCCGATGATTTGAGGCATTATCTGGAATGGTTTCCAAGCCGTCTAATGTTTCAGATTTGATTTTGCGCAAGAATCGTGAGGAGTAACCTCGTAGTTTGAGGGCTTTGAATAGGGTAGAGCACGCTTCTTCAAAGTGTTTCCTATCACTCGAATTCCTGTGAAAACGGATTATTTGTGATTTAACTATTCCTTTAAAAGTATGTGGTGGATGGAAAGATTTTTTGTGCAATAGCTGATGCGAATCGGTTGGTTTGAAATACACTTTGTAGTCTAAGTAGCTAGTTGTTTCATACTTTAGACCTTTATATACAGTTACATCCAGGAAATCTACGGACATCTCGTCAATGGTTGCTTTTAATTTGATATTCGGATCGTGATTGTTCAGAATTTCGAAAAGTTCATCAAACTCTGCCTTTGTGTGTTGCCAAATCATGAAAATGTCATCAAGGTACCTGCGATAAATGAGGGGATGTTTTGGACACTTTTCTAACGCTTCCTCCTCCCACTCTGCTACGTAAATATTGGCAAAACATGGGCTAAAGCGCTTGCCCATCGCGCAGCCGCAAATTTGTTGGTAAATTTCGCCATCGAATTCAAAATCATTGCCTTTCAGATTCAGCTCTAATAGAGCTATTACTTCTCTGTCTGGCCTGTTGGTGTCTGGGTAGTTCACGAATGCTCTACGGATAGAATTTATACCCTTCTCGATGTCAATGTTTGTATACATAGCATCGATGTCAAGCGTGACCAAGAATGAATTTGGAGGTATCCAGGTCTCAGAGACCTGTGATAAGAAGTCTTCTGTGTTTTTCAAGAAGCTGGGGTGTCTATTTGCTATTGGCTGTAGATGGTAATCAATGTATTCACTGATTCTGTAGGATTCTGAGCCACAATCAGAGATTATAGGTCGCCCGGGCGGGGACATTGGGTCCAACCACGAATCTATGGGTTTATGAATTTTTGGCAAAAGATAGAAAGTCCGTGGTTTTGACTCAAGTTTAGCAAAGAGATACTTATGTTGCTTTTCGGTGATCTTCTTGCTATCGAGCAATTTTTGAAGAATCTCATTAAATTTGCTGCAATTATTTTGCCAAAGTGGTTTGCTTAGTTTCTGGTAATGCTTTGGGTTACTAAGTTGTCGTTGTGCTTCACGTTTATAGTTATCTTTAAGCATTATTACAGTCGCCGACCCTTTATCTGCAGGTTTGATGACAATTTCGCTGTTTTTAGACAATTCAATTAAGGCCTGGCGTTCCTCATAGGGTAAATTTGGTTGATCATTAGGGAATGTAGAATTTTTAACACGTTCTGAAAAGAGTTCTATGCTTTCACCGATCGCTGGGTCCAGGATTTTTACGTTTGGTGCCCAGCCAGTTTTTTCAATGAATGGTGGAATGTTACTATTAGAGTTCCGAAAGAAGTCTGCTAACTTAATACGGTGACTAAATTCAGATGTTTCCATACAGCCATTATCTAAAAGAGCATCCAAACCTGTTTTAGGTTTTGGTGTTGGGACAAATGTAAGACCAAAATTGAGCAGTGACTGCTCTGCTTCACCTAATGGGGAGCCAGTTAGATTGACAATATTACTGCCCAGTCCTGTTTCCGGGCGGATGTTACCCTGGCCCTTGTCTAGTTTAAATTTAGGAATTTAAGCCAGGCAGAATACATCGAGTTAGCTGTCTTCTCAGTCCAATGAATGTTATCCTTAACAACGTTAAATTCGGAGAGTCTAAGTGCAGGAATGACAGTCACAGATTTTGATGATTCAGCCGTCGAATTGATGGACTGAATCGCCAACTTCTGCTGAGCTGTCAACCGACTTGAATAGTTAAGTTTTGCGAAGTAAATCGCAGTCTTTGGGAATTTGGACTTAATCGCACTGAGAAGCAGCATTAATCTATGTTTTGAACTAGAGATGGGTTCATTCATATCATTAATGCCAATGTTGATCACTATTTTCTCTGGTTTAAATGATCCAGTGTACTTTTGAATTAGTCCTCTAGCATGACACAATTTAGCTCCTGGGTAGCAGGCAACTTGCGTTTCAGGGTGGGGTTCAACATTAATGCGACTCAGGTTCGAAGCTCCAAAGATGAGTACTTTGTTCGTGAGAACAGGTAGTCGCCAGTCAATTTTGTTTTCGATTTCATGACGAAATTTCCAAAAAATGTTTCTCTCCAACATGGTGGGTTGTTGGGGTCTATTTGCAAATTTAATAGGACGCACCTCCGGTGCATTACTTGGACCTGGAGTTGGAGAGAAGCTGGGCTGTGGCAGTTTCCCTGTTGGGGATGGGGTCTTGAGACCCGATGGTTGACTGCTCTGGGGGGATTTCTGAGAAGCGCCAGTCCGTGGACCAGATCTGCTACCATTAACCCTTTCCCTCTGTGGCAAGGGCGGATATTCGTTTGGGTCATTTAGATTGCCTAGTGGAGAGTCAGGTAGTGGGATTAATGATGCTTCAAATAGCATATCTCTAGGGCCAGAATCTAATGGTTGCAATGGAGAGATTTTATTGTCTACTCGTTTTGTGACTGGCGGCGAAGTTTCAGGTGATCTGAGGCGTTTTTTCATTTGTGATTGTGGGGCCACAGTTGGTATCATGACCAGAGGCGTGGCTTGTGCGAGATTTTGAATTGGTTGCTGAGATGGATCTATCGGTCGCACAAAATCGTAAAAAGAACTAATCGCATTAATGTCGAGCTTTCTATTATAATTGTTTTTTGCCCAGCGTATAGCATTGGATTTAGCACGACCTAGGTCTAAATGTGGCATTGCCTGTGTGAGGACTACTTCAGTTCTAATACTACCAAGTTGTTCATTATAGTGATTTAACATGGCCTTAATGGTAGATTTTGCCCACTCAAAATTCACATTCCAGATGGCAAAGTAGATGTCATCATTTGGTATAGCTGGCTTACAAAATCCATTCAGCTCTTCCACCTTCCTGCTAAGCCCATCAGGGAGAGTTTCGGCATCTAAATGTCTACGTAGCGTAGCAATATGGTGGAAGCACTGAATTATTTGGTAATACAGCTTTACCAGGCGCGCATGCGCAGATGAACCCCCTTTACCATCTCCATTCTTCCTACGACCATTCTTCCTCGCAATAGCCATTCAGACAGACAATCGTTCAATCTAACTAGCAATCAGACAGGCAGTTGAGCAGGTAAGAACGATTCGATCAGACAAACTCAAATTCAAGCACACAAATTCATTCACATCAACTACAAATTGAACCAATATATTACTTACACCTGAAAGACAAATTATAGAATTAACATGTAATATGCAAGGGTTAACAATACAACAATACAATACGCAATATTATAAGTTACTCACAGTAATTATGGACACCGTCAATTGGCTAAATGCATTTCACATGGATGTGCTTCATCAGTAGCCTGTATGACAAATCTGTCAGTTCTTCAGTATAGACAGCTTTATATACGTTTACTGAATTACTCAATCTCCTTTGAAAAACTACTCTATGGTTTAATTTGAACAATTGAACTTTGTGCAAGGTTTGAATTTCCTTTGATTCGGGTTTATCACAAACATCATTAATAAAGCCAATGATTAGTGGACTGGTTTCACTCCACACAGATTAGTGAAATTTTACTCTTCCGAATTGGATTGATAAGTGAGTAGTGTTTCCTTCACGAGATCATGAACCGATCATTCAAAGGTGTTATATGCTTTTGTTGGGACACTCAATTTTGCCTTTTGATCATTTGATGCCGAAAAAATTAATCAAGTTTGGAGGACATATTTTGTCATTTTATAGAATTTTGTTCACCACACCGGAAAGGCCACTGCAGTGTTAATATTTAAACTTTGTTCATACATGTAGAAAGAAAGTAGTATTCAGCTCCCTTAATTTTATGTGAGTGAGTGGCTGGACGGACACACAGAGAGCCGGATGGCTGGCAAGGCAGATGGACAGATCCATCCATCCATCCATCCAACCATCCATCCATCCAGACATCCAACCATCCATCCATCCCACGCCCCCATCCATCCATGGAAGGATGGGGAGGCGGGAAGGATGGGGAGGTGAGATGGGGACGGGCATAAAGGAAGGATAGAGCCTAGTCGGAGAGAGGGAGGAAGGATCCATCCATCCATCCATCCAACCAACCAACCAACCAACCAACCAACCAACCAACCAACCAACCAACCATCCATCCATCCATCCATCCAACCAACCAACCATCCATCCATCCATCCATCCCACACACCCATGGAAGGAAGGGGATTGGGGATGATTGATGGGCAGGATCCATCCATCCATCCCACCATCCACCCACCCATACATCAAACCATCCATCCATTCATCCATCCATTCATCCATCCATCCATCCATGGAAGGGAGGGAAGAAGGGATGGGAAAGATCCATCCATCCATCCATCCCGATGTGGAGATGGAATGAGGGATGGGAAGGAAGGAAGAATGGAGTGGGCATGGCTGGATAGACGGGGAGGACTATCCATCCATCCATCCATCCATCCATCCATCCATCCATCCATCCATCCATCCATCCATCCATCCATCCATCCATCCATCCATCCATCCATCCCACACACCCATGGAAGGAAGGTGATTGGGGATGATTGATGGGCAGGATCCATCCATCCATCCCACCATCCACCCATGTATACACGCACGCACGCATGTACGCACGCACGCACACACCATTCACATTACACCCCCCAACCCCCCCCCCCCCGCCCCACCCCCATGGATGGATGAGAGGCCGGATGATGGATGGGTAGGAGAGAAGGATAGAGCGGGGATCGGCTGGAGAAGGTGCAAGAGTGGGAGTTCGAGATGGACAGACGGGCAGTGGGACGGCAGAGTAGCGGGAGGGATGGGCAAACGGACTGACGGACAAGTGGACCATGTGACAGCCAGACCAGTGAATGCATGGGTGGATTGACAGGAGCTGATGGATGGTTAGGCGGGTGGACCAGTGAATGAGTGGAGAAGCAGGAGAGTGAATCCGGGAATGATTGTAGAATTTGGTATATAAGTCTCTCCACTGAAAGACCGACAGACTGCCTGACGGTGTCGACGGATATATAAGTTATGTTTTTACAAGGCAGTAAAAGAACAGAACTGGCACTCGCAAGTATGTAGTCAATATTGTCAACGCACTGGCTCAGAATCTTCAATAATTGAAAAAATTCAAAAATTTAAGATATTTTGGTTTATCTTACTGCCTGAGATTTGTCATTTTGTTTGAGGAAAGCCATATGGCATTAATGTTAACCCTTTACTGGTTAAATTTGTTCAGTAAAATCCAAATATGCGCTTACTTATTTAATGTACATTTGCAGGCACAGACAAGGTCATTCCCGAGAATATACCACTGGAACGACTGTCTCGGTTCCCGAGCCAGTCATTACAGTGGTAAATTTTCAAAAATACTCCAATCCCCGCCGGCAAATGGACATTGCCCAAGATCACTAAATTGACCGTTTTTTGCTGACCATCATGCAAGGGTTAATGTTGAATGATTGAGATGGATATTATGGATAGCTATTTGAGTTTTGCTTTTACCAAGATGTCACGTAGATTCGGATTTTTCTTGAACGCAATTACTGGACGCTTGTTAAAGGGTTGTTTCAGTTTCTCCTGTAGGTTTTGATACTCATCTTTCAACATTTTGGAAATTTCAACGTTTTTCCGATTATAGGTCAGAATGAATGGAATTTTGTCACGTTGATCAGATAAGCCTGGGTCCGAGTTTATTCCCCTTGGCCACTGTGTTTCGAGTTCTTTAATCCAAAACGATTCTCGAACTTTTCTTTGTTTATCAGTTTCTTCTGCCGTATCTGAAAGGGGCGGCTGTTCAATCGGCATAATTTCAAAGTCACGAAGGACTAAATGGTCAGGAAGATTAAAATGTTCGGAAACATGTGTGTCTTCCTCTAGCCTAATATCTGAGAGGTGTCGAGTTGCCCGCCATCTTAATGGACATTTGGTTTCGCCGACATACTGTTTTTGGCACAATTTGCATGAAATTAGATAAATAACATTTTCAGAGTCACAATCTAGATTAGACTGAAGTTGGAACTTGCTTTTGTTCTGAAAGCTCGTGAAAGTATTCTGGTTTGGGAGAAATTCATCTAACTTGCACCTTTTCTTTCCGCATTTGCGAGATTCGCCTACACCTATAATAGGACGATTGTGAGAAATTTTGGTAGGCCGATGATTTGAGGCATTATCTGGAATGGTTTCCAAGCCGTCTAATGTTTCAGATTTGATTTTGCGCAAGAATCGTGAGGAGTAACCTCGTAGTTTGAGGGCTTTGAATAGGGTAGAGCACGCTTCTTCAAAGTTTTTCCTATCACTCGAATTCCTGTGAAAACGGATTATTTGTGATTTAACTATTCCTTTAAAAGTATGTGGTGGATGGAAAGATTTTTTGTGCAATAGCTGATGCGAATCGGTTGGTTTGAAATACACTTTGTAGTCTAAGTAGCTAGTTGTTTCATACTTTAGACCTTTATATACAGTTACATCCAGGAAATCTACGGACATCTCGTCAATGGTTGCTTTTAATTTGATATTCGGATCGTGATTGTTCAGAATTTCGAAAAGTTCATCAAACTCTGCCTTTGTGTGTTGCCAAATCATGAAAATGTCATCAAGGTACCTGCGATAAATGAGGGGATGTTTTGGACACTTTTCTAACGCTTCCTCCTCCCACTCTGCTACGTAAATATTGGCAAAACATGGGCTAAAGCGCTTGCCCATCGCGCAGCCGCAAATTTGTTGGTAAATTTCGCCATCGAATTCAAAATCATTGCCTTTCAGATTCAGCTCTAATAGAGCTATTACTTCTCTGTCTGGCCTGTTGGTGTCCGGGTAGTTCACGAATGCTCTACGGATAGAATTTATACCCTTCTCGATGTCAATGTTTGTATACATAGCATCGATGTCAAGCGTGACCAAGAATGAATTTGGAGGTATCCAGGTCTCAGAGACCTGTGATAAGAAGTCTTCTGTGTTTTTCAAGAAGCTGGGGTGTCTATTTGCTATTGGCTGTAGATGGTAATCAATGTATTCACTGATTCTGTAGGATTCTGAGCCACAATCAGAGATTATAGGTCGCCCGGGCGGGGACATTGGGTCCAACCACGAATCTATGGGTTTATGAATTTTTGGCAAAAGATAGAAAGTCCGTGGTTTTGACTCAAGTTTAGCAAAGAGATACTTATGTTGCTTTTCGGTGATCTTCTTGCTATCGAGCAATTTTTGAAGAATCTCATTAAATTTGCTGCAATTATTTTGCCAAAGTGGTTTGCTTAGTTTCTGGTAATGCTTTGGGTTACTAAGTTGTCGTTGTGCTTCACGTTTATAGTTATCTTTAAGCATTATTACAGTCGCCGACCCTTTATCTGCAGGTTTGATGACAATTTCGCTGTTTTTAGACAATTCAATTAAGGCCTGGCGTTCCTCATAGGGTAAATTTGGTTGATCATTAGGGAATGTAGAATTTTTAACACGTTCTGAAAAGAGTTCTATGCTTTCACCGATCGCTGGGTCCAGGATTTTTACGTTTGGTGCCCAGCCAGTTTTTTCAATGAATGGTGGAATGTTACTATTAGAGTTCCGAAAGAAGTCTGCTAACTTAATACGGTGACTAAATTCAGATGTTTCCATACAGCCATTATCTAAAAGAGCATCCAAACCTGTTTTAGGTTTTGGTGTTGGGACAAATGTAAGACCAAAATTGAGCAGTGACTGCTCTGCTTCACCTAATGGGGAGCCAGTTAGATTGACAATATTACTGCCCAGTCCTGTTTCCGGGCGGATGTTACCCTGGCCCTTGTCTAGTTTAAATTTAGGAATTTAAGCCAGGCAGAATACATCGAGTTAGCTGTCTTCTCAGTCCAATGAATGTTATCCTTAACAACGTTAAATTCGGAGAGTCTAAGTGCAGGAATGACAGTCACAGATTTTGATGATTCAGCCGTCGAATTGATGGACTGAATCGCCAACTTCTGCTGAGCTGTCAACCGACTTGAATAGTTAAGTTTTGCGAAGTAAATCGCAGTCTTTGGGAATTTGGACTTAATCGCACTGAGAAGCAGCATTAATCTATGTTTTGAACTAGAGATGGGTTCATTCATATCATTAATGCCAATGTTGATCACTATTTTCTCTGGTTTAAATGATCCAGTGTACTTTTGAATTAGTCCTCTAGCATGACACAATTTAGCTCCTGGGTAGCAGGCAACTTGCGTTTCAGGGTGGGGTTCAACATTAATGCGACTCAGGTTCGAAGCTCCAAAGATGAGTACTTTGTTCGTGAGAACAGGTAGTCGCCAGTCAATTTTGTTTTCGATTTCATGACGAAATTTCCAAAAAATGTTTCTCTCCAACATGGTGGGTTGTTGGGGTCTATTTGCAAATTTAATAGGATGCACCTCCGGTGCATTACTTGGACCTGGAGTTGGAGAGAAGCTGGGCTGTGGCAGTTTCCCTGTTGGGGATGGGGTCTTGAGACCCGATGGTTGGCTGCTCTGGGGGGATTTCTGAGAAGCGCCAGTCCGTGGACCAGATCTGCTACCATTAACCCTTTCCCTCTGTGGCAAGGGCGGATATTCGTTTGGGTCATTTAGATTGCCTAGTGGAGAGTCAGGTAGTGGGATTAATGATGCTTCAAATAGCATATCTCTAGGGCCAGAATCTAATGGTTGCAATGGAGAGATTTTATTGTCTACTCGTTTTGTGACTGGCGGCGAAGTTTCAGGTGATCTGAGGCGTTTTTTCATTTGTGATTGTGGGGCCACAGTTGGTATCATGACCAGAGGCGTGGCTTGTGCGAGATTTTGAATTGGTTGCTGAGATGGATCTATCGGTCGCACAAAATCGTAAAAAGAACTAATCGCATTAATGTCGAGCTTTCTATTATAATTGTTTTTTGCCCAGCGTATAGCATTGGATTTAGCACGACCTAGGTCTAAATGTGGCATTGCCTGTGTGAGGACTACTTCAGTTCTAATACTACCAAGTTGTTCATTATAGTGATTTAACATGGCCTTAATGGTAGATTTTGCCCACTCAAAATTCACATTCCAGATGGCAAAGTAGATGTCATCATTTGGTATAGCTGGCTTACAAAATCCATTCAGCTCTTCCACCTTCCTGCTAAGCCCATCAGGGAGAGTTTCGGCATCTAAATGCCTACGTAGCGTAGCAATATGGTGGAAGCACTGAATTATTTGGTAATACAGCTTTACCAGGCGCGCATGCGCAGATGAACCCCCTTTACCATCTCCATTCTTCCTACGACCATTCTTCCTCGCAATAGCCATTCAGACAGACAATCGTTCAATCTAACTAGCAATCAGACAGGCAGTTGAGCAGGTAAGAACGATTCGATCAGACAAACTCAAATTCAAGCACACAAATTCATTCACATCAACTACAAATTGAACCAATATATTACTTACACCTGAAAGACAAATTATAGAATTAACATGTAATATGCAAGGGTTAACAATACAACAATACAATACGCAATATTATAAGTTACTCACAGTAATTATGGACACCGTCAATTGGCTAAATGCATTTCACATGGATGTGCTTCATCAGTAGCCTGTATGACAAATCTGTCAGTCCTTCAGTATAGACAGCTTTATATACGTTTACTGAATTACTCAATCTCCTTTGAAAAACTACTCTATGGTTTAATTTGAACAATTGAACTTTGTGCAAGGTTTGAATTTCCTTTGATTCGGGTTTATCACAAACATCATTAATAAAGCCAATGATTAGTGGACTGGTTTCACTCCACACAGATTAGTGAAATTTTACTCTTCCGAATTGGATTGATAAGTGAGTAGTGTTTCCTTCACGAGATCATGAACCGATCATTCAAAGGTGTTATATGCTTTTGTTGGGACACTCAATTTTGCCTTTTGATCATTTGATGCCGAAAAAATTAATCAAGTTTGGAGGACATATTTTGTCATTTTATAGAATTTTGTTCACCACACCGGAAAGGCCACTGCAGTGTTAATATTTAAACTTTGTTCATACATGTAGAAAGAAAGTAGTATTCAGCTCCCTTAATTTTATGTGAGTGAGTGGCTGGACGGACACACAGAGAGCCGGATGGCTGGCAAGGCAGATGGACAGATCCATCCATCCATCCATCCAACCATCCATCCATCCAGACATCCAACCATCCATCCATCCCACGCCCCCATCCATCCATGGAAGGATGGGGAGGCGGGAAGGATGGGGAGGTGAGATGGGGACGGGCATAAAGGAAGGATAGAGCCTAGTCGGAGAGAGGGAGGAAGGATCCATCCATCCATCCATCCATCCAACCAACCAACCAACCAACCAACCAACCAACCAACCAACCAACCAACCATCCATCCATCCATCCATCCAACCAACCAACCATCCATCCATCCATCCATCCCACACACCCATGGAAGGAAGGGGATTGGGGATGATTGATGGGCAGGATCCATCCATCCATCCCACCATCCACCCACCCATACATCAAACCATCCATCCATTCATCCATCCATTCATCCATCCATCCATCCATGGAAGGGAGGGAAGAAGGGATGGGAAAGATCCATCCATCCATCCATCCCGATGTGGAGATGGAATGAGGGATGGGAAGGAAGGAAGAATGGAGTGGGCATGGCTGGATAGACGGGGAGGACTATCCATCCATCCATCCATCCATCCATCCATCCATCCATCTATCCAACCAACCAACCAACCATCCATCCATCCATCCATCCATCCATCCATCCATCCCACACACCCATGGAAGGAAGGTGATTGGGGATGATTGATGGGCAGGATCCATCCATCCATCCCACCATCCACCCATGTATACACGCACGCACGCATGTACGCACGCACGCACACACCATTCACATTACACCCCCAACCCCCCCCCCCCCGCCCCACCCCCATGGATGGATGAGAGGCCGGATGATGGATGGGTAGGAGAGAAGGATAGAGCGGGGATCGGCTGGAGAAGGTGCAAGAGTGGGAGTTCGAGATGGACAGACGGGCAGTGGGACGGCAGAGTAGCGGGAGGGATGGGCAAACGGACTGACGGACAAGTGGACCATGTGACAGCCAGACCAGTGAATGCATGGGTGGATTGACAGGAGCTGATGGATGGTTAGGCGGGTGGACCAGTGAATGAGTGGAGAAGCAGGAGAGTGAATCCGGGAATGATTGTAGAATTTGGTATATAAGTCTCTCCACTGAAAGACCGACAGACTGCCTGACGGTGTCGACGGATATATAAGTTATGTTTTTACAAGGCAGTAAAAGAACAGAACTGGCACTCGCAAGTATGTAGTCAATATTGTCAACGCACTGGCTCAGAATCTTCAATAATTGAAAAAATTCAAAAATTTAAGATATTTTGGTTTATCTTACTGCCTGAGATTTGTCATTTTGTTTGAGGAAAGCCATATGGCATTAATGTTAACCCTTTACTGGTTAAATTTGTTCAGTAAAATCCAAATATGCGCTTACTTATTTAATGTACATTTGCAGGCACAGACAAGGTCATTCCCGAGAATATACCACTGGAACGACTGTCTCGGTTCCCGAGCCAGTCATTACAGTGGTAAATTTTCAAAAATACTCCAATCCCCGCCGGCAAATGGACATTGCCCAAGATCACTAAATTGACCGTTTTTTGCTGACCATCATGCAAGGGTTAATGTTGAATGATTGAGATGGATATTATGGATAGCTATTTGAGTTTTGCTTTTACCAAGATGTCACGTAGATTCGGATTTTTCTTGAACGCAATTACTGGACGCTTGTTAAAGGGTTGTTTCAGTTTCTCCTGTAGGTTTTGATACTCATCTTTCAACATTTTGGAAATTTCAACGTTTTTCCGATTATAGGTCAGAATGAATGGAATTTTGTCACGTTGATCAGATAAGCCTGGGTCCGAGTTTATTCCCCTTGGCCACTGTGTTTCGAGTTCTTTAATCCAAAACGATTCTCGAACTTTTCTTTGTTTATCAGTTTCTTCTGCCGTATCTGAAAGGGGCGGCTGTTCAATCGGCATAATTTCAAAGTCACGAAGGACTAAATGGTCAGGAAGATTAAAATGTTCGGAAACATGTGTGTCTTCCTCTAGCCTAATATCTGAGAGGTGTCGAGTTGCCCGCCATCTTAATGGACATTTGGTTTCGCCGACATACTGTTTTTGGCACAATTTGCATGAAATTAGATAAATAACATTTTCAGAGTCACAATCTAGATTAGACTGAAGTTGGAACTTGCTTTTGTTCTGAAAGCTCGTGAAAGTATTCTGGTTTGGGAGAAATTCATCTAACTTGCACCTTTTCTTTCCGCATTTGCGAGATTCGCCTACACCTATAATAGGACGATTGTGAGAAATTTTGGTAGGCCGATGATTTGAGGCATTATCTGGAATGGTTTCCAAGCCGTCTAATGTTTCAGATTTGATTTTGCGCAAGAATCGTGAGGAGTAACCTCGTAGTTTGAGGGCTTTGAATAGGGTAGAGCACGCTTCTTCAAAGTTTTTCCTATCACTCGAATTCCTGTGAAAACGGATTATTTGTGATTTAACTATTCCTTTAAAAGTATGTGGTGGATGGAAAGATTTTTTGTGCAATAGCTGATGCGAATCGGTTGGTTTGAAATACACTTTGTAGTCTAAGTAGCTAGTTGTTTCATACTTTAGACCTTTATATACAGTTACATCCAGGAAATCTACGGACATCTCGTCAATGGTTGCTTTTAATTTGATATTCGGATCGTGATTGTTCAGAATTTCGAAAAGTTCATCAAACTCTGCCTTTGTGTGTTGCCAAATCATGAAAATGTCATCAAGGTACCTGCGATAAATGAGGGGATGTTTTGGACACTTTTCTAACGCTTCCTCCTCCCACTCTGCTACGTAAATATTGGCAAAACATGGGCTAAAGCGCTTGCCCATCGCGCAGCCGCAAATTTGTTGGTAAATTTCGCCATCGAATTCAAAATCATTGCCTTTCAGATTCAGCTCTAATAGAGCTATTACTTCTCTGTCTGGCCTGTTGGTGTCTGGGTAGTTCACGAATGCTCTACGGATAGAATTTATACCCTTCTCGATGTCAATGTTTGTATACATAGCATCGATGTCAAGCGTGACCAAGAATGAATTTGGAGGTATCCAGGTCTCAGAGACCTGTGATAAGAAGTCTTCTGTGTTTTTCAAGAAGCTGGGGTGTCTATTTGCTATTGGCTGTAGATGGTAATCAATGTATTCACTGATTCTGTAGGATTCTGAGCCACAATCAGAGATTATAGGTCGCCCGGGCGGGGACATTGGGTCCAACCACGAATCTATGGGTTTATGAATTTTTGGCAAAAGATAGAAAGTCCGTGGTTTTGACTCAAGTTTAGCAAAGAGATACTTATGTTGCTTTTCGGTGATCTTCTTGCTATCGAGCAATTTTTGAAGAATCTCATTAAATTTGCTGCAATTATTTTGCCAAAGTGGTTTGCTTAGTTTCTGGTAATGCTTTGGGTTACTAAGTTGTCGTTGTGCTTCACGTTTATAGTTATCTTTAAGCATTATTACAGTCGCCGACCCTTTATCTGCAGGTTTGATGACAATTTCGCTGTTTTTAGACAATTCAATTAAGGCCTGGCGTTCCTCATAGGGTAAATTTGGTTGATCATTAGGGAATGTAGAATTTTTAACACGTTCTGAAAAGAGTTCTATGCTTTCACCGATCGCTGGGTCCAGGATTTTTACGTTTGGTGCCCAGCCAGTTTTTTCAATGAATGGTGGAATGTTACTATTAGAGTTCCGAAAGAAGTCTGCTAACTTAATACGGTGACTAAATTCAGATGTTTCCATACAGCCATTATCTAAAAGAGCATCCAAACCTGTTTTAGGTTTTGGTGTTGGGACAAATGTAAGACCAAAATTGAGCAGTGACTGCTCTGCTTCACCTAATGGGGAGCCAGTTAGATTGACAATATTACTGCCCAGTCCTGTTTCCGGGCGGATGTTACCCTGGCCCTTGTCTAGTTTAAATTTAGGAATTTAAGCCAGGCAGAATACATCGAGTTAGCTGTCTTCTCAGTCCAATGAATGTTATCCTTAACAACGTTAAATTCGGAGAGTCTAAGTGCAGGAATGACAGTCACAGATTTTGATGATTCAGCCGTCGAATTGATGGACTGAATCGCCAACTTCTGCTGAGCTGTCAACCGACTTGAATAGTTAAGTTTTGCGAAGTAAATCGCAGTCTTTGGGAATTTGGACTTAATCGCACTGAGAAGCAGCATTAATCTATGTTTTGAACTAGAGATGGGTTCATTCATATCATTAATGCCAATGTTGATCACTATTTTCTCTGGTTTAAATGATCCAGTGTACTTTTGAATTAGTCCTCTAGCATGACACAATTTAGCTCCTGGGTAGCAGGCAACTTGCGTTTCAGGGTGGGGTTCAACATTAATGCGACTCAGGTTCGAAGCTCCAAAGATGAGTACTTTGTTCGTGAGAACAGGTAGTCGCCAGTCAATTTTGTTTTCGATTTCATGACGAAATTTCCAAAAAATGTTTCTCTCCAACATGGTGGGTTGTTGGGGTCTATTTGCAAATTTAATAGGACGCACCTCCGGTGCATTACTTGGACCTGGAGTTGGAGAGAAGCTGGGCTGTGGCAGTTTCCCTGTTGGGGATGGGGTCTTGAGACCCGATGGTTGACTGCTCTGGGGGGATTTCTGAGAAGCGCCAGTCCGTGGACCAGATCTGCTACCATTAAACTCCACCCACACATCGGGCATGTTGGAATCGATCGATGTCTGAACTCCCTGACTATCAATTTCCAGAAAAATATACAGGTAAGGTGTTGACTATTTTGAAACGAATTTGACTGGGTGCTGTACCTGCATCTGCGTTGTTGTCATTGACCATGCGAAACCCATGCTGTACAAGTTCAGTTTTTACCCAACGCGGATGTGTAACGCAACTCACATAAAGCTATCATGTCTCATTTTGTATCAAATCATTGATACGAATGCATTGAGTGGAATGCATTGTATCCTATGGCAGCAACAAGTAGCAGTCACATTCTTGAATAGCTGTCTTGAATTTGAATATGTAATTTCCAAGGTAAACGGAGAAATGTAAAATACGAAACAGCAGAAGAGCTGTGAATACATCCGTTCAGCAAGAATCCTGCTTTAGCTATGCCCCGCCAATCTTTATCTACGCTCCACCCACAATTCGCCTCATTGGGATCGATCGATCCCTGAACTCCCTGACTATCAATGTCCAGAAAACTATGCGGGTACAATGCTGACTATTTTTAATCTAATTTGGCTGGGTGCTGTTGCTGTCTATGGCAGCAAAAGCGCCCAGTCAAATTAGTTACAAAATACTCAACAGCATGTTCGTTAAACAGTAGACATACAATTCGTACAGCAATGCTTAGCCCATCATTCAATTAAGCGTTCGTGATGAACTCGGTTACATCATCCATGATTTAATTGATTATGACGTCCGCATTCACGCCACATTGTTGATTACGACGTCATCTGATTGATGGATACACTACATGGTAGTTGGAAGATAGCATGCAGCTATTTACACCGCAAATACGTCTCATAACATCATAACTACTGTCCTGGAAATGAAATTATATGGCGAGGACGGCAAATTTGCACATTCAAAATCGATTGAGAATTTGCCGTAAGGTTTTTAGTATGCGATTCTCTTTAAAACACAAGAAGCGAGATGACGCAATGATAATTGGATAGCGGCCGTGCTTTAAATGGCACGACGGGCATAAACTGCCAGCGGCTATGGAACCGCCACAATTCAACCCAATGCGTGCAAACCAAGTTTATGTTACGCGCGCCCATCGATTCTTTCGACAAGCGTGGCTTTATTGGCATAGGAAACATTATTTACCAACAATTGAATGTGCATCATATTTTCCAAGGTAGTATTTACCAGCGGGCAATAGAAGATTCCAGTTTATCGATCAATTATATGTCGTCATAATCAACTACGTCACATGTAGGCTGCCTTCGTAATCAAGTTACGTTATGAATGGCGCGACTTAGTCCGTTATCAACGCGTAATAGGCCGTTATACGAATTTTATGTATTTACAATTTAGTACACATTCTATCGAATATTTTAAATATTTTGAAATTAGTTTTTCCTGGATGATGTTGCTGCCATAGGCAGCAACTGCACCATGTCGAATTAGTTTCAAAATAGTCACCACTTACCCATATAGTTTTCTATATACATGGTGCTGAATATTTCGGAACTATGTAACGAGACGCAGAAGATGCGTTGGTCAATATTAATTATGATATCAGTATAATATGTATTACATTGTAAGCTATGTTCCCTGCATTGCTATTAGTGGGAACCTATCACCATGTAATACTGTCCAGTATCCACCAAGATGGTGCACTATGCCACCCACTCTCAAACACTGAAAATCATTGTCATCTTTTTTATAATGCCGTACCAGAAAAATATGCATGGTTTAGTAGAGAGAGGGTGTATACGTCTATACGATCTACTAACTTTGTGCAATGTGACATATAGACAAACTGTATTCACACATACTAGTGATGTATGAAAATATTCAATTTAGTTGTGAATATAAAACATACGCTATTAAAAAATAAATAGCAACATATCAATGCCTAACCGGCATAACATTGATAACGTTGATTGTACATATAGCACAGAGCGATGATTGACATAACAATATGAGATCCTCAACCAGATAGGTAGAGGAACGATAATAATAATAATAATAATAATAATAATAATAATAATAATAATAATAATAATAATAATAATAATAATAATGGCAACACCAGGATAATAATAATAATAATAATAATAATAATAATAATAATAATAATAAGTAGTAGTAGTAGTAGTAGTAGTAGTTGTTGTTGTTGTTGGTGGTGTTTTTCTTAGTTTATTAACGCGCTGCTAACGGGATGACTTCAATTTCCGTGCTAACCCCACCTACGGAATACACCCCTTAGTTTAATTTGTTGATCATCATTTCCCGGGTCGGGGATCGAACCGCCATCTTGCAATTTCGCATAGCATCAGCAACCAGACGTCTTTCCATTGGACCACCGCGCCAAGTAGTAGTAGCAGCAGGAGTAGTAGTAGTAGTAGTAGTAGTAGTAGTAGTAGTAGTAGTAGTAGTAGTAGTAGTAGTAGTAGTAGTAGTAGTAATAATAATCGTTATGTATTGAGGGTAAATCTTCAAGTACACGGCCTGATCTAACAGAGGCCCTCATTAACATATATACATAAATTATTTACAATTTGTACAAATTTTTACATCTATGTACACACAAAGAAATTCTGACAGATTATTATTATTATCATTATTATTATTATTATTATTATTATTATTAATTATTATTATTATTATTTTTTTTTTTATTATTATTATTATTATTATTATTATTATTATTATTTGAAAGTCGCACATACACCTTAAATCACACAGTTCTTTCAGCCACAAATTGGCACGTACGCCTGCACACGCTTCTACATATCTTACAATAATTAAAGAATTAGTTCCTAATTTGCTTATCCCTTTCCATGAGCATTTTTGTTCCGCGATAGCAGATTATGATGCCCGGATTAACCTGACTAACTGACTATCAATTTGAGAGTAACTATGCAGGTAACTTGTTGAATATTTTGAAACTATCCTGGCCGGGCATTGTTGTAACTTATGGTACCAACATCGTCCCGCCTGGATAGTTCCAAAATTCTCAACAAAATGTTTATTAAATAGTGGTTACACACAATTCGTGTAACGACGGGCTAAGAAGAATCCTTCATGAAGTAAATATACAGAACCTAGTCCACAATTTCTCGCTCCCTTCGCTCGCTCCTTCACCCACTCCCGCATGCTCGGTCCTGCAACACCCACCACCCCACCCCAACGGGTGGATGGTGGTGGTGGTGGCGAGGCACAACTTTGGGCCTCGTAATTAATCCACGTTTAGATGAGTGTATATGTTGGATTTGAAAGATGAAAGCGTTGTTGATTGTGTAATGCTTTTCGGTAGTGCGTTCCACATTTGTGTTGCTGAATGTGTATAGCTGTACTTACCATAATCTGTTCGTATTTTTGGAGGTTTTAAGTGGCCATAAGTTTTCGATCGCAGATTTAATGTGTGTGCTTCATCCATGGGTGTAAACATATTGGTAATATATATTGGCGTGAGGTTGTTTAGTGCTTTGTATGTCATTATGGTTTTTTTTATAGCCATTCTCTGAGTTAACGACGTCCATCTTAGGGTAGTATATAGTTGTTTTGATGGAGTTCTATATGGGACGTCTAGGATAATTCTTGCAGCACGCTTTTGTAATTTTTCTAATTTGCTTAATAGAGTTGGAGTACCTACATAATAGACAAGACTACAATAATCTATATGCGATAATATGTATGCTTTGTAAAACAAGTTGCGTTCATCGATACTCATATACTGTTTGTTTTTCTTTAGCATATATATAAGTGAGGCTATTTTGCTGCATATTTTGTTTACATGGTGTTGCCAAGATAAATTCCCGTTTATATGTACGCCTAAAAGTTTTACATTGTCTACAATACCTAATTCTCCGTTATATATGGGTATTTTAATTCCCCCCTCATTAATGCGCTTAAGTTTGTGTTTAGTACTTATCATTAATAGTTTGGTTTTGTCGGAATTTAGAATCATTTTATTATTTTCACACCAGTTTTGGACAGAGGCCATATCCCCAGTAATGGTAGTAGTAGTAGTAGTAGTAGTAGTAGTAGTAGTAGTAGTAGTAGTAGTAGTAGTAGTAGTAGTAGTAGCAGCAGCAGCAGCAGTAATAGCATTAGTAGTAGCAGCAGCAGCAGCAGTAGTAGTAGTAGTAGTAGTAGTAGTAGTAGTAGTAGTAGTAGTAGTAGTAGTAGTAGTAGTAGTACTAGTTACCAGTACTAGTAGTAGTAGTAGTAGTAGTAGTAGTAGTAGTAGTAGTAGTAGTAGTAGTAGTAGTAGTAGTATTAGTAGTAGCAGTAGTAGTAGTAGTAGTAGTAGTAGTAGTAGTAGTAGCAGTAGTAGTAGTAGTAGTAGTAGTAGTAGTAGTAGTAGTAGTAGTAGTAGTAGTAGTAGTAGTACTAGTAGTAGTAGTAGTAGTAGTAGTAGTAGTAGTAGTACTAGTAGTAGTAGTAGTAGTAGTAGTAGTAGCAGTAGTAGCAGTAGTAGTAGTAGTAGTAGTAGTAGTAGTAGTAGTAGTAGTAGTAGTAGTAGTAGTAGTAGTAGCTGTAGCAGTAGCAGTAGTAGTAGTAGTAGTAGTAGTAGTAGTAGTAGTAGTAGTAGTAGTAGTAGTATTAGTAGTAGTAGTAGTAGTAGTAGCAGCAGGAGTAGTAGTAGTAGTAGTAGTAGTAGTAGTAGTAGTAGTAGTAGTAGTAGTAGTAGTAGTAGTAGTAGTAGTAGTAGTAATGGTAGTAGTAGTAGTAGTAGTAGTAGTAGTAGTAGTAGTAGTAGTAGTAGTAGTAGTAGTAGTAGTGGTAGTAGTAGTAGTAGTAGTAGTGGTAGTAGTAGTAGAAGTAGAAGTTGTAGTAGTAGCAGCAGAGCAGCAGCAGCAGCAGTAATAGCATTAGTAGTAGCAGCAGCAGCAGCAGTAGTAGTAGTAGTAGTAGTAGTAGTAGTAGTAGTAGTAGTAGTAGTAGTAGTAGTAGTAGTAGTAGTAGTAGTAGTAGGTAGTAGTAGTACTAGTTACCAGTACTAGTAGTAGTAGTAGTAGTAGTAGTAGTAGTAGTAGTAGTAGTAGTAGTAGTAGTAGTAGTAGTAGTAGTAGTAGCAGTAGCAGCAGTAGTACTAGTAGTAGTAGTAGTAGTAGTAGTAGTAGTAGTAGTAGTAGTAGTAGTAGTAGTAGTAGTAGTAGTAGTAGTAGTAGTAGTAGTCAATATTGTCAACGCACTGGGTCAGAATCTTCAATAATTGAAAAAATTCAAAATTTAAAATATTTTTGTTTATCTTACTGCCTGAGATTTGTCATTTTGTTTGAGGAAAGCCATATTATATTTATGTTAACCCTTTAATGGCTAAATTTGTTCAATAAAATCAAAATATTTGTTTATTTATTTAATGTACATTTGCAGGCGCAGACAAGGTCATTCCGGAGAATACGTTACTTGAATAACTCTCTTGGTTCCCGGGCCAATCATTCCAGTGGTAACATTTCAAAAATACTCCAATCCCGGCCGGCAAATCGACATTGCCCAAGATCACTAAATTGACCGTTTTTGGCTGACCATCATGCAAGGGTTAATGTTGAATAATTGAGATGAATATTATGGATAGCTATTTGAGTTTTGCTTTTACCAAGATGTCACGTAGATTCGGATTTTTCTTGAACGCAATTACTGGACGCTTGTTAAAGGGTTGTTTCAGTTTCTCCTGTAGGTTTTGATACTCATCTTTCAAAATTTTGGAAATTTCAACGTTTTTCCGATTATAGGTCAGAATGAATGGAATTTTGTCACGTTGATCAGATAAGCCTGGGTCCGAGTTTATGTCCCTTGACCACTGTGTTTCGAGTTCTTTAATCCAAAACGATTCTCGAAGTTTTCTTTGTTTATCAGTTTCTTCTGCCGTATCTGAAAGGGGTGGCTTTTCATTCGGATTAATTTCAAAGTCACGAGGGACTAAATGGTCAGGAAGATTAAAATGTTCGGAAACATGTGTGTCTTCCTCTAGCCTAATATCTGTCGAGTTTCCCGCAATATTAATGGACACTTGGTTTCACGACATACAGTTTTGGCACAATTTGCATTATATTAGATAAATAACATTTTCAGAGTCGCAATCTAGATTAGATTGAAGTGGGAATTTGCTTTTGTTCTGAAATCTCGCAAAAGTATTCAGGTTCGGGAGAAATTTATCTAACTTGCACATTTTCTTTTCACATTTGCGAGATTCGCCTACACCTATAATTGGACGATTATGAGAAGCCTTTGGTAGGCCGATGATTTGAGGCAGTATTTGGAATGGCTGTCTAATGTTTCAGTTTTGATTTTGCGCAAGAATCGCGAGGAGTAACCTCGTGGTTTGAGGGCTTTGAATAGGGTAGAGCATGTTTCTTCAAAGCTTTTCCTATCGCTCGAATTCACGTGAAAACGAATTATTTGCGAGTTTACGATTCCTTTAAAAGGATGGGGTGGATGGAAAGATTTTTTGTGTAGTAGCTGATGCGAATCGGTTGGTTTGGAATACATTAAGTAGTCTGAGTAGCCGCTTGTTTCATACCTTAGACCTTTATATAGAGCTACATCCAGGAAATCTACAGACATCTCGTCAAGTATCGTGATTTCGAAAAATTCGTCAAACTCTGCTTTTGTGCGTTGCCAAGTCATAAAAATGCCATCAAGGTACCTGCGATAAATGAGAAGCTGTTTTAGACACTTTTCTAATGCTTCCTCCTCCCACTCTGCTACCTAAATATTGGCAGACATGGGCTAAAGCGCTTGCCCGTCGCACAGCCGCAAGTTTGCTGGTAAGTTATGCCGTCGAATTCAAAATCAATGCCTTTCAGACTCAGCTCTAATAGCGCCATTACTTCTCTCTCCCTGGCCTGTTGGTATCTGGGTAGTTCGTGAATGCTTTACGAATAGAATGTATACCCTTCTTGATTTGTAATGTTTGTATACATCGCATCGATGTCAAGCGTGACCAGGAATTTGGAGGTATCCAGGTCTCAGAGACCTGATATAAGAAGTCGTTTGTGTATTTCAAGAAGCTGGGCTGTCTGTTTTCTATTGGATGTAGATGGTAATCGATGTATTGACTGATTCTGTAGGATTCTGAATAACAATATGAGAAAGGCCATGGTTTTGACTCAAGGTTAGCAACGAGATATACCTATGTTGCTTTTCGGTGATCTTCTTGCCATTGAGAAATTTTTGTGGAATCTCATTAAATTTGTTGCAATTATTTTGCCAAAGTGGGTCGCTTATTTTCTCGTAATGCTTTGGGTTACCAAGTTTCCATTGTTCTTCACGTTTATAGTTGTCTTTAAGCATTATTGCAGTCGCTGGTCCTGTATCTGCAGGTTTGATGACAATTTCGGTGTTTTTAGACAATTCACTTTGGGCCTGGCGTTCCTAATAGGGTAAATCAGCTTGATCATTAGGAAACGTTGAATCTTTAACGCATTCTGAAAAGAGTTCTATGCTTTCACCGATCGTTGGGTCCACGAGTTATACGATTGGTGGCCAGCCAGTTTTTTAAATGAATGGTGGAATGTTACTATTGGAGTTACGAAAGAAGTCTGCTAACTTAATACGCTGGCTAAATTCAGATGTTTCCATACATCCATTATCTAAAAGAGCATCCAAACTAGTTTTAGGTTTTGCTGTTGTGACACACGAAAGGCCGGAATTAAGCAGTGACTGCTCGGCTTCACCTAATGGGTAGCCAATTAGATTGGCAATATTACTGCCTAGTAAGATGGCCTTAATGGTGGATTTTGCCCACTCAAAAATCAAATTCCAGATCGCAAAGTAGATGTCATCATCTTGCATAGCAGGCTTAGAAAATCCATTCAGTTCTTCCACATTCCTGCTAAGCCCATCAGGGAGAGTGTCGGCACCTATACACCGTAGCGTAGCAATATGGTGGAAACACTGAATTATTTGGTAATACAGGTTTACCAGGCGCGCATGCGCAGAGCAACCTCCTTGACGATCGCCACTCTTCCTACAACCATTCTTCCTTGCAATAGCCATTCAGACAGGCAAGCGTTCAATCTAACTAGCAATCAAACAGGCAGTTGAGCAGGCGCGAAAGATTCGACGAGGCAAACTCAAATTTAAACAGACGATATCGGCATCAAATACATGAAATACAAATTTAACCATTTTATTACTTACACATGAAATACAAATTATAGAATTAGCATGTAATATATAATATTTAACAACGCAACAATACAAGTTACTTACAATAATTATGGACACCGTCAAATGGCTAAATGCATTTCGCATGGATGCGCTTCATCAGTAGGCTCTATGACAAATCTGACAGTCTTTCAGTCTAGATAGCCATGTATACCTTTACTGCATTACTCACTCGCCTACCATATGGATTGCATTAAAGGAGTAAACATTGTGCAAGATTTGAGCGTTGTCTTTGGTCCGAGTATATCAAGGACACCATTAATAATGCCATTGATTAGTGAACTGGTTTCACTCCGAACAGATTAGTGAAATTTTACTCTTCCGAATTGCATTGATAAGGTAGGAGCGTTTCCTTCACAAGGTCATGAACCAATTATTTAAAGGTGTTATATGCGTTTGCCAAATTTTGCCATTTGATAGAATGTTGTTCACTGCCCTGAAAGGCAACTCCAATGTTTATATTTAAACTTTGTCCATACATGTAGTAAAAGAGTGGTATTGGACGAACGGACGGACGAATGGACGGGTGGTGTGAATGCACATCCATCCATCAACCCACACACCCACGCACCCACCAACCCACCCATCCATCCACACTCTCACACACACACGCGCACACACCAGCCACCCATCCAACCATCAATCCATCCATCCACCCAAGATTCACCATCCGCCCACCACGCATCCTTCCATCCATGGAAGGATGGGGATGAGGATTGTAGATGGAGGGCGGGAGGGCGGACGGACATCCATCCATCCATCCATCCGTCCATCCGTCCGTCTGTCCGCCCGTCCGTCCGTCCGTCAAACCATCCATCGATCCATGGAATAATGGGGGAAGTGGGTTAATGGATGGAAGGGAGGGAAGGATAGAGCGAGCTTGGCCGGAGAGAGGGTGAGGTCGGGATAGATAGAGTGAGGGAGGGGGAAGGGCTGGGTATAGTGGGGGATGGGTAAATGGATGGATATCATTCAATCCATCCAGCCATCCATCCAAAAACCAACGCACCCATCCACCCATTCATACACGTATTATTATCATCTTCCATCCACTTACCCACGCACCCACTCATCCACATAGCCCATCCATCGAGCCAGCCATCCATCCACCAATCCGCCCACTCATCCATCCAACCAGCCAGCCAGCCATTCATGGAGGGGTGGGGATGCGGGATGAGGGATGGACAGGATAGCGCAGGACGGGCCGGAGAGCGGGGTGGTTGGCCGGGACGGACAGCTAGACATACGGGCAGAGGGAGGGAGGGCAGAATAGAGGGACGGCCGGTAAAAGGATGGACAAACATCTATCCATCAACCCATCCAACCATCCATCCAAAAACTCACCCACACATCCACCATCCACCCCATCCATACAAGTCTTATTATCATCTTCCGATGTAACAATGACGATAGAGATACGTGTATATCTCTCCATCACTAACTTTGTGTAATGTGACATATAGAAAAACATTAATTAATACTCAAACCGCATAACATTGATAGATACACGTGTAGCATAGGCCGCTGATTGACATGACGATATGAGATCCTCAACCAAATAGGTAGAGGAACGATAATAATAATAATAATAATAATAATAATAATAATAATAATAATAATAATAATAATGGATAAATAATAATAATAATAATAATAATAATAATAATAATAATAATTATAATAATAATAATAATAATAATAATAATAATAATAATAATAATAATAATAATAATAATAATAATAATATTATAATAATAATAATATTATTATTATTATTAGTAGTAGTAGTAGTAGTAGTAGTAGTAGTAGTAGTAGTAGCAGCAGCAGCAGCAGTAGCAGCAGCAGCAGCAGCAGCAGCAGCAGCAGCAGCAGCAGCAGTAGTAGTAGTAGTAGTAGTAGTAGTAGTAGTAGTAGTAGTTATAGTAGTAGTAGCAACAGCAGCAGCAGCAGTAGTAGTAGTAGTAGTAGTAGTAGTAGTAGTAGTAGTAGTAGTAGTAGTAGTAGTAGTAGTAGTAGTAGTAGTAGTAGTAGTTATAGTAGTAGTAGCAACAGCAGCAGCAGCAGTAGTAGTAGTAGTAGTAGTAGTAGTAGTAGTTATAGTAGTAGTAGCAGCAACAGCAGCAGCAGCAGCAGCAGCAGCAGTAACATATTAAGGCATCGTGTGTGACACTACAATTTATTATGGACATAAATAAGGGCGATAGCAATCTGATCAGTATATTTTCAACACTTGTCTGATAGCCATTATTTATAATGGCTTGCAGATATATGAATGCTCGTCATCTAACTGACGTATCAAATATGACGGTAATTTGGTAACAAATGCAGAAACCCATGGCAACAACGAGTGCAAGACTGAATAAACTGTAGCACAGTAAGATTTGAAAAACAGCAAACATATACATTGTCTTATCACACCAATTATTTGGATCATGTAGTAGTTGGCTAAAATGCGGTTTCCATATTCCGAACACCCAATACGTCCCCATAATCAGCCATGCAATATGAAATAAGGCAAGAATGATGTCAGTACCACGCGATGATTTTGTGTCCATTCCACTTTCTGGTCCTGGTACGTCATCAAATCCATCGAATGCCTCGAATCGTCTGTGTTGGATCTGTCGCCATATCACCACAAGAAGAAACAGTAGGCCAACGCATCCTCCCACTAACAGGTAAATAGGGATCTTTGGCTGTTTGGGACACTCATTTAAATACTTCACTCCTAGAAAACGAGACAAGAGAATAATTTACCAATCTTATATTTATGTGTTCTCGGTGTATTTGATAAACAAAATACACATTTAAATTGTCATTGATGTTATTAAACCCACCAGATAACTCTGCTCTGCTTAGCTAATACACATAATTCAGCATCACACCATCTGATACATTGTCAAAACACACCAAGCATATGCATAAGCTAATTTATCATATAAACAAGCCTTCTAGCCCGTTCCATATTTTTCGATATGAGCGAACGTGCCATATCCAACGGAGTATTTTCCTTGGCTGTTGGGTGCGCAACCCATTTAAATCGACCAATTAAAACATCGATTGATGTGAGCGTGACACGTATGTATTACTGCGCGGTACTGTTTTACTACGATTTGTCTTTCATGAAACCCCATCGCAAAATGTCATCGTTTGACAATTTATCAGTCGGCAGCAAAGTAACGATTGATGGCCGTGGCTCTGCGATAGTCTTAGAAGAAAATTGTAGCTTACGGCTGACATCGCCAGATTTTGTGTTTGTCACCATAATTTGCTGAGCAATCAGTATCTGTTATCAAGTATTGGTGCGGCGGTATCGATTTCACGAAAATCAAATCAGATAAAGGTCACATCAGCAACTATTGGCAAATATTTCAAAATTACACTTTATATGATAAATAAAATCTCAAACTCGGTCACTTTTCATATCACTATTATGAACCTCGTTGAAAATTATAAATTGTGCACTCGCTAAAGCTCGTGCAAATTGAGAATTTTCAACTCGGTCCATAATAGTGATATGAAAAGTGTCTCTATATACGGCACTGTATTAATTATAGACCTGTAATCAGTCAGTGTGTCTATGGTGGCATTCATTCACATAGCCGATAAGAGATGTATGCTCGCATAATTAAAGCACGGCGAGGCTTGACCGTTTCGTTATGTATGCAGTGTGCGCTTCTCGTGTTTTCTAAATACTTTGGCGAATACAAGATAAAACATGTGTAAATTAAATATACATCGGCACAAAAGCCAAGGAATAGCACAGGATTCAGAGGAAATCACAAGGGTGGGGGTATGGAGCATTCAGCAAATCACATTATGTTATCGATTCATTCATGTTGGTGTTTTACTAACTTTAAATTCTATGCAATTAAGAAGAATCTGAGTGAGGTAAGGACTCTTGCTGAGCACGAGCAACAGGGGCCAAAGAAGAAGAAGGACTGATTGTTGCATAACCTTTTCACCATACTGCAGCTGCAGAATATAGTATACCACCTCCATCAGCATCATCATCAGCATCGTCGTCGTCGTCGTCGTCGTCGTCGTCGTCGTCGTCGTCGTCGTCGTCGTCGTCGTCGTCGTCGTCGTCGTCGTCGTCGTCGTCGTCGTCGTCGTCATATTCCATGCATGGCTTACATATTAAATTTTATTTTATCACACTTATACACCGTTCACATGCTGAGAGTTTAACTATCTCGTGTTTGGTATTCTTAGATTTTGCTAATGTATATTTTTGTAATGTGACAAATGGCAAAGCACCAACGTTATATTTTATATCTCAATTGCAAATCTATAGTAGTTCTGTATTTACCACGATAACACATAGTATCTACCATGCGCTGCCAGTGCAATGAAAGGTGGCATGTTATAGAGAATTATGGAAAGTAAATTGTTAAATCGATATAACCTTATTTCCTTCTAATACATGTTACTTGACCGATAATGGACCAATACTGGGCCAATGCTGTCCAGTATTTGTCAGGTACTGGCTCAGTAACCTGCATTATCAGTGTGGTTTAGATGGCAATGCACCACATAATGGGCAAATCAGGTAAAACACATCATCTCAGTGTTTTCTCAATTCACCTTTCCAGAGTACCCACTCATCATATGACGTCATAATGAACTGCACGATGTGTACAATGACATCATAATGAATGACGTCATGAATGACGTCGATAAGTACGTCACGAACGCATATTTGAAGACGGTCTATGTGCTGTTGTACAAATTCCTTGCTTTTACTATTTAATAAATATTCTGTTGAATATTTTGAAACTAATTTGACTGGGCGCTGTTGCTGCCATAGGCAGCAACAGCACCCAGTCAAATTAGTTACAAAATATTCAACAGCTTCCCTGTATAGTTTTCAGGAAATTGATAGCTAGGGCATTTGGGGATCGATCAATTCCAACACGGCAAGGTGTGGGTGGAGCTTAGCTAGTGATGGGCGGGGCATAGCTAAAAATGGAAAGGTCCATTACAACTATTTTGCGTCCGACATTTTCTTGGAGCAAACGTGGTTAATATTTTGAGTGGTCGTCCAGATAACGATGTAAATAGATAGTTTGTTCCAAGGATTCGTTAGAGGAATGCATTAGAAGACATGTTAACGCAAAGTATAATGTAAATTTTGCTTGTGGAGAAATATACCTGCTAGAGTAAAACTTTGGTGTCACTGACTTAGTCATCTACGGCACACATTGAGTTATACTCAGAGTCATTTCAGTCGTTGATACCACTTCGCCGATGAAGTAATACGCCATGCTTATCCGTCCTAATAAACAACAATCGTGTTTATTGGGCATTTGTGAATTCGTAGTCTTTTCGGCAAATCTAATCTCCTTTGTTTGGTCTTTCACGAGTCTTTTCGCTCTTTCGTGAGACTTTTCGCGGCAATTCTGAAATTTCCGGTATTTAGTCTGACCCATAAAACGCCTTTTCGAGGAGAGCGTATATATGTGTAAATACATTGATGGAACATAGAACAGAAGCAAATGACTTCTCAATGGCAGACGTAAGCTTAAAAATAACGTGTGGTCTGCGTCAATGTACATACTCACCTACAGAAACCATGGCAACAGGAATGGCAAGGAATACTCCAACGCAGACAGTGGCAGAAACTGAAATCAGAGATGGAAACTGTATAGCATATGATATAAACTCCATTTTGCTGCACGAATCTGCCATTGTGCGGCATTATATGGAACGCGTTGCTTGGTTACGGACAGCTGGGTGCTTGAGATGTGATCTATTGATGCCAAAGGGTATGCTCCTAAATATCATCAACTCAAAACAGTCCGAATTAGCAGCCACTCGGGAATAGTGTATTTGTGTAGTATGTTAACATGATTAACCACGGCTAGAGCAAAGCATTTTTATTTTTCCTCAGGAAAACGGTTACCGTTAGTCGAGCATACGTCACAGATCTTACACGCTCAAAATGTCTCTGCTAACATGCCAATTAAGAGTATGCAAATGCAATTATCATATTCCTATTTCCCTGTTACTCTATAGAGTTTTAAATAAGTTAACTGAAAAATCTAGACTATATTTAAACCGGGATTGCCCTCTAATCTGATCCAATCGTGAGATTCATTTCTAGCCATGCCCCACCAATTGAGGAATCACGTTTTTCGATCAATCATATGACGCCATAATCCACAACGGCACGAGTAGGCTGACGCCATAATCAATTACGTGATGAGTGGCGTGATTTACTCTATCGTAATCGTCTAATAGGCCGCCAAGTTGTGCGAATTGTATGTCTCTGCTATTTAGTACAGATTATGTTGGATATTTTGAAACCACATTGACTGCACACTGTTGGTGCCATAGGCAGCAACATCGCCCAGTCAAATTAGTTCAAAAATAGTCAACAGCTTAGCTGTATAGTTTTCTGGAAACGAAGATTCGGAGAGTGCAACGATCGATCGATCGGACAGAGCGTGGTTGGAGCTTAGCTAGCGATGGGCGGGGTATAGCTAAAACTGGATGCATCTATTTCGAGCTAGCCTCATTACGCGGTGTTTGCATATTTGAACCGATTCTAACTCCTGAACCATACATATCTCAGAATTCGAATTTCAAGTTAACTATACAGGTAAGTTTTGGCCTGGTGTTAAGCTAATTTGGTCGGGACCCGTTGTTCCCAGTCAGATTAGTCGCAGAATATTCAGCATAATGTTTAGTAAAGTGTACATTTATTGAAGATATACAATTCACACACTTTCGTGGTAGATATCTACCACTTTCCTGACGGACCTATATCAATTGATTTTGATGTAGAGCTAGCGACTAAGGTATTTTGTTTATGGCGTTAAATCTGTGAGTGTCAGATCGGATCCCTCCATTACGCTTTTAACCCTCGAAGTTGTTAAAAAAATGTATATTTTCTCGTAGAAAATATTGATTTGCAGACTAAGAGAAGCCTATTATTTCAAAGTGCAGCACTGGAATGATTGGCTCTGTTGTCACGCCAGTCATTCCAGTGATAAGTTTTCAAAAAATAATCTTCTCTTGGTCCGCAAATGGGCATTTCTCAAGACTTCTGTAGACACCGTTTTTGGATGATATGGCTGTTAATGGATTAATAGCGTGTGTATTTACAGACGATTGATTATTATATGTAACCATCATGGTGTTCACCTGGCAAGTATGTCACATGTGAACAGCCATTGAACCGTAACGGTCACTTAGAGTCTCACTATATACCATCTGGGGTCAAGTTCGACTCGCTAACCATAGTCAGTTTGCTGGTTTACTGATCATGCGCAGTTGCTATATCAGGTCGAACTTGATTGTAGTCGACTATAGTTCGTTGGTACCCGGTTCCCTATTGAATTACTATTGCAGACAATTTGGAGCCGGGTACCAGTCTCCATTAACCCTTTCTGTCGTCTGTTTTGATGACCCACGAAAATGGGTTATTTTTGTTCGCTAAGACGTCCAAACGCGTCCATGTGGCATAAAGTGGGATGCAATATGATATTGGCAACATCGACATATAATGAGAAAGTATAATTTCATCAAACCTAAGTTATTTAATGAAATATTTACACTTTTATATGCATTTATTCGTGGCAAACAATCGATGTCCGCCATTGTGAAATGTACGCAAATATCGCACTAACCATCTGAACCGAGGTTGGGTGCTCGGTTGACTATAGTTGACTAGCTAGTTAACTATTCGAAGTTCGACTGGTATTCTAGCTAGCTATAGGTAACTATGGCTAGGAGTCGAACTTGGCCTGGAATGCTCCTATTTGCCAATACGTCGTTCCCTGTTGTTTCATAGCATAAGCGATACACGTTGCCAGTATGTTAACGTAACAGCATGCATCGCGATAGCATCATGTATCATCCCGTGATTTGGTTCGCTTAGTACTCCATAATGGCAGCATTGTTTATAATATATGGGTCTTAAGCTACTCTTGACCTTATATAGCAATGGCTTCTAGGGGTTATGATCGGAATCCCAAACTGTGTTAATTAAAGGTGCATATTCACAGTCAAATTTCCGAAAATAAAATGTTTAAATTAAACACTTTTAGAGGCTTAAACTGTGAGCCTATATGTAATAAAACGAAATAAATCTTAACATATGATGATTCAATTCCATATAAATTAATTTAATTGTTTAAGTTGCGAAATTGAAATAAAGGCACGGCCTCTATTTCAATTTCGCAACTTAAAAATTATATTAATTTATATGGAATGGAATCATTATTTATTAAGATTTATTTCGTTTCATTAAGCATAGGCACATAATTTAAGCTTATAAAAGTTTCCAACTTCAACAATTTTATTTTCAATTATTCTGGTGTGAATATGCACCTTTAAGACATCACAAGGTGCGTGCGTGTGAAACTCTTGACTGCGGTTACCCGTACCCGTAATGGATTTCACAGATGATAACAATTCTATCCAAACTGAGTGGATTAGAGAAACATGGAATCGTCATTCATTAAATGTGCAAACTCAAGAAGAATAGTTCTCATAATCGTATCCTTGCAACTGGATGTCTGCAGGACACGAAACGACGAATCGCACACTTATACAGGTGTAAACGTTTCACAAATATAAATACAGTTTTATAAAACAGTACCTAAATGAAGGATTCCCGTTTCTCAGCCACTCATATCACGTCATCAACAACTACGTGACGTGTAAGATGACGTCACAATCAATTATGTCATAAATGGCCTAGCTAAGTTCGCCATGACGTTTATGACGGATTAAGCCGTGTTGTACGAATTGTATGTCTTTACTATTTAATAAACATAATGTTGCATATTTTGAAACTAATTTGACTCGGCGCTCTTGCTGCCAAAATAGTTTCAAAATATTCAACAGCATACTTGTGGAGTTTTCCGGAAATTTCTAGTCAGGGAGTTCAGGATTGATCTATCCCATGTGTGGGTGCAGATTAGCTAAAGATGGGCGAGGCATAATTGAAACTGGATTCTTCCTCTGAGCTTCATCCACGATTAAGAGAGTTGCAATCGATCTATGTAGGCTGAACTCTGAATTCCCAGAATCCCAATTTCAAAACAATAATACACGTAAGCTGTTGAATATTTTGAAACTATCTTAATTTGATGCTGTTGCATCCTACCGACTTAGTAAAATAGTTTCAAAATATTCAAGAGAATGAGTCTTAAACTGGGAATTAAACACACATATTCAATTTGTATATTAATGACGGACTTTTGGTTATTGTGACAGAGTTTTACGTCATTTTGGTTCTAAAATCAGCTAACTAGTAACGTATTTGATTACAGCATCAGCTACTTGCTTGACAGATTGGACACTTACATTCTGCCACTGCCAATGGCGATGTTATGGTTTCACTCATTTATCTGAACGAGTAACATGCATTACTAACCCTGCGCGCAGTGCATATGTGTGAGTGCATATACGCAAAATTGCGCATATCGATAATTATAGTGTACAGTTATGACCTACTTACTGCTATTGCATAGGATAGAGATGGCTTTATAGATGAATTCACATGAGGTATTCGCTTCTTTGTTTATCTCTCTGATTTGGAGCGCAATGGCACTGCCGCCATGCTGTACATCATCATGGTCGATTGATTTGGCATATTCATGTGCATCATAAGTGAAGTAATTGCGAGCATCGTTGCCATTCTGGGTAATAATAATAATAATAATAATAATAATAATAATAATAATAATAACTAGAACACATTTACTGAAGTAACTGTAAATCTGCGATGACTGGGCATTGCGGAGTAGTATAAGCCCTCTTCTCACATGATCATTGAACATGTCTGATGCCGATCTGAATTAAAGGTAAAGGGGGGAAATTCATGCACAAAACTTACTAATTTTAGTTTTTGGCATGAATTACCTCCCTTTACCTGTTGAAGTTGATTGAGTCAATTCACGATGATGAATTTAGAACCTCTCTTACTACATGGGCCCAAAAAATTCATTAATTACTCGGTTATTTGAAACTTCAGGTCTTTTTCGTTGATCGTGATGAAAACTACTATAGGTATATCACACATGCCAGATCCAACGGTGATGGTTTGAAAGTGAACCGTCCAAGGTCAATGTCAATCAGGGGTCAAAGTGACCAATTCTAGGTGTTTGCATGAATTATCTCCCTTTACCTGTTGAAGTTGATTGAGGCAATTAAATCTGGTGAATTTCGATTGTCTCTGACTACCTGGGCCAAACAAAATTCATTAATTTCTCCTTTATTTAACATTTTATGGCCTTTTAACATGATCTGCAGAAACCTTAATGGGAGTCGCTATCAGAATATCACTCGCATACATTTCCTATGGGCATCTTGGGCACGGATAAGCGTATTCATCGGAAATTATTCATTGGATCAAAAAGAAAAAGAAAACCATCCCAGGCCTTAAGGTGTACTGAAAGTGTCTCAAGTATGGAGGCTAGAAATCGCAAATAGTACTCAATGGACCAGGAAAATGTGTAGGTGTCGGATGCGGGTTAACAGATGCTAGACGTATGTTAAGTTTCTCCATGCTCTACAAGAAACTCTAGGACGAGTTGCTGTCCGAATAGCATTCCCCTCAATTTCCAATTGGATTTTTTGGACAAGAAAACGTAGCCTTCCCGGAAACCATACATCAGATGCAATTTATGTATATGATCCATACATGCCTGGTGCATACTAGAAATGTACCAAGTCTAGATATGATATTTCCAAAGCTGGGTCATTTATCATCAAATCAATTTCCAATACGTTCCCTATTGACATATGTGTCTACAATGCAAAAATCGCAATATCTCCGTCATCTATTAGCATATCAAGGAAATATTGTTTAGTGTGCAGATTTGCAATAATAGAAATGTTAATATGTTCACTAACGATTTTATTTTAGTAAGCAATAGTGGCCGCTGGTGTCTAGGGATGTCAAAAATGTCAACTCCTGACAGGGACAGAAGTATGAATTCTCATGATGTCAAATAATTCAAGATGATAGGCAAAACTCTAGGAGCAGTCAGTATCCGAATATTGCTCTCATACATTTCCTATGGGGACATGGTGGGCACAGAAATGCAAAGTTTTGAATGGTTAACATGTTCCCTAACGATTTTATTACATTAATCAAGAGTAGTGTAATACATCTACGTATAGACCAAATTTCAACCATTTGACAGCCCTAGAAACATGAAGTATCTTGATTCCAAAACATTTGGCTTATGCCGAGTTTTCTGTAAATCTGGTTTCCGTACCCAAAGATATTTTGGGTGGAGATGCGGATCAAGATATTCTAGAAGTCTTTGAAGTTTCAAGAAGATTGAGGAAAAACTCTAGGAGTAATCGCTGTCCGAATATTACTCCCATACATTTCCTATGGGACTTTTTGCCCGCGGAAATGCAGATATCTCGGAGACCATACACCCAATCGAGAAGATAAGTAATAGCAAACTAGATCCTAAGGGGTACTATAGATTGGCCAAGTTTGAAGCTGATCAGATCAAAACGGTATGAGGAGATAGGTTGCGAAAATCCTTGAGAATAATAAGAATAATGATCCTGAGAAAAAACAATAATCTGCGATAGATCGCAGATTAATAATCTGCCTTTACTGGATCCATATGTCAATGTGATATTTCCATCAGTTTAGCCGAGTCTTTATTACATTATGAATCGCCCGCATTACCCAGGCATCAGCCACTCATCTAGATTTTCGTGTTTCACTGTCAAGTTATTTATGTATGCTGATGGAACTGAAATGAAAGTAATTGAGAGAAAGCAGTGTTTCGCATTTGTAATTTTGCTAAAGGATACACATATTGCACCCAGCATATTTATGAATTGAGTGCAACCTATTATGAGTGATTTAATACACATTAATAATTTACTAATATACTACGTTTGCTCTATTAACCTGTACGCATGAGTGGACACCCAAAGAACCACTGGCCATGTTGTGTAAGCGTTGGCAGACTGACTTGCCCATTCCGTAGCCCCGAGGCCGGGCATAATTATGCTGAGGATACGATCATGTTATATTGGTCAGGTTTCACTTGATGCTTACCAGAATGCAGGAAAGGTTCTATACAGAAATCGTAAACATAAATGTGACTCTATGATAGTTGTCATTGGTATGTAATAGTTAGTGTCTTACTCGAACTATACAGTGGTATTTCAAAATTATAAAATACCTTGGCTAGAGTAGACTAGTCGTATGGTGGCGATTGTGCACAACGCTATGTCGATGCAGTAATAGAAAGCTGATGTATGTACACTCAGACATTCTCTTGATTTGGCTACCTTTTCCTAAAGTGGAACATAGCTATTAGCTCCACCAGGTTCTTCTTTTGGTTTTCAGTTAGCATTTGTGTCAGATTCTAGCATCTTAGTTTATTATACAGTCCTGCCATCTACTAGATTTATATATTCTGGTTCCTAGTGCAACGGATTAGGTGTATCTAGTAACATTTGACGAACCTGAGCAAACATTTCTCTTTTTGTTGACTACGTCCACTGGCAATGGGTCAGTATTGCAGATTGTGTCCAATGTGCTGTTGGACATTATGCCATCGGACCGGTGAGAGTATGGTTGTTGATCATACGAATGTCTACCCATTTCTATTTACAGTCCATTCAATTCACATTTCCAGAGTACCCACCCATCATATGACGTCATAATGAACTGTGTGATGTGTACAATGGCATCATAATGAATGGCGTAATGAAAGACGTCGATAAGTGCGTCACGAACGCATATTTGAAGACGGTCTATGCGTTTTTGTACACATTGTTTGCTTTTACCATTTAATAAATATTATGTTGAATATTTCGAAACTAATTTGACTGGGCGCTGTTGCTGCCATAGGCAGCAACAGCACCCAGTCAAATTGGTTACAAAATAGTCAACAGTTTCCCTGTATAGTTTTCAAGAAGTTGATAGCTAGGGCATTTGGGGATCGATCAATCCCAACACGGCGAGGTGTGGGTGGAGCTTAGCCAATGATGGGCTGGCATAGATAAAAATGGAAAGGTCCATTTCTAGGCGTGTTGGACCTGATTTTAACACTTTAAACATTGCAATAGCAGAATCTCAATTTCAAGATAACTATACATACAATGTGTCGGATAAACATCCCCCAATAAAATTAGTTTCAAAATACTCAACATACTGTGTATTACATTGCAAAGACATGTAATGCATCCACTTTCGAGGCGGACCATTTGATGTTCATGACGTTGCTATGTCTTTTTCTTTTGACGCCAGATAACACGTGACGTTTTAAATTGTAACGTCAATGGACCTTTCCCGTTTATTCACCTATCATATGACTTCATAATCAACTACGTGACGTGTAGGATGTCGCCATCGTCAATTATGGCATGAATACCTCGATTTAGTCCGTCTTAAACGCGGAATATTCCGGCACGTTACGCAAATGGTGTGTCTTTACTATTTAATACACAGTTTGTCGAATACTTTAAAATGTATTTCACTGGACGCTGTTGCTGCCATAGGCTATATATGGTTTTTACACAATAAACACAAATTTGTTCCGTCGATCAACAGTTTCCAAATAGAACTAGATGGCTTCGTTCATCTGGCAATGTCAGATGAGATGTATAAGCATGAGCCGATTTACTGGATAAAGATAGTTGAGAGGATTATTTTCCTCGTTAATGAAATCTACGCCCTATTTGTACTCGACTTTGTAGATCAGTTTAGATACTGGTGTTTGTGATTTGTCGTGTTGAGTATTCTCATATAGATGACATGGCCACGTCAACGTAGTATGTAAAATTGCAAAGGTTATCGGGGATTGTTCATCTCCCTATAGACAACGTATCAAGGTAGCGAATAATGCAGATTACAGAGTGAACCAGCGTTATAGAGTAATACACGATAATGATATATTACACATCTTCTGGATTGTTCTCAGATGCATAGCGTCGACGCCACTTTATAGGATCGATCCAGCATTTTTTATATACTTTCACAAGTGTTGCAAATTTCCAACATATGTAAATACGTCATTTAAAAACTACAAAGTAGGCCAATCTCAAAGTACATAGCATCAGCATACTCCTATTTATATTGGTTAAACTTACCTGGATAGCAACTCGCTTTAATGGCAGAGGGTCTACTCCTGTTGCGTGGTAATTTATATAAACCGTACCAGCAGGACTGGCACATATTTGCAATCCCTCTCCGACACGCGCCGAACATTCACGTGTCAAACTACTTTTTCTCGCCAGATCATCGCATGAATTATGACTGGCGAAATCAAATGCATCATTATGCGAAAGAGAAACTGTTAGGGTTTCACCTGGTTTTGTGTTCTCAAATACAGAAGATTCAGATTCCTCCCTTATGATAGGGCGTGGTGTTGTTGGTGTCCTAGCCGGAGATAAAGCTGGCTTCTTTATTCGCTTCTTTCTAATCACAGTCGCTCTCCGGGCAATCATCGACATTTTGATTGCTAATCAAGGAACTTGTCATCTCAGTCTATCGTTTCGCTTAGCAGATGAAAGCCAAATGCGAATTTATATCTCCTTTATCAGCGAAAATTATCCTGTATTAACTCGTTAAAGTTGGTAATATATTTCTAACACACCGCGGTGTTTGCATTATATGGGCGCCGATAATGTCACTGCCAACCGTTTGCTATATCAATTACGTACATTGCACAGTATGTTGTCATTATGTTGAATGTTATTCAGCGTATGCTGATACTATCAAATCACTGCACATGTATCGCATTGATCAACCCGAACATACGAAACCCACAAATTGCAAAGCGATACATTAGTAATAATGCGTATTTGGTACGGACCTACCATACTTAGGCAAATATTCCGTTGAATTATTGCGGAGAATTTCAACCCGCGTTCAAAGAATCCAGCTAACACTTTGTAGTTAGCGTTTTGTTATAATTTGGCAAAGCAGATTGCAGTCAACTATAACGGCTAGAGTGGTCAAAAAACGCGAATGCTATCCGCACATAGTTCAATAGAGGAGTCCAGTTCTAGCTATACCCAGCCCATCTATAGCTAAGCTTCACACACGCTTTGTCAGTTTTGGGATCGATCGATCCCGGCTATCTCGGAAACTGACTATCCAGAAAACTATGGAGGTAAGCCGTTGAATAATTTGAAACCAATTTGACCCTATGACAGCAACAGTTCCCAACCAAATTAGTTTCAAAATAGTCAGCAGAATGCCTATTAAATGTCAAGGACATACAATTCGTATAATACCTCTTATTTCGGCATCAATTATGCGTACGTGCCGAATTTGCTGCGTCATTCATGGGGCAATTGATTATGGCATCAACATAGACGTCGCATAGTTGATTATGACGTCATATGATTGATGGATAACTAGACACATCTATTGATATGCATTACAATATACGTTGCTGTGCGTTATATGGTGGTTCGTTAAAGCAGGTTATCCTTCGCCTAAGTGCTTGACAACATAGTTTTGAAGAATGGCATCTGTTGGAAAGTAATGTTATGTACAGAGACTTCTTATGTACATCTATGTCTATAAAACACAAGCCTGCGTCAATTCAGACCTGTATACACTGATTAATCCCTGGTTCGGATAGGGCATGAACAAGCGAACCGTTTTGACTCTGACAGCTGCAGTATCAGGCTCTCCCTCTACGATGAGAACACTATACCTGACAAACGTCAATTTCTCACTCATAAGTACACGTTACGTATTGCTGCCATTATGATGTGAATACGAGTCACTGTCAACTGAAGTTACGGTCACTATGCACACGCGTAAGGTAATAAGCCGCTATATCCACGTACTCCAGCAGAGCTGTGACAACTATAACTGAGTCAAATGTCCCGCTATTACGCGAGTTCTTGGTTTTTCGATAAAAGATCGATTCGTTGTTAAGCGCAATGATGTGGGAGTCTCACCCAGAGTGCTGGCCGTAGGCGACCAAAGGCAGGCGTGGACCTAAACATTTGAAAAGCCTTATTGTCAGAAGGATGATGATGAGGCACTTATTTAACATGATAAGTGTCGAGCTGGCTTCCTCACGGCACGTATTAGCCCGTTGGGCACTGAATTCTCAAAATTCCAATTTCAATGTCGCTGCACATGTACGCTGGTAGATATGTTGTAACTACTTTCACTGGAAGCTGTAGCTACATGGGCAGCAAGAGCGTCCCATTTCAAAATATTCTAAATAATAGTTTTTAAATTCTAAAAGATGTTGATGTGTTTGGCTGTTGGGTTTAAGGGGTTAAAATAAACCTTCTTGCCAACAAACTAGCGTGTCCGTGACGGGCGTGAAGATGCGGTATCGCTGTTTTGTACAAAGGTAATCTAAGGAACGATGCAATGCGAATTAGATTGGAGAGCGCGGTTACAGCGAGCAAGTGCCCAGTTTTTTACATAACCAACGAAAATGTAATCGGGCATTGAATCACAATATATCACGCATGCACTGAAGATGAAGAAGTATATACGGAATAGCAATGAGGGGAACGCTACCGAAAGCGCGAAAGGCGAGAACAACGGATCAGCGAAAATATAGTTTTAGCTATGCCTCGCCAATCTCTAGCTAGGTTCCATCCGGTCTTCACACGTCTTGGGATCGATCGATCCCTAAACTCCGTCCCTGACTATAGAGTTACAGAAAATTTTACAGGTAAGCTGTTGAATAGTTTGAGAATATTCAACAACATGCTTAATAAATAGTAAAGAGATAAAATTCGTACACGAACGCTTAGTCCGTCATTAATTCAGCATTCGTGACGAATTTAACTACATCATTCGTGATATCATTGATGCTGATGTTATCATAAACGTCACGTAGTCATATGATGGACGGATAAACTGGAATCCTCCATTCAGCAAGCCTTTTAAATACTAAATTCCAAATAGGATTAGTGAACAACAGGGACAACTCTTTCTTTGGCATATGGTCAACGTCTCCGTTGTACAGACAGAATTAGAAGGCCAGTGACTACACCGCGTAACGCCCCTCATCTCAACAGCGCCTTAAAGCGCCCAAAATACTAATTATACCAATCAACCCATTAATGGTCAATACTTTTCAGGAATATTGAGATTTGTGCAGTACAAGAAGAATATTTTTGTAAATTTACCATCGAAAAATATTGATTTATGTTGTCCTGCAAATGGCCATTCATCAAAGGTGTAATGGTTACGACAGTACATACTAGTCCTTAACCAGTGTCTATTTGCAGGCTAAGAGGCGAGTATCTTTGAAAAATGTACCACTGCAATGACTGGCTCGGTAACCGGCCCAGTCATGTCCGTGGTAAATTTAAAAAAAACTTCTCTTAGTATGAAAATGGAATTTTTCAAGATCACTGCAGAGATCGTTATTTGATCAACTTGACCTCCAAAGGGATAAGTTGACACAAGACTTCTTAAATGATGTCTCTACAAGTGGTGTGATCGCAATAATGCCAATAGTGCGCAAGAGATGACTATGTTTATGATTCATGGCCCTCGACAAGGTTTACAAGCGATATATAGCCTATGAAACAATACGTCACTCGTAGATGTTACTAAGGTTCCGCGAGTACACGGCACCAGGCCCTGGGCATTAACTTATAAGTGACGGGTGTATATGAACTCATTTCAATTGCGTAATTATTTAGACTGACTTCACTAACGAATCTCGTTCAACTGAACATATGTAAGTCATGTAAAGGTAATATACTTGTTAATGGTTTCGGTCGGTAACCCGTATTTTATGCCAGTGATCTGGAAATAGTAACTTGTATTCTCCAAGTATGGAGTACCACGCCTTCCGGCTATTCGATTCTCTCTGTACACACAGACAACGAGCCTATAGAACACTTGCCACGCGATTACGACATGGCAATGCTGACCGTAATACCAGTACCTGTTCAACAACATTCTTGCCGGAGATAAACTCCAATCAACGGGTGATACTGGAAGACTGCGTCACGTGAAAAGACGGGGTTATCCCGTATGTCAGCTGCGTAATGTTTCTGAAATTGTAAATTCAATAACGATATACGATCTATACCTTTGTATTATTTGTAAATATCCAAAAGCCTCCAGCCCAAATTGCTCCATTTCCTGAACCTAAACGTTACAGTATAATTCCAGAGACAAAGTGAGGCATCCAGTTTTAACCATGTGCCACCCATCACCAGCTAAGCTCCACCCACACATCGCCCGTGGTGCGATCGATTGATCCCTGAACTCCCTGACTATCAATTTCCAGCACACTATAATGGTACGCTGCTGAATACGTTGAAACTAATTTGACTCGTTGCGGTTGCGCAGTATGGCGCCCTGTCAAATTAGTTTCAAAATATTCAACAGTCTGTATATTAACCGCTCTTGTGTCAATAGCGCCTCAAAGCGCTCAAAATACTACTTGATATATCAATTAAACATATTGATGACCAGTACTTCTCAAGATATCTTAATTTCAGAAGACTATTTTTTGTAAATTTACCACTGAATTTTTTTTCGCTGGCTTGACGATTAAATGGGTATTGAGTGGTAAAGAAAATTAATGTTGTTACTTAGCCAGTGTCTATCTGCATGCCAAGAGAAGATTATTTTTGAAAATGTACCACTAGAATGCCTGGCTCGGTTACCGAGCAATTTTCCTCTCTAGGCCTTCCAAATAGCCATTTCTGAAGACCACTACAAAGTTGTTTTGGTCAGTTTAACCATCAAAGGGCTATGTTGACACAAGAGGGGTTATATTGTAAAGACATGCAATTCGTACACCAAAGCTTAGTCCGTCATCAATTATACCTTCATGATGAACTTATCTACGTCATTCATGACGTCATTGATTATGACGTCATCATACATGCCACCTAGTTATGTATCATACGTCATATGATTGCTGGATAAACTGGAAAAGTCCGTTGGCCATTCATCTGCTCGCCACTTTGGCATGCATACCAGCAGCACTTGAAACACATGAGCAACGTTTGGAATGAGGGGTCGATTGCCAGGTCCACGTCATAGGATACAGTTAATTGTAGGGTTCGTGTGCGAGGCTGTATCCGTGGCATACGCAGGCCATGGTATCCATCTGCAACAACGGATGTCGTCATTTCCATGAACACATGCGGACCTGCTGTGATGGCATGGCAACAGGTACATCTGTTGCGCGCATCTGTCTAGTACGATACACAATCGAGTATTGATTCACGTATTATTGTTAAGGCTGCCAGACGCGGATAGCTGGTCGCTGATTGGAGGTAGACGTGGAACAGGGGATCGTGCACTTATCCTACGGTCGGCGTAATAAAAATCAATATTGTTTACAATTATCTATAAGCATCTTCCATAAAATCCGATGTTTCTTCACCTAAAAGAATTTGAGGAATGTACTACCAGCTCAGATAATACAAGCATTATCAGAGACAGATTGTGCGCAGAAACTGGACAAAAACCGCCATGACACCATTTCCACCGCTTCCATTAAATTGGGCGTAACTATGTGAGAATGAGGTAGCGGATGCTGCTGTGGATTCCAGCGCTGCGGAAAATGATGATGTTGATCTTGCTAATGTTGCTGTCTTGCTGATGAAAATGGCGATGCTAATGACGATAATGGTGTAGTAGTAGTAGTAGTAGTAGTAGTAGTAGTAGTAGTAGTAGTGTTTTTGTTGTTCGTCTCAGTCACATCAGTCATCTCCGTCGTCTCGTTCGTCCGAGTGGACTCGGTCATCTCACTCCTCTCTGTCGTCGCGTCGGTCCTCTTATCTATCGTTACGGTCGCCACCGTCGTAGTCACCACCGCCGCTGCCGTCGTCGTTGTTGTCGTCAGCATCGGCATCCTCTTTGTCGTCGTCGTCGTCGTCGTCGTCGTCGTCGTCGTTGCCGTCGTCGTCGCCGTCGCCGTCTTGATAAGGACATTACTCACCTTGTTGTTATCGTCTGTGAGAGATACGAGAGGCGATGATGCTGAATCATTGGATAGCGATATGGCTGCTAGACTATGATACTGCGATGAAGGGAAAGACTGACTCCGTAATTGTATTGGCACCGCCACCTCGTTAATCCTGTTATGCAAGTGCGTCTTCACCGGCGAATCTGTAGGCGATGCCGAACGATCCAAAATGTCAGGTAGCTGAAGTTTCAATTGCGGTATAAATGGACTCTGCATCGACGATGTGTCGCTGTCATGTACGTCACTCATTCGAATGCTCGATGGTGATGAGCAATATACATCATCAAGCGGATTACCAGCCGAGAATCTCCAAGTCGGTGAAGAAAGTGAGAGCGGAGATGGCGGAACACGTTTGGGTTTTTTCGGGCGAGCGAGTGTTCCCTTTCGAACGAACATGATTTGATATCTAATGTAGGAAATTGCGAGATATCGCAATTGAGTTCACATCAATGGCACACACTACAGCACATAAATAATTTATGTTTGTTCCCAAAACAAATCAAAATGTACTGTTGAATATTTTGAACAGATTTTAGATCTTAAATTCCGATTATAGAACAATGAGGAAAGGGCAAAACATGTCTACAGTACAACTCAGAAATAAACCAACTCGTTTCTGAACACAAAATAAAACGTACTGTTAAATAGTGTAACATACCTGGAATGGAAGACACTATTGCCTAAGCCAGCAATGTCTTCCAATCCAATTATGTTCAAGATATTCAACAGACTATTTATTACACAGTGTTCAAAATTGTACTAACTAACGTGTTTAAGTTTTTGTTTTGGAAACAACTTTAGATTATTTGTGAGTTGTGCCGTACACCTTTTTTCCTAACACGCGCATCGTGTAGGCGACCACGGTTTCATACAAAAGTCGAGGCTACTGCTCGGAACCCGGATTGCTAATACTATTGGATTGTAACTGAGTCCGCGTACCTGCATTGGCTTGTCCGAAGAACGTAACCTAGCCGTGATTATGTATTCTCCAAGTTGACATACTGATATGCAAGAAATGAAACTACAACACGTATATTCACAAATAACATTCTTCATTTCTATAATCTTATCAGTGAAACTGCTCGCAGAAAAGATAAATAAATAAACGCATTGAAAATGTGTTTATGTGTGTGCGTGTTTTTCTGCGTAATGTATAGATCTAACCGAAGAGGGAAATGTCATCTTCTAGGTATTCATCCTAGAATATGAATCATCATGCAAAGATCAATGGAGGCATGCGCTGAAGTCACGTGATTAGAGCTAGCACAGAATATTGCGCATAATCAATGCGAATGCATGATGGGAATCTGGCAATACGTCATGGGTTTGATATAAATACATTCCTGCGATGCGTTGATAACAATGCAAGGCTTAGCAGCGGAATACTACAATGCCCTTAACATATGCAGATTGCTATTGATAAGATTTCTGATAGAGTCCTAAGACATGTGCTATTTTACAATACAGTCGTTTGTCCCCAACGACAAAATAAGAAGATCATCTATAACGCAAGATTAAAGAAAGCTACCCTCTACCAGATAGCCGAAGGTAAGAGCACCTGTCTTATTTAGTTCGAATATATGCTATGAGAACATTGCTCATTATTATTTTGAACCGTCTGGACGAAGCAGTTTGCAGCCCACGTAGCTTCAAATTAGCTAATAGTATGCTTCTTGACACTTAGATTGCGTGACCATCCATGATCTGTCAAAATAAACAATGCCACACCGAAGTCACATATTGAAACAATAGATCAGCTGATGGTGAAATGTCCGCTTAATAGAGGAATTCAGTCTATCACTCAATCGTATGACGTCATAATTAACAATGTCACACAGATGCTGACGTCACACTCAATTACATTATGAATGATTAAGTCTGTCACGACGCTCAATAGTCCGGCACATTGTACAAATTGTATGTCTTTGCTATTCAATAAACAGTATGTTGAATATATTGAACCTAATTTGATCCGGTACTTTTGCAGCGTTACAGCACGCCATAGGCAGCAACAGCACCTAGTCAAATTAGTTTCGTAATATTCAACAGCTCCCTTTATAGTTTTCTGGAATTTGAGATTCAGGGAGTATAGGTATTGATCGATCTCAGGGAATAGATAAAACTGGATTTATCTGTTGTGAAACAAAGCAAGCTCTAGCCAATGTTTCTAATGTATGGAAACATCAGCTGCTGCAATAACTGAGCACCCAATACAGCGACCAAAAGATACAAGCATTGGGAATCGGCACACCACAACGACCATTTATTGTACAGACTCCTGATGGACACTTCATCTGCCCTGACCAGGGAAAGCTTGTAACAATCAGAATCGTGCACGAATTAGTTCACCGAAATGGAAGCTGAACCCCTACCACTATTAGATGGCCAGCCACGAACCCTGAAAAAAAGGTTAGCAAGGCAGTAACAGCCCTAAGGAATGGTGAACTCTTCCATGCATGTCTTGTCCTCCCATCACACCCTCCCATAGATCATCAGGCCAAACCTTGAACAATACCTTGTTATAGATGATGTGGGATAAGACACACTCATCGCACTGCCTAAACCCAAGAAACCACCCAAACACAGCTCCAACCTAAGGCCGATCAAAATTGTCATCACCAAGGGTCCACAGATTCTCCAATTCGTCCATCAAGATAACTGTGACGACAACGAAATAGACCTAGTGAGACTCTTGCTGGCAAGCACAAACAGAACTGTTTGCATCAAATCAACACATTCTGCAAAATTGTGACACATCATTGGGATCACCACAGCGAGATTGTTTATTACCGGTGCCTTTCATCTGTCTGCACTTATAAATGTTCGAGAACGTTCAACATGAGCAGACCCTCAATCTGAAAGTCAGGCATGACATTATGCAGATGGAGTATGAAGACGATGCTGATTTCATTGAGTAAAATGGTCTACTTGATGAACTGCTTCAAATAGCTGCAAAATAGCTCAACGCAACAGACATCTTCCTGAATGATACCAAATTAGAGCTTAGTAATGAGCGAATAGAAGTGGAGAATGAGCAGCATTTTGGGCCCACATCTTTCCCATTCAAACGGCATTACATATCATTGGGAAGCACGAAACAGTGCATTCCAGTCCTTCTTGAACTTGCGGATTAGCATCTCTAACAGTAAAGTCAAGATGGGCATATATAGATGTCATTAGTATCTCAATAATCCTATGCAAATGTAACGGCTTGGCAGCTGTAATGGCCCTATTGAACCGAGTCGATGCATACCACAGCAAATGCCTGCGATATATTGTGAAACGTCACTTGCCACACATCCCTATCTCAAACCAAGCTCTCTATAAACTATTTACTATGGGTCAACTCTCTGTGCAGATATCACAACATCGATGATCAATGTTTGGGCAAGTTCTTCGAATTCCAGATAGTACACTCACTCAGAGCGCACTGTATTCTTTAGATCTAGGTGGCAACGAGTATAAGGGCACGAGAGCACAAACATGTTAATTGTTTCTACAAACATAAATAATGAGAAGCAATCTAAATGAACTTAGGATGGTCGCAAATGACACACCACAGTGGGGGAAATCGAAGAAATGGAGTGTAGCTAAAAGAAGTGTCAACCCCATTCAGCTTCTGACAACAGTCGCCCATCATTGTGTGGCATCAAGTCATATTCGCACGAAAATGGACATGTCTATACTAAAGTATCTACACCATGTGCAGAATCGATGGAGTATGATATATATATATATATATATATATATATATATATATATATATATATATATATATATATATATATATATATATATAGACACAAAATTTTACTTGTGAAGATTCATAACTAGTAAGGTACTCTTGGTGCTACAAGGCGGTCTTCTGACACAGTAACTATAACAAGAGCATCTGAGGTTTCGACTTGTGAGGTTTATATTTTCTACATATAAATTGGTGGGAAATCATGTTTCTCTCGTAAAATAATCCTCAATTGGCAAATTTACCTATATTTCATCAGAAAATAATCCCAGAAGAAAATGTGCATATTATAGACACAACGCACGCAGACATACTGCATCAATCAAGGAGACAATCCCCAGGTAAATGTACACATATTGCATTAGGCGATAACCTCACAGGTAAATGTACACATACTGCATCAGTAGACAACAACGCACGTAAATGTACACATACCGCATCTGGAAACAACCCGAGGTAAATACACACGCACGCACACACGCACGCACGCATGCACGCAATGCACACACACACACGCATGTACACACACTGCATCAGGAGACAACCTCACTGGTAAATGTACACACACTGCACATGGAGACAACCTCACAGGTAAATGTACACATACAGCATATGGCGACAACCTCACAAGTAAATGTACACATACTGCATATGGCGACAACCTCACAGGTAAATGTACACATACTGCATATGGCGACAACCTCCCAGGTAAATGTGCACATATTGCATCTGGATACAACCTTACCGGTAAATGTACACATACTGCATCAGGAGACAGCCTCACAGGTAAATGTACACACACTGCATATGGAGACAACCCACAGGTACATGCACACATACTGCATATCGAGACAACCCTCAGGTAAATACACACACGCACATGCACGCACTCACGTACGCACGCATGCACGCACGCACGCACGCACGCACGCACACTCGATCAGAAGTCAACCACACAGATCACAGATAATTGCACACATACTGGATATGGAGACAACCACACAGGTAGATGTGCACATTCTGCATCAGGAGACAACCCACAGATAAATGTATACATACTGCATATGGAGACAACTTCACAGGTAAATGTACACATACTGCATCAAGAGACAACCTCACAGGCAAATGCACACATACTGCATCAGGAGACAACCCCACCCCAACCCCAACCCCGGCTATTGTACACATACTGCATCAGGAGACAACTTCACAGGTAAATGTACACATATTGCATCAGGAGACAACCTTACAAGTAAATGTACACAGAGTGAATCTGGAGACAACCTCGCTGGTAAATGTACACATACTGCATATGGAGACAACCTCTCAGGTAAATGTACACATACTGCATCAGGAGACAACTCCACCCCAACCCTACCCCGGTAAATGTACACATACTGCATCAGGAGACAACCTCACAGGTAAATATGCACATACTGCACCAGGAGGTAACCTCACAGGTAAATGTACACGTACTGCATCTGGAGACAACCTCACAGGTAAATGTACACGTACTGCACATGGACACAACGTCACAGGTAAATGTACACATATTGCATCTGGAGACAACCTCACCAGTAAATGTACACATACTGCATCAGGAGACTACCTCACAGGTAAATGTGCACACACTGCATATGGAGACAACCCACAGGTAAATGCATATATACTGTATTTGGAGACCACCTCGCAGGTAAATGTACACATATTGCATCAGGAGACAACCTTACAGGTAAATGTACACATAGTGAATCTGGAGACAACCTCGCTGGTAAATGTACACATACTGCATATGGAGACAACCTCTCAGGTAAATGTACACATACTGCATCAGGAGACAACTCCACCCCAACCCTACCCCGGTAAATGTACACATACTGCATCAGGAGACAACATCACAGGTAAATGTACACGTACTGCACATGGACACACCCTCACAGGTAAATGTACACATATTGCATCTGGAGACAACCTCACCAGTAAATGTACACATACTGCATCAGGAGACAACCTCACAGGTAAATGTACACACACTGCATATGGAGACAACCCACAGGTAAATGCATATATACTGTATTTGGAAACCACCTCGCAGGTAAATGTACACATATTGCATCAGGAGACAACCCCACCACCCATCCACCCACACCCACCCCAGGTAAATGTGCACATACTGCATCTGGCGATAACCACACACACGCACGCACGCACGCACGCACGCACTCACGCACGCACGCACGCACGCAAGCTCGTGCGCACGCGCGCACGCACGCACGCACGCACGCACGCACGCACGCACGCACGCACGCACGCACGCACGCACGCACGCACGCACGCACGCACGCACGCACGCACGCACGCACACTCACACACTGCATCAGGAGACATCCTTACAGGTAAATGTACACATATTGCATCAGGAGATAACCCCACCACCCATCCACCCACACCCACCCCAAGGTAAATGTGCACATACTGCATCTGGCGATAACCACACACACGCACGCACGCACGCACGCACGTACGTACGCACGCACGCACGCACGTACGCACGCTCGCTCGCACGCACGCACGCACGCACGCACGCACGCACACGCACGCACGCACACACACACACACACACTGCATCAGGAGACAACCTTACAGGTAAATGTACACATACTGCATCAGGAGACAACCTCACAGGTAATTGTACACATACTGCATCAGGAGACAACCTCACAGGTAAATGCACCCCTGTGCAATCCAATTCGTATTTGTGTAAAGCAGGCTAAGAAATTAATATGAACGCAGTATAATAAGAAGGTAAACCGTATTTGCATTGAAATGGCATGAAAATGAATGGTATTTTATAATTACGTGACTATGTGCACATAACGTTGATACTTAAAAGCTACTAATGGCTGTGTTTCATGCACTGTAACAAGTAACTGTTCAGCGTATGAGCTGCTGTGCAAATAAAGTTTTAGAGTTTTTTCTTTGCACCTGTGGTGGATTTAAGTAGACGAGTATGTACCTCTGATCTATAGGTAAATATTATTTCTTAGATCAATATGTATGTTTGTCAGACCAAATATCATACAACACACCCGGCCTGTAACCAGGTCAGGACATCTCAGAAATAACGTAATAACCGGAATTCAATAAGCAAGTTTAAACCAAGTTTAACTTAAACCGGGTAACAAATCACGAAATAAGTACAAGGCTAGTCGCATAGATATGTTGATAGACCCCACTTTTTACTGGTTGAGAGCTATGTCACGCACCGTGCAAGGGGTGTGGCTTAACTGCCCAAATATGGTCATTCCTTCGAAGTGTGCGGGCCATCAAAGAACCCCTCCCACTTCCGAAGGATGCCTATAGTTTGGTATTTAACGGCCCCTCCCTAGACGGGTGCGTGGTCTGGGTCTCAACTAATAAAATTGGGAGGCTATTGCTGTATCTATAATACTAGCCGTGCAACTACGTGGTGATTTGTTGAAACCGGGTTTAAACATCCTTATTGAATTCCGGACAGTATGTCTGTAAAACAAAATAAAACGCATTGTTGAATATTTTGAACATAACTGTATAGGAAGACATTGCTGCCTAAGGCAGCAATGCCATCCAATCCAATTATGTTCAAAGTATTCAACAGCACATTTCTTACGTCGCGTAGGCCTACTAACTAGCATGTTTCTGTATTTGTTATGGACACGTGTTAACTTATTTATGAGCTGTGATGTAGTTATTCGTGTCTTTACTTAACAAGGCGGTCAATATATCGGCTTATTTATCAATGCATTGAACAGACCTGAATTCGGGAAAATGGGAAAATAGACGGTTGCTTCCCACAACCGTTCCGAAACCAACCACCTCGAAATTAGGCATCAATAGAATTTACAGTCAAGAACTCTGACGATGTCCACTGCGAGCATCCTAAGCTCCGTTGGGTCCTTTTTCCGTCTATCTTTAGTCGTCGTAGATTAGGTTCTTTGAGGTCTGGTCGCAAAGCAGCTAGCAAGTTGATGATGTGGCCTCCTTCGTGTGCCTGATACCTGTTGCCACATACGACTGCATACGACTGCATACGACTGCATACGACTGCATACGACTGCAAATTCCAGTGCATTCTGAGCAGGCGTATATTCTGGGATTCGAAGAATATGTCCGAACACAGACAATCGCTCCCGCGCTAGCGTCGCAGATAGTGGCTCTGTGTTACGCAGTGTGTAGCGTGTTGCAGTTGATATTAGACTGTGTGGCTAGCGTTGATATGTAATGGCTCGCAGATGTTTGAGGTGGCATGCATGAAGTTTGTTCACGAGGGCTTTTGGAGCTGCCCAGCTATTGCAATTCCATACTGTTATGGAATCACGTGTAGCAACACATAGTTGCATCTTGACTTTCATGATGGTTTTAGAGCCGCGAATCCACAATTTGCAAAGGACTGGAAGGTGATACTTCCTGTTATATAGCGAGTTCCATTGTCGGTAGAGCTACAGAGGATGGAATCCAAGATGGTGATCTTTCCACATTTAAAATACTGGAGATGTCATCGGAAAGGATCTCCGCCGCCCCCTCCCCCTCCACCCACCCTCTCCTCACCCCGCCCTACCCACTCCAGCCACCCAGCACTCCACCAGACTGGTACAAGGGGAACACTCATTTTCCTCGATTACCGTAGTGTAACCGACGTGAACTCGTGGCACTATTAGAGCAATTAAACTCTATCTGAATCTGATGGCTGCGGCCCAGAAAATATTCTCAAGCACATTCACTCACCTGCTTCTTGACTTGACTTGACTTGACGTTGTAGTTCCCTCACATCTGGTGAGAACGGTTTTAAAACGTTCATATTGAAGAACATAATTATCAGTGTTGAGGAGTATTGGGTTGATCTATCCTGACATCTCTGGCCTGGTACAATCCAATTCTCTTGTTTGCAGGCAGCTGTGATAGCCTTTTTATATCTGAACTGGTAGAAGGCATAACAGAATCTGCGCGTATGAAATTTAGGTTGATGGTTGATATATGTAGGTAGTTCTGCTTGACTTGTGTCCAAGAGGAAGCTGCGCATCATACGTTCATCCTCTTGAAGGGTTGTCAGTAATTTGAGTCACTGCATACACTACCCTGCAGTTCGGTCAGTATCTGCTTCAGAACAGGTTGTCTAACTGATTGGCTTGCACAGCAGCTTAGCATAAAGTCTTCAATGGACTCACCTTCATGTAGGCATAATAGGCATCTTTGATCAGGTACTGAGCCATGATTCCATTTTCTGCTTGTCTGTAACTGAAATGTGCCTGTCACTATCCAATTCTACACTGGCGCTCTGTAACATCTCTTGGACTATGGCTGATTGATGTTGTTATTATAGGCATGGACGGCTGAACGTAACTTTTTTTTATGATATTCTCATTGATGGGTAGAGTTCAATTTTACATTTGAGATGTTTTAGCCAATATCTGTCAATGGCTGAGTTTACTGTATTCTTCCAAGTGTTCTTTGTGAGTGGAGTATCTATGATAGTATGTGGAGATGGAAGTTCTTATTTGGCTAACAGTCTTCTAGCCGTGCAGACCCAACTTTCACCTTCAAACCCTTTAAGTAAGCGTCCTTATATCCACTGTATCAAAGGTCATTCTGACCCATCTCTCGTAGCATACAAACACCTATTCAAAGTGTGGTCATGTTATATCAAAGCCAGTAGTTTTAGTAAAGTTCATATATCTTAATTTTATGGTTATAAGTTAATAAATATATTTACTGGATATAGTAAATAATATATCTTCTAATCACGCTTGTTTTGCTTACATAATACTATAAATAGTGATGACGAAAAGTATTGTAAATCTGGGGCCAGTTTCACAAAGGTGCGTAGGTTACGCCCCCGTCTAACTTAGACGCTTTACGTAAGTCCCGCGCCTACGTCAGTTTCACGAAAGGGGTCGTAAATAAACGCCTAAATAATAAAACGCGTAATTTAGACGCGGAGCTCTCTAGTACGTTAAGGCGAGAATCGTCGCCGCTTATGGCATGATCCAGTTGACTGCAATGTGACAGCTGTCAGTTGTTAATTTATAGTACGGGGTCAATCAGTACAAATAACTTATAGCGCGAACCATATGGAAAGTACAATTGCATATTCTAACGGCAGCGAGACGACAATTCAACATTCGCCGCTACATTAGACTTGGTAAGCGTTACCTAAGTTCGTGTTTTATTTTGATAAACGGTGTCGACATAACCATGTTTGAATAAATCCTATAAATAGTGATTTTGTTAACATTGATTTTTCTAATGCGTTTGCCAACTAAGAAAGAAAACTCCAAATGAGGTCAAGGCGTAGGCATTTTTAGAGCGACGTCATACCTCTCTTACTACAGAGAGTGGCACAGAAGTAGGTCAGGCAGAAGGCGCCTATGAGTCAACAAGCACTAAAACGGCAGAGGGCGATTTCGCTGAAATGCCGACAAACCTGTCTATAGCGGACATACACGTCTACGACGCACACTCGCTTTTGGGACCAATTGATCACTATCCATACGAGTTGAGTCTTACTGTTAGGAAATCACGATCACATGCCATGCATGCACCTAAAACCCCACAGCCGGTGAGCTGCAATTATCGACCACCTATCTTAGTTACTATATTCTCCATACAGTGACCGTTATAGACAGGTTTGCTTGTATAGCTCTACCAGTGTTTCGTTGATTGAAATAACATCACCTCAAGGAAGCAGGACAGATCGATAACAATTTCACCAATGAGGGGTGGTGGGGGGAGGGGTGTTTGCGCATACCACTGGGTGGCAACCCCAACTCCATCACATCCCAACCCATACTTCACATGATTTCCTGAAGTAAACAATACCATCTGATTGCAGACCCTCACTCTCCTGTTGTTAGTTACTGTTATGGCATTGTAACCACTTCCAGTTTTTAGATTGCATCCCTAGCTGTGGAATCTTAGTACAGGATCACACACATTCTTGTGTTAAAATTTGAGCTAAAATAAACTAGTAAATTATTGTTATCCCTGTTGTATGCGTTAATTCTAATTCCAATAAAGAAGGATGATTGGGTTTGAGCAGTATTTCAGAATTGTCATCATCATTTTATTCGTGTGTTTGTGTGTGCGTGCGTCTGAGTAGGTGTTGTGCGTGCGCGCGCGCGTGTGTGTATGTCCGTGTGTGTGTGTGCGTGTGTGTGTGTGTGTGTGTGTGTGTGTGTGTGTCTGTGTGTGTGTATGTGCCTGTGTGTGTGTGTGTGTGTGTGTGTGTGTGTGTGTGTGTGTGTGTGTGTGTTTGTCGGTCTGTTTACGTGTGGCGCTCCCCATAAAAACAAATCAGATTTGACTCAAATTTTAACACAACAAAGAATTTTATTGTTAAAGCGGATATCCAACATTAGCCATGTTCAATTTTTGGAAACTATTTGGCTCAAAATTTTTACATAAGAAAGGATGTGACCATACACTAGGGTTTCACAATTTTGGGCGTAATATGACAAAATCTGGCGAATAGGAAAGATGTACAGTGATAAAAATGGCAGGGCGAGGGCCTGCAATCTCTATCTTGGTATTGTATAAAACCAAAACAAGATAAAATGTACCATTTGCCTTTAACCATAGTAAATACCTCACAAAATGAGACACATTGCTTGTTCATGTCTTTATGCCAAAGCGTGTGGGTTGTTTAGATTATTAACAAGAGGCCAAAGGGGCCTGTATCGGTTACCTGAAATATCTGCACACTGACCCAACCGAACAAAACGAGATAACCATTTGAAAAACTTACCAATCAAATTTCTGTGACGAAAGATTAGCCAAGTTTTATTAAAATTGGCTCAGTGGTTAAAAAGTATGAATTTCTAAGAAATTTGCAGAAAATACAAGATGTCCCGCAAAAACGTTATATTTTGATTTATTCATGGCGGACATGTTTTTTTACATATACACATATACAATTTCCGGCCAGATCCATTCTGCGGTTCTGGAGAAGTTGTTTTCGCGAAAACTAGATGATCCAAGATGGCCGTCAAACCATTTGGTCAATCAAGTTCTCTTGAACAAACTTGTCTTAGCTCTTGCCCTAGATGATGTTTCATGAGTTTTGAATCGATTCTCAAGCGGTTTCGGAGATTTTTAAAGACTTCTACAAATCGGCCAAAATCCAAGATGGCCACCGGCCATATTGGCCGATCAACTGTTTGAACAAACTTGAATCCCTAGACATTAAGGATGCTTCCTCCCCAGGCCTGTGCTGTTATGGTAACCTGTTGAAAACGAGCTCCATGAGGTTGCCTAAATTTATTTTAGGGGACCTGAACCAGGTTACCTTAATCTGTTGATTTTAGTATTGACATCAATGAGCTTTCTAAGGTTTAGGTTACCCTATGTCTCCTTAAAACATATACGGCAACGTATTATGGGTTACCATTGGAAATATTACAGCACAGGCATGCTGCAGATATAATTGAAATCGACCAAGTGACTCGTGAGAAGTCATTTAAAGAAAAAGTTGACGAACGGACGGACAGTGGACGGTCGCCACGTCATAAGCTAACTTGGTGATTCCGGCCAGGTGAGCTAATAATTATTTAAAACATGTTTTGTTTATGTTGCAGATGATACTTATGTTCCAGAGTCATGGGAAAGATACTCATGCTATAAATTCATGATGCTAATTTACCAGCATCTACTTACTGTATCTGATGACATATTTCACTCTGGCATGTTGCTCAAATGCAGTAGCAGTATTCTGTATGTCATTGGTTGAATCTTTCAATCTAGCCTGGATGTGGTATTTCAAGGGCATCATGCTTTTGCATGACAAAACCATTTAGTTAATTTCATAGCAATGCAAGTCATTCCAATTCCAGAATTTTAAAAATAGTCTTCTTGGTCTACCAATGGATATTTCTCAGTACCACTGTCTGGGCCAACTTGAGTGATAAACAGTTAAGTTGGATAAATTTGTGTCGCTTTATAGCATTTGTGATGCAGTTGTAATTTAAGATGGACCAAAATAAAAAAAATTATAAAGTATCATTACCATGCAAAAAATGGCTATGATATTTTCATAAATTACCAACAAATAAACACCCTGGAGATTATATTGCTCACCTGGAACCTCAGTATTTTAATCAGAACACTTGAAAATAAATTTCAAAACACATTTTGGCTGAAAACATACACATTTTGGTCAGAAATGCTAACATTTTTTTCTTGAAATGAGGTAATTTGAGATTAAAACCAAAACATTTGGACAGAGATGTATATATTTTAGCAGCAAATATGGAAATCACAGGTCAATATGTAACACTTTTGACAAGAAGTAAGAAACTTATGATCAGAATTACAAATTCTGTGCTAGAAATGTGCATAGGATAGTAGAATTATGTAGGGGACAGAGGTTTTATCTTTTGAAAATTACAACAGTCTCCAATTACCAGTTCATACAGCATGTGAATTCTGTATTTGATGAATGATACTCATGACTGAGTTAGAAAATCACAATTTTTCATTCATCAAGTACAGAATTCATATTCTGTATAAACTGGTAGATTGAAGACTGGTGTAATTTTAGATTCTTATATCCAATTTTCAGTACTCATTGTGTCTACTGACAAAAATGACTGAGTATGGCCAGGTACATTAGTGACTGTACACAATATGTGTATTTAGACACTAACCCAAGATTATTTGTTTAATATCTAGGCCATGCAACTCTTTAAACTATATATGCCAGTCTTATTATCTACTGGTTCTGCAACAATTAACCATTTTGAAATCATTGTCATAACTTGACATAATGGTTAAATAAAATCTTCAATCACTAAAACTGAATTTTTTCTTTTTAAGTCATTCAATAAATACAGTATTTGCCTTAAATATGAGCATTGATGTAATGAACTGTAATTATCAGAGTGTGTTGTTAATAACAAGTATATATACGACTTTGAAAACAGTCTTTAGAAACACCGTGGTCACATCCATCACAGGTGTTTGCTTGTCATTCTGAGATTGACTGAGAATATCTTTTGGGAATTTGGTACCGGTATTACAGATGTTATTCCATTTACTGCATCCAATCATTTAAGGGTGATGAAGAAGAAATCATAAACTGCATCCCATTGCAAGGCCTTCTTATATGTTACACTAGACATTGATTTGGTGCACACTCATCACCCTGGCACAGGCTGCAAAACAAAGGAAAGTACATTTGAATCATATAATATATTATTCACCAGTTGGGCCCCCTGGAATTGCAGTCAAAGAGAATGCTATTCTTGGAATCTTATCACTGGAATGATTGGCTCAATCACCAAGCCAGTCATTCCAGTGGTAAGTTGTCAAAAGTAGTCTTCTTACTGTCTGCAAATGGAAATTCTCTATGGAGCAATCTATATCCATTCGAGATCAAGAGTATGCTATTTTTTAAATCTTACCACTGCAATGATGGGCTCAATCACCATGCCAGTTATTCCAGTGATAAGTTGTCAAAAATAGTCTTCTCATGGTCTGTAAATGAAAATTTTCTAGGTGACAATGTATATCCATTCCCAAACCAAGAGAACGCTATATTTGAAATCTTATCACTACAATGATTGGCTCAATCACCAAGCAGTCATTCCAGTGGTAAGTTGTCAAAAATAGTCTTCTCACTGTTTGCAAATGAATATTTTCTATAGACAATGTATATCCATCCGCAGACCAAGCGAATGCTATTTTTGAAATTTTATCACTGCAATGATTGGTTCAATCACCAAGCCAGTTATTCCAGTGTTAAGTTGTCAAAAATAGTCTTCTCATGGTCTGCAAATGGACATTTTCTATGGGGCAATGTATAATCCATTTGCAGACCAAGAGAATGCTATTCTTGAAATCTTATCACGGGAATGACTGGCTAAATCATCAAGCCAGTCTGTCATTTCAGTGATAAGTTGTCAAAAATAGTCTTCTCATGGGTCTGCAAATGGATATTTTCTATGGGACAATTTTTTTTCTTGACTACATTTTCTCATTACAGGGTACATACATCTTCTGCAGAATGAAATTCCATACTTTTTCTATACCTTTTCCAGACCTAATTAATCAATTTCTAATCCCATTTTATGTCTCAAATCTGTGTCCATATGAAAGCTGCCAAACCCTTCCAGTCCGCACTACCAAATGTGCTGTCTATATACTACTTGGTGCTAGACCACTAACAGCTGAACTTAATACATGCCAACTCTCACTATTAGGAAGAATTCTTTTGAGCAAAAAAAAAGAACTCAATAACATCTTAGTACGGCAAACAGCATTGAATGACAAGAATTCCAGGAGCTAGCTCATACATGTTGCTAAACTTCTGGAACGATATGATCTACCAACAATAGAGAATTTAATTCAGAATGGACCAACCAAGGCTGCATGGAAAACAGCTGTTAGACGTGCCCTTGACACTCATTGGAATATTCTCCTAGTTACAGAATGTAACTCGAAGGGTACTCTAATACATTTAAATGCATCCAATGTACCCATTGGCAAACAGCATTTATCAATTGAGTCTGTGAAAAATGATACCAAAGATGTCGGAAAAAGTGTCACCAAAGCCCGATTTGTAACCCAGGGCGTATCTTGTTCAATCCACGCTTAGCAAGTTCAATGAGAATGCTGCCAATCCTGCTTGTCGTCTATGTCAAGCTGATATTGAGGATTACTCACTCGTTATATTGCATTGTGGAGCTTTACATCAGCAGAGAAACTGTTATCATCACAACTTAAGTTCTTGGTTGTGAACAACTTGGAGCTGCAACCTGGTTTAACCTTGCCATGAATAATAAAGGCCGTCTCCATCTTTTCATCGATTGAAACATGCTAGTCTCAACTGGGTGTCTGCCAAACAATCCAGATATGCTTTACCGCATTGAATGTCTCACCAGAAGACTTTGCTATGATTTGCACTGTGTTCAGTGCTTTCTATTTAATCTACGTCCACACGAACTAAACTAATTGGCTATGCACCGTGTGTTTAAATATACAAATTCTTTTGTTAAATAATTATATATTTGTTGACATTCTAGATGTGTCTGTGTTGCATGTGTTATACATTTTATAACAACAACAACAACAACAGCAATAGAGCAATTAGATTTTACTGATGGTCTAGAAGATGTCTAGCCTACATCGACAATAATAACCACAACTCCCCACCCACTCCTCCTTATCTCCCTCAGTCACTCACTCAGTCACTCACTCACTCACTCAATACAACGCCTGAGATTTATTTCAGCCTAAATGGGAAGCGGGGGTCGAGATGTATAGACATTACAAATGCAAAAAGGGTTCACGTAGTAAAGCGGTAAATTACGCAATACAAGATGCCCTATTTTGCTAAAAATAATCATGGACACAATGTGTTCGAAAATTATGCACGATCATGATTAGAATATTTCCACTGAAACTCTGGAACAAATTATCATGCTAAACACATACAGAAGTGAAACACATACAGAAATTCAAAGCTATGCCCATAGTCGCAAATAGACAAAGATTTATTAGTTTACATGTTTATTACTTATACTAAAACATAGCAACATAATGGCAGTGCCATCGATATAAGGCCTCCCACCTTCTGCCAGCACCACACTCACGCTCTTTCCTTCTCTGCACATTGATGCAGTCATTTCCCATCTATCTCTCAATCGCTCAATCGATCGAGGGAGCCAGTGAGCCAGCCAGCCAGCCAGCCAGTTAGCCAACCAACCAGCCAGCCAGCCAACCAACCATCCATCCATCTAACCAAGCAACCAATCAAATAGCCATCCATCCATCCATCCAGCCAGCCAGACAGCCAGTCAGACAGACAGCCAACCCTCCAGCCAGACAAACAGCCAGACACCCATATAAATTAGAATTGCTTATATGTCATTCATGGTCTATCGGACATGTGTAGATGCACATTTTATGTGGAAATCCAGTTGGGTATATGACAAATGATATACACACCATTTAAACAGATACATATCTGCATTCAAGCGATATCTGAGATTATGATTGCCATCAAATTAATCATCATCTGATTCTGCAGACTGAATTACGTGTATGTATAAAGGTGTCCCCACCTGTCGTAGGCTTGACACATCGATCCGTGCATGGGAGCATATATTTACAGCATGAACAAGCCCTTTTGCATTTTGGTTTCCTACTGCAAGTGCAAATAAGCTTTCCCTAACATCGGTGGCAAACGTACCTTCATAATATACAGCCATACAGGTAAATGACATTTTTTTCTTAAACCCTTTGCCATCCAGATTGCAATGGAGATCCTTTGCCAGGCTGCGGTGTGCGTGCATTAACTAATAGCTGTGGTCAGCTAATAGAAAGGACTAGTCACCCAGAACGGGCAATCTGGCCCAACACCCCTTGGAATGTGGTACGGACACAATGTGGTGGCTATACCCAAGTCATGCATGACGGCAGGAATGTCTAAGACATGCCTTGTCCCCTCTGTACATGCGCGGGCCACTGGGAGTAGCCCCGTAATAGACAGGTTTTCCTTTCATAGAATGGATAAGGCCGCGTTTACGCGATGCCGATGACTGAGTGGATAATATTAGTTCTTTATACATGATATTTGCATGACCCCTACTGGCCATGATCGCAAAAGCTTCCGGGAATGCTTGGTACATCTAAAAAGCCTGAAATTTCCACTTCCTCGTGATAATAATGCCAGGCCAAGAGAAAGAGGAAGCGACGCTTAAAACTTCCTGCTACTGTTGCTAAGACCAGCACACCCAAAAAGGCGACCACTGATTGGCTGGAGAACTCATGAGAAAGCCAGCTATTCGCCACAAGATAATGAAATGCAGAGCTGAGAGTATAAAAGCTGCTCGCTCTGCGATCTCTGGATCTCGTTTTCCAGGGAACTATACGCCAACCAATCTCTGGACCGAGCTGCTGAAAGGTATACGCCCAGCTCTCCAATTCAGAAATGACAGAGAAATTGCACTGCGGTACCATCGGGACTTTAACCGCTCAGAGCAGGTCGATATCTACATAGGCAGTAGAGCAACCTAATTTTGAAAAGACAGCTCGGCAAAAGCGGCCAAATTAACAATCTAAATTCCTCCACCTTCAGCAACCTTCACTGCAACCGCAACACTCAGAAAACTGTGTTGATTTGAAACTTCTGCGCCATCTCCTGACTCTGAAGAGAAGTAGATTCGACTGCACACTGGTAGAACTGTTGGTTCCTCCATGCTGGAACATTGTCTAGAAGATCCACTGCCGCCCTTCATCTGCTACTAAGAAACTTGGAAAACCTCAGTTCGGTGCCAGCCTCTGACCGAGCTCGGCTTTTTCGGCTTGTTGCTCTCATTCTGAAGGACTACTATGACATTTTCCTGGACTGCTGATTCTAATTCTACCATTCTCCTTTTGCCATCTTAATCCAGTCAAACCCATGAGATAGACTAACTTCCCTGGAGCTGCCTCTTCGCGACCGCATCCTATGTGGGGAGCCATTAAATGGTCATCTGTTCTTAGAAGTGCCATCCGCCTGGCTTGTTGTGATCTTTGGCTGTCGAGGATTAGGTCGTCAGCATGCGACAGTGTACCTTGGGAAGATTCTTACCAATGCAGGTAAAAACCTAGTAGCACCCACAAATGCAAAACCTAGAACCCATGTTTGCAGAACCGTTTTGGCCGTAACTGTGAATTTTCTACTGCGCTTATGAATTGAACTCTGAATGATAAAACATTAAATGCATGCACTAATCTAGACCTTATTATCTTGCAGAATTCCAGAAATCTCCCATTAAGCACCATTTATTATACTCTACTGCATTTGAGCAGCCATTCTGTTTTCGCCCGCGCAAAATTCAACTTGAAGACTAACTGTTAGCATTGTAATGGTGTCGCCTTTGCCAAGTATTCTTACAAGTAAGGAAATTCACCCTTGTAGCTGCTTCCCTAAGCTGGTGACACCATCTGCACTCAGCGTGAATTCCCTGCCAAAAAAGCCACTCCTTCTTCTTGTTCACTTGGTCCCGCACACCTCACTTGGATCGTCCCCTGTAAATAGATTAACAGTCGCCAGCGGACAATCTGCCGCTTTCTCCCGAAGTTCCAACAATCGGTGCATGTGTACCAGCACCTAGATCTCCGCTGCTTCGGCTTATGTCTAGAGCCTCATTGAGTAGGTAGTATCACTAGGATTAGGAAAGTTGAGTCTCTCGGTTCGCCATGTCTCTCAGCTCACCTTACTTGCACTTGAAAAAACATTATCACCTACTAGCAAGTACTGCGGTGAATAGTCTCGACATCGCAATATTAATTCATGCCACATAACGCTTCTCACCACGAGTGCCCCTCATTCGAGAGTTCGAGTAACGCCTGCCATTCTTTTGACCACCCCAACGGGTCTTGTGACCCTTATATATATTCAATCGCCACCTAAATTTCTAAATTCCGTACCAATCACAAAGCGTATCGCCTAGGCTGAAGAAGAACACAGTGGTGCAACTCTTCCCCATTGCTGCCTGTGCACCTTTTTTGGCCAATGAATAAAACACTATGCATGGAGCTTTGGAAAACTTAAACATTAAGTATAATCCCGCTGTCGTTCCTTCTCTTTCGCTCCTCAACACCCCCCCCCACCCCTCATCACACTGCCGCCTAGGAGAGACACTTCAAAAGAGCATGGCTCGGATGCTGGTTGGAAAGATCAAAAGCCACCTATGGTAAAGAGAGCCACTTGCAACCCGTTCCTCCCATCTCGCATGCCCTACATCTGCACGCACCTCCCGCTCCCTGTAGGATTAATCCGAACAGATCCCTCTTCTCGGAAGGGTCAACTCATAGGCACCCCACCAAACCTTTATGCCAAGATGAAGAAAATGCAGTATGGAGACCACCATCGGACAATGATGAAAAAAAGAGGTTTTGTCTCTGGGCATGTTGCCTGACAGACCGATACACCGTGTATCGAACCGCCTTACTGACACGATCAGCGGGAAACAATAATGCCACTCGAATATGACAGAGAAACCCCTTGGGAGAACTATCTTTGCCAGTTCCGCCTAATAGCGGAATTGAACAGATGGGGTTATAGTGCTGGCGGATTATATTTAACAAGTCGACTGGAGGGAAAGGCCCTTCATGTTTTAATGGATTTATGAATAACCGGACCACCCTCCTTCAACTAGCTCTGTGCTGCATTACAAGAACGCATGAGCAATAGCATCTAAGCGGAAATTAGCTGCATTCTTCTCCACACTATACGCTGGGAAGCAAAAGAAATGTTCCTATATCTGGCTGTATGCAATAGGAGATTAATAACACACGTCTATGGCACCCTGCATGGCGAAGCCCATCATCGTTGACAGTTTATTGAGGCATTGGGCGGACACCCGAACATAAAAGATCATGTATACCAAGCGGTCATTCGCTACATTATGGAATTGACTAATGCGACACTCCATATTAATAACTTCTTGAATCGAGAAGCCACCCAGAGGAGAATCATCCATCCCATAGAAAACGTCGAGGAAGCACAAGAGACTGCAGCCGCCGTAAACAAGGTCGCCGGACAATGAGGGGCTGGCAAGAAGAATAATCCGCCATGTTCCACAACCATGCCTGTACCTTCTGCCGCTGACTCCACATCCTCTGCTGCACAAGCACCCACCGCCCCTCCATCTGGCATTACTCAGATGGATGCCTTGTTAAAGGCTTACAGAATATCTCTGTGCCACCCAAGGCCACTGGCTGTGTCCATTCCATGATGGAGGATAGCCTCCTTTATATAATTACGCACATGGCTGACCTGAACTCCCGCGTAATTTCTATGCAGAACACTATGATACAATTTGCTGCTTGGACACTACAAGCCGCCCAGAAACCATATGATGCTCGATTAGCCACCGTTGGAATCGTCCCACTCACCTAGGTACCCTTTCTGCCCTCTCTGGATCAGTGCCCCAACAGCCATGAGCAGACCATTGCTTCCGCTGTGGACTGACTGGACATTGGTCCATGAACTGTACAAATGTCCATCGCCAACTAGAAGTCCTGCATACCTCTCGTACAGTACACTTAGTCGAATACGATGACCCTGAACCTGCTCCTGAATACCCACCAAGTGATTTAAACCTGCTTGGGTCTCTAGTACAGAACTCCCTCGAGGCCACACCCTCTCAGGGGCACGAGAAGAAGTCGCTGACGTGTGGAAAACCATTACGCGCCATCCACATCGCATTTGCCCCGAATGTCTTCAGCTTGGACATGAATGCCGGAATTGCATTGAGACTCTTAATATGCAATCCCCGACCCATCCAACTACCCAAAGGAAAACTCCATAGCTGAACCATTCCCTGCACTATTTCCCATAATGAAGAATTCCCCCACTAGTTGTGACACCCCATGCCGTCGAAATTCGACTGGACACCTTTACTTCGACCACCTTTTTACTCGGGGGGGGGGGAGGTGGGTTTGGGTGGGGGCTTGGGTTGTGAGTGGGGGGGGGGGGAGGGGGGTTTGGTTGTGAACTAGTGCCACACTACTTTCTTTATATGTCCCCGTGAATCTTGCTTCAGATGGTGGAAACTTATGTAAGGATGATGTTTTACTATGGTAGACATCTAGGAATTGCGGTGGCTGATAATACTTTCTGCCATCGTAACAGTTTCGTATGATCACAACAACTGAAGTGTTATTCATGTAATTGCATAAAAGAAATGGAAGACGAAAAAGAGGGTTGATTCATTTGAGTTCAAATAACGAAGCTTTAACCCAACTCGGGATTCAAAACATATCATAGGAGTAGATCAAATTATCTTGTCATGCATCATCGTATTGCACGGCCTCGCCCTCTCGCTCTGCTCCAGTATCGCGTACTGTGCTTGCAGGCTTTTGATATCTGCACTAAGTTAACGAAATGTCGTAAATATAAACAAGGGTGGGGTGTGGTTGAGGTGGGGGTTGGTTTTTAGGAGGGTGGGTGTGGTCACCGCAAATGCAACTATTCGATAAGAAATAAATGATGGCCTGATCCACGAACAGCGTAGCTATGTGAGTGGGCGTATGTTAGTATGAGGCGGTATATGATATACGGTAATAAAATATTGAACTTTTTTGCATTTGAACGCTCGCCTATATAAAAGATAGTGACACTTTCAATATATATCTCTACAAATGCTAAAATATAAAGAAGACAAATTTTTCCATTTATAAGCGGAATTTATTTTTAACCTGCCTGTAGGGTTCATGGCCAGTAGCGCTGATCGGCTGTAGGGACTACTGTGCAATAGAGAAAGCAATTTAGTAGATGGTACATGACTTGTTCATAATTGGCACGTAGGTAGGTCTTTCTATACACTTTCATATAAGAGTAGAGCAACATGATCGGATAAAATCTAGATGGCTAAAATAATTTCATATATAACCCCACCCCCCCCCCCCACTCCCCCTAAACTAAGCAAAACCATGAGCAAATATGGCATAAGCTCACTGCAGTCTTTACTTCGAATTATCTTTTCGGCCCCATGCTTTATTACAAACTATGCTCCAGGTCTTGCGCAATATTTAAAGGTGCATATTCACGTAGGGGTGGGTGGGGTGGGGATGGCGGTAAAGTGAGACATCCACGCCGGTCTCCTTCGTAAGTACCAACTTTGTCGGGAAACTAAGTCAGCAAGGATTGCAGGCTGACATCCGCACATAGAGGCAACTCTGATTATATCTACCCCTCTTCAAACAGGATCCTCGATCTTCCCGGGAGCGTAAGATAGCTACGTGGCATGTAAGTGGGATGAGTGCAATATCAAAGAGGCAAACGTTAGGTGCTGACTGTGAACAATATAACATCGATATTACATGAATTCAAGAGACTAAAGTACCTAAACAGCAGCAACTTCAGACATGCCATAAACTAGTACTCATGGAACAGAAACGGACCACATACCGGGTTTCGGCTTCGTAATCAGATGCAAGGCTCTTGGACCATGCCATTAGTTTTGCATACGTCACTGATCGCGTCGCATTCATCGACCTGCCTATAACCATATGTGATAACACACCACCACTAAGGGTCGCAGAGACAACAAATATGGCCCAACTATAGAAAAAGACAACGAGAATCCAGTAATATTAGATTCCTTCCATGCAGAACTGCGCTCAGCCATTACAATCCCAGCTAAATGGCAACTGTTAGTGTGTGGAGATTTCAACTCCAGGCTGGGTAAACTCGGACTTGCGGACAAAAGTTCAGGACTTGGCTTATGCATGTGATCGTATGGAGAGGGCACACGCAACAACAATGGAGATGCACTGGTGGCATTCCTTAGTCCCAATGACCTATTTGCCACAAATACAGCTTTCATACACTCATGCCGTCACTGTACAACATGGACGGGACACATTTCTGATCGTAAAGCCTCAAAACGTTCTAAGGCTATAACAGCTGTCTTCAACCAAATAGACTTCATACAATGCAAGACAGAAGCAAAACCCCTACTTCGGGATGCTCGTTTCCATGGAGGCACAAACCTCAATTCTGACCACAAGCCAGTTATTACACGCCTTCAGATGAACGATCTCTACCTTATGTATAAACGCCAAACCAGTCAAGAGGGTAGAGTCAGTACAACCTACCCAAGCTCATCAGCGACACTGATACTCAAATGCCATACAAAAAGGCCCTCGTGGAGGAGATAGCTAACATCGACGTCAGCTCCGATCCAAACGAAGGTGGAATCATCAGCTACCAGCACCATAGGTGTTCTTAAAAACAACCGAAATAGTTATACTGACAACCCCTTTAGCAGTAAAACTGTCAGCAGAGCAGAAAGAATTACGGCTGCACATCTATCAAAATGGCCAAAGAGAAGACGGCACCAAAGTACGCCGGGAGCACACTAACATTCTGCGTCACATTAGCGAATGACTAAAGGATCTTGCTATTCAATAAGCAGACTCCCTAGAAGATGATATCACTGCCATAGATGACTGTCACAAAATGTTTCGGGCAGCCCGAGTCCTGAGAGTTACTGACGACACACCACCATTCACTATGCACAACTCTGAAGGACACTTTATCGGTATGACCAGGGCAAAGCCAAGGCGATTCGAGAATGGTTCAAGGAACAGTCCACTGTCCAAGATGATGAGCCCTTGCACCGGTTCTCAGGAGATCCCAGGCCATTACTAACACCAATTAAAACAGCAGAAGTTGGCAAACCTCTTAAAGCCCTGAAAAATGGACGTGCATCTGGACCTGATGGCATGAGCATTGAATTATTCAAATATGCAAGTGACATTGTCTCAAAACCGATTATGCACCTAATCAATTCAGCTTTTATACACCACATTCCCATCGACGCTGTAGGCCAAAACACCCTTATCGCACTACTCAAGCCTAAGAATCCACCTGCCCCCAGCCAATATGCGGCCCATTGTGCTCCTCAACAGCATAAGGAAAATCCTATCCAATGTTATTCTATGCACCGCATCCGAGACAAGATCGATGACTTCACCGGATCATGTCTACGTGCCTTCAAACGTGGACGCATCTGCGCAGACATTGTATGGGCTCAATGCATGCGTATGTCGGTAGTCATGTCCAAACACTTGGGCTTCCGCAAAACGGACATTGATGTGGCATGAGCCTTCGACACAATTAAACACTCAAGGATCCTAGATGTACTGCGCCAGGCCAGTTGCAATGAAGATGAGCTACGAGTAGTGAGACTACTGATTGCAGACACCAAGCTGAGGAGACGAGTCAAGTCAGTGAAGTCTGTTGAGTTTGAGACGTCAATCGGTTCCCTACAGGCAGATGGTCTATCTCCTGATCTTTTCACCTGTTAATTTGTTGCAGCATTGAATTCCGTGTGGAAAGATTCCACAAAACCAAACTCCCAGTATCAATACTGGGTATGCCGCTAGAGATGGAATATGCTGACGGTGTGGCCTTCATAGTCAAGGAAAAGAAACCCCTTGACGAACTTCTCCCAATAACTGCAAACAAACTAAAAATTGAGAATCTCTTTATAAATGAATCCAAAAACAGAGTTCACCAACATATTCCTATCTATAAAGCATGAAACTAAAAAAAATGATGGACCACTTCGTGGCGGCGAACCATGCAGGAAAGGTACAATCCTGGGATCACTGCTTCGCAGAACTGCTGACAATGTTGCATGCTGCTTCATGTGGAACATAGCCTTCCAGTCCTTCTGGAAGTTATGGATTCGTAGATCAAAGATTCCCTTGATAAAAAGACTACATTTATACAATGCAACCTGCGCATCCTTGATGCTGTATAACTGTAACAGCTGGGCAGCTCCAAAGGCACCTCTAGACAAACTCGATGCCAGCCATCGCAAACACCTCGCACCATCACTGGACAGCGATGGCCAGACAGGATAATTCCCAATGATGCACTATACAAGATGTTTAATACGTCGCTGCTGTCTGTAAAAGTCGCCCAGCAAAGATGATCCATGTTTGGCCATGTGCTAAGGATGCCAGAAGACACACCGGTACAGAGAGCCTTGGAATTCGCCCTACTCGGAGCCAGCAAAAACAAAGGCAGGAGAGGACTGAATTCTGTGTAATAAAATGACCTCATATGAACTCGTCATATATTTGACGGCGTTTTTTCATCCAACTTCACGACATATCTGAGAAAACATCGATGATACTAAGCGCCTAAGGTACTGGACTTAAAGTTACCTTCCCTGAAGTACTCTCCCATATTAGAAACGCTACTCTGAGATAGCTAATGAGTTCTTTCTTCGTGACATCTACCTCGATCTTTGAAACACCAATCGATCGTAAAGAATGTGCAGGAATGGATGAATTAGACAATTTGCATCCTGAACTCTCCTACGTTATTTTGACTGTGATGTCAACCAACAACTGACGTATTTGATTACGACATCAGACACTTGAGCGACAGATCGGATCCCTCCATTTCATAGCATATTAAAGATAGTTGATGCAGTGGCTTAGTTAATCGTAATGTGTTCTTTGGTCACAGAAGTCGAGGAATCAATCAGTTATACTTTGACTTTCATCTTGGTCATTTAGATCATAGAATCTTCAATATGATGCTCACAATAGTGCTACGTCTGAGATAGTAACATAAATGTTATCCGATTTGCAAAATTCCCTATATTAACCCTTTAACACTCATATCAGCTAAAAAGCGGCTCCTGCAGTGGTCTTGAGGAATGTCCAATCGCAGACCAAGAGAAAACTTTTTTTTTTATTTACCACTGGAATGACTTGCTCGATTATCGAGCAAGTCATCCCAGTGGTAACTGTTAAAAAATTGTTTTCTCGTGGTCTGCAAAATGGACATTTTCTAAGAGAAAATTTAAATTTTCATGAACAAATTCGAGGGTTAAATTGTTAAACGTTATTTTAATCAGCGCATGGGCTTACAAGTTACAACGAGCCTCCCGCGACATCTCTTTCTCGTTTTCTGCGTCATCATTATGCGTGCATGTTTTGTATATTTACATACGGGGTAGACTAGCCTCATATGCCCTTATACTGTGTGCAATAAAGTGAAAGGGCAACGCATTAAGATGTCCACAGTTTTGACACCATAGAGGACAGGGGCTGTTTATTTGTTTGTTTGTCGGCGTCCAATCTTGGTTTAGCTACTATCTCGCCATGGCATCACCCTATTGGGACTAAACTTGGACACATGCTTCCTTATATCAAGAGGATGTAGGGCAATGATGGTGAAGTCATGAGTTCAAGGTTTAAGGTCACTGTGACCTTGGTAGAGCAATCTACCTTTTACGGTTAAGCTTTCCTCTTAGTTCCATATGACGTATTCTGTCTCGGCATGGCTTCACCATATTGGTACTAAACTTAGACATATGCTTTCTTATATCAAGGGCAATGATAGCGAGGTCATGAGGTCAAAGTTCAAGGTCACTGTGGCCTTGGTAAAAAAAGTAATTTTAACGGTTGTTTTGCGTTTAGCTCAACATATCGTCTTATATCTAGGCATGACCTCACCACATTGGAACTAAACGTGGACACGTGTTTCCTTATATCAAGTGAATGGAGCCTAATTGTATTGAGGTCGAAGGTTAAGGTCACTGTGACCTTGGTATAATGCTCTATTCTTTCCGGTTGGCTATTTAGTTTTATTCAACATATCGTTTTATATCTAAGGATTGGTTCAGTCTATTGTGACTAAACTTGGACACATGGTTAAATATATCAACCACACGCAGCACAATCATATTGAATTCATGAGGCCAAATCTCAAATTAACTGTGACCTTATTATAAACCTATTCTTTTCGGTTAAATTGTTGGTTTATATCAATATATTGTCTTATATCTCCGGACTGGTTCACCATACCTGAATTTAACATGCTCACATGTTTACCTATAAGGAGTAGATTGATTTTGAGGCCAGAGGTCAAGGGCATTGTAACATTTGAATAAATTACAGACTTTAACAGTTTGATTCTGCTTAGTTCGCATGGTCTTTATTTCAGAATTGGCCAAATTGTTGGAACTAAGCATTGTCATATAGTTACCTCAACCAGGAGGATCAGCACATACATTCAGAGTTTTGAGGTCAATGTCATTGCGATCTTGATACAAAGCTAGATTTGCATTTGGAAATGTAAAATGCCAGGATTTTCACCAGTATCCCGGCAGTGGAACACTGATGTCTTGCTATTACCATCGACGGTTATCGCTAAATTTACTAACGTTTGTCCACAGACAGATTCCACAACCCCACAACCTATCAGCTATCATGAAAGTATTCAAAAAGTTAACACAACACGTTATGAACGCTTTATTGTTCTTCAGGTCAACATCGACCTCACGTATTCACAGTTTTATCGAATACAACGCGCACACACGTACACGAACGCACATGTACATTCCCTCGCATACTCACAGCACGCGCACACTAGCACGCATGCATGCAGGCATGTACGCATGCACGTATGCACCCATACACGGGCACGTACGCACGCACGCACACAAGCACATTTACGCACGCACGCACGCACGAACGAACGAACGCGCGCATACAGGGAGGCAAACTCCGATGTTTTTCTCTTATTGACTTTGTAATTTCTGGACAGTACAGAGCCATTTCACATAATAGCGCCGTTCCACGTTCTTGTAGTTTCTGCCTATTTCCGGCGCACCACCTAGCAGTCCCAATACTGTACATGATGTGTCGGTCTATATTTGACTATAAATCGGTCAACAGCTGTGTTATTCTAAGAATGTCTTGGTAACTATAGAGGAGATTATTAAATATTTTGAAACTAAATTGCCATTTTTGTCATTTTGGGCGGTGATAAAATTTGAGAAATATCTTGTTGATGTAGCCTAGATTAGTTTCAAATGACGATTCGCTATATCTAGTCCATTAAATAGTTTTGTAATGAAAAATCTTTCACACTCTTACACCAGAGCCAATAATAGTGTCAAATGACATAATATGCTTTGTTCATTCTTCATTCACCCGAAATTAGTTCGTACACGGCGTCAAAAGGAACATTACTCAATAACAAAGGCTTTTCTATCTCTTACAGGTCAACCAGCGTACAAATCACATTTCTATAAGGATATATTCGAGATAGTTGACGTGTAATATAATTCCTGGGTCTCTATTCCGTTACAAAATTGCAAATAAAGACTGTCAAGATAACTTGTTCTAGGGTAAATTCACGAATTTCACAGAGGCACCAGTTCTACCCTTTCCACCTACCTATCCCATGGCAATGGAAGTATCCGATCTGCCACTTACAGTATCTCACATCATAATCAATTCCGCCACTAGTTAGCATATGTCATAATAAAATGATCAAAAACCGTCCCGACGGTGGAAATATTCAGTCACGAATGAGTATGAATTGTATTTTTTTTATATTAATTTACAATTTAATAAAGATTATGTTGAATATTTTAAAACTAATTTGACGGGGAGTTGTTGCTTCCATAGGCAGCAACAACTCCAAGTCAAATTAGTATCAAAATATTCAATAACGTCCTTGTATAGTTACCTTGAAATTTAGGTTCAGAAACCGGTTTAGCGTTTCCAGTTGATCTTAACGTGTGTAAAATGTAGGTGGAGGTTAGTTAGAAATGGACGGGGCATGGCTAGAAATAGATCCCCCCTATGCTGGTTCAGTGAAACAAGTAATTTGCTGTGCCAGCTCCAGGAAGGCCTTTTCCGAGCTTGTTAAGTTATGTTACATACATTTGACAGGGCATCGTCAAAAGAAATAAACTGTCCTTTTCTATCTACTTTACCAACTCCCATGTTTCCATCTTCGTGAAAATGGTGCATAGGAAGGTGTGTCACTATGGACGAGCTGAGGGTTATGGTAGGAAGGTGTGTCACTATGGACGAGCTGAGGGTTATGGTAGGAAGGTGTGTCACTATGGACGAGCTGAGGGTTATGGTAGGAAGGTGTGTCACTATGGACGAGCTGAGGGTTATGGTAGGAAGGTGTGTCACCATGGACGAGCTGAGGGTTATGGTAGGAAGGTGTGTCACTATGGACGAGCTGAGGGTTATAGTAGGAAGGTGTGTCACTATGGACGAGCTGAGGGTTATGGTAGGAAGGTGTGTCACTATGGACGAGCTGAGGGTTATAGTAGGAAGGTGTGTCACTATGGACGAGCTGAGGGTTATGGTAGGAAGGTGTGTCACTCTGGACGAGCTGAGGGTTATGGTAGGAAGGTGTGTCACTATGGACAAGCTGAGGTTTATGGTAGGAAGGTGTGTCACTATGGACCAGCTGAGGGTTATGGTAGGAAGGTGTGTCACCATGGACGAGCTGAGGGTTATGGTAGGATGGTGTGTCACTATGGACGAGCTGAGGGTTATGGTAGGAAGGTGTGTCACTATGGACGAGCTGAGGGTTATGGTAGGAAGGTGTGTCACTATGGACGAGCTGAGGGTTATGGTAGGAAGGTGTGTCACTATGGACGAGCTGAGGGTTATGGTAGGAAGGTGTGTAACTATAGACGAGCTGAGGGTTATGGTAGGAAGGTGTGTCACTATGGACGAGCTGAGGGTTATGGTAGGAAGGTGTGTCACTATGGACGAGCTGAGGGTTATGGTAGGAAGGTGTGTCACCATGGACGAGCTGAGGGTTATGGTAGGAAGGTGTGTCACTATGGACGAGCTGAGGGTTATGTCAATTCTTGTGGGCATTGTTAAGGATTAGAGCTCGGTATTCGTATAAAAATCTGTATTCGAATATTCGTATAATTATATGAACTAATATTCGAACTATTCGAATATTTCAGACGACTGGGCAATCGGGTATTAAAAGACTGGGATTTTTAATGGCGAAATGACTGGCGTTGTGGCAGACAACGATTTGTTATTCATAGTAACATGTCATACAAGAGCTAATCATGTGAACGGGCAGAATATAAACAACTAAAGGAAGTTACGGGATATCTGTGTTCTAATATCAAAACCTCAAATGTTCTGGTTCAGAAAGTGCAGCATGCACACCGATTGTGGCTTCAGGCTGCTGTGTTTATCCATTACAATCAGTCCAGCCTTTGAAATGGCACGTTCTGATGAGCCACCGGTGACTGGAATTTCGAGGTATGCTTTTGCCAGTACGGCTACGCGTGGATGCTTTTCTCGTGTTCCATCCAACACGCAAGATGATTCTCATCCAATCCAATGGCTTCCTCATACAGATACGCGTCAATCACACTTTTGCCCGTTACTCCTTGTCTCTTGGCAACTTTAGGCCTAGTATCATAACAATCAAATGATAATGAGTCGAGAAGGGTTTAAAGGCGTCTTGCGTTTTCTGCATTCAATGGCTCGGTTGCAATTCCGTCACTATCGTCGCAACCGGTTGCCGCTTGTTCAAGCACAGAATCCAATTCACTCCATACTAGTTTGTAGGCTTTTCGACGGTGCTGTTCCGTGAGAACGGGAAGGTCCTTCATTCGTGGATCAAGTACTGCGAATACTTGTACAACGTGAAAGATATTATCATCGTCGATACAAACAGAAAAGTTTGTTGAAGTTTTTGATAGTGTTCATCGGCGTCGTGATGTGCTTTCATTACATGGTGATTGCATAAATCGAAGAACCACTAACGTTCTGTTTGGGGCTCAAGTGTTTTGAAATAGCGAGAAATTTCTCCAGAGCAACACATAATTCTTAACTTAAATACAGACCGTGTGAGCAGTGCGTGCACTAATGTTATGAAATATATTGTGGAGCTCATCTCTGGCTGTCAATCATGTCAACCCCCCCCCCCCCCCCGCTACAGGATGCTGGTCTTTAATCAAAGGGTCTAAAATACCACGCCGGAAACCAATACAATTTAAAAATAAGTCAATTTTGTCTATATGGACGATCCTATTTCTGGTGAAAGGGTTATATTGACTTTCATTCCTCCGATAGATCCATATAATCTGATTGTCTTTGCCATCTTTGTTATATCATTTAGTGTAGCTAGAACTGCTTGTTAAACAATGTCATATAGCCTATAACAGCAACAGCTCTCTGTCAAATTACTTTCAAAATATCACGCAGCTTACCGAGCATAGCTCAAAGTGCTGAAATCGAACAAACGTGCATACTGAGTGGGTGGAGCTTTGTTTGAAATGGGTGGGGCATAGCTATACATGGATTTCTCGATTGTAAGATTGAAGTGCCCTTTCAGTGTATCCATCCATCATACGATGTCATAATTAACTGCGTGATGTGTAGCTTTACGTCATAATCAAGTACAGCATGAATGACTCGATTTAGTCCGTATTAAACGCTTAATAGTCTGACACGTTGTACGAAGTGTGTGCCTTTGCTATTTAATAAATAGGCACGTGAATATTTTGAAACTAATTTGACTGGACGCTGTTGCTACCATAGCGCCCATAACAATTAGTTTCAAAACATTCAACAGCTTACCTGTATAGTTTTCTGGAAATCGATAGTCAGGGAGTTCAGAGATCGGTCGATCCCAACACGATCGAGGTGTGGGTGGAGCTTAGCTAGAGATGGGCGGGGCTTAGCTAAAGCTGGAAAGGTCCAGTATTCACATCTTTGCTGCATGGTGATTGATATTCAATATGAACGAACATATGCTTTCTATAATGTGTTGGTAATACAAGAATGTACACGCACGCACGCACGCACGCACGCACGCGCACACCTACACGCACGCACGCACGCACGCACTCGTTTTGCTACTCTATGCGAGCACCTGAACTATATGCTTTTTGTACTGCATGCTAATGCTTACCAGCTATTGTTCGTTTCATTATCAGTGAAAAGAACTTGTCTAGGTATGTTAACATGTTGCAGTCTTATGAGGACATACTAGTAGATGCTGTGCTCGGCATGCGAGGACTAGAATGAATATCTTCATGATACATTAATTGTGAGGACTTCAGTTACACACACTTGACTAATTCTTGTAAGGACTTACACTACAATGTATCGTGCATTTAAAGGGAGGACCCTAATAGCTAACCTTTTACTGTGTCCAGAAAATCGTCTCTAACTATATATCTTTCAGTAAATTATTCTAGACATTCTTACCAATCAAGTTGCAAATTGCAATTTATGCTATATCCCCTAATTCGTTCTTCGGGCCACGATAAATGATGGGTCTTTTTACTATACCATACAGTGCAACTTATCTCTGACATATGCATATGATAGCAAACGTGAGAGGACCTAAACATGTGTGCAGTTTATTGGCTAACACACAAGATCTTTAGACGATTATATAACTAAACTGTATCATTTATCACCAAATTGACTTAAAGAGTGAACTAGTAAGCTTGCCAGGATAGCTCACATGGAACCATAACATGGCACATTACATGTGATTATTTCTTTTACATACATGTGGCTAATTACTATGAAGACTTACACTGCTATTGTTCTCTTCCACCGCTTCATATCACAAAAGTATATATTTTATGCATTGTTCAGTATTTATTTCTATTTTATGTCGATCAACTTCGTCAATTATGTCTCAGTATATTTGATTTAGACGTCCCTAATTATCAATTTGCAATTCTGTCGGTCACGATAATTCAGATGATGGCAAACTTGAGAGGGCCTATGCGATGTGTACGTCTGTAATACACACTTGGCTAATTGTTGTGAGGACTTACACTTCTAATATATTATGTAAATTAGATAATCTGATGTGACAATTCCTTGTAGTATTTATTTATCGATGGTGTTGTAATGTTTTCCGGGCAGGGGCGTAGATTCTGGGTTTCATTCAGATATATATATATATGGAAAGTGGTGGTCAGCCAGTCTGAATGAAACCTGGATGGAACATAGAGACATAATATATATGTAAAATACTAGCATAGGTTTTGTTCTCACCAGAGGAGGCCTGGAAGGAAGATGGGAATTTCAAGCAATTTTAGCAAACAAAATAGGCATTTTTCTGTATGTGGGGTGGGAGGGTGGGGGGGCAAAAGATTAAAGCGGTGAGCATTGGGTGGGGGTTGAACGTAGTGATGGATTTACGATGACGCGCATCATTTACTGAACAGTCTAGTTCTGTTGTTGTTGTTGTTGTTGTTGCTTTTGTTGTTGTTGTAGTTGTTGTTGTTGTTGTTGTTGTTGTTGTTGTTGTTGTTCTTAAGATATTTTAATACTGGTTCTACTGGTGGCCTCTTCTCCAAATCTAGGTGGATTAAGCTGCCTGTCTGGCCTATGGATAGCGGAACAGGGCGGCGGATAGGGGGATTAAGTACTACCAGTATGCTATTAGCTACACATCCAGACGTATTCAGTTATTAAACTGCCATACATTTGAAAATTTGCGTTCCTCATAAATACCAATCACATCGCACAATATGCAGCAGGTTGGCAGCAATTATCCAAGGCTGTAAATACCGGGAGGGAAATTACGGTAAATACTACCATGGGAAATTTTATCAAAATAAATAATTCCGATCGCAACCCGTTAAATCTTAAAGACCAGAAACTTCAAATTCCTTTTTGGATTTCATATATTATTTGTAAACTAATTCGACTGGGGGCTATTGCTGGCTATGGCACCAACAGGCTAATGTTAAATTTTTTAATTAGTTTCAAAATAGTCAACAGTTTTCCTGTGTGGTTGTCTTGTAATTGAGACCATCGTATTAAAGGGTTAACCTTTTCACGTTTTAATTATGTTATAATGGATGGATCTAATATGTCACTCGAGTATATGACGTCATACTAAATTACATCACATCTAGGCTGACGTCACACTCGTAAGGACATGTTATAACTCAGTCAAAACTGAAAAGTTCATTAAGTGTGGTACGATATGCATGTCTTTATTGTATTTACAATTTAATAAACATTCTGTTGAATATTTTGAAAATAATTTGACTGAAAGCTGTTGCTGCCATAGGCAGCATCAGCCCAATTCAAATTAGTTTTAAAATATTCAACAGCCTACCTGAACAGTTACCGTGAATTCTGGTAATTCAGCGTTCACAATATATAATAAATCTATTCCAACAAATGTACCGCGGTGGGTGGAACTTAGCTAGAAATTGGCGTAGTATAGCTAGAAGTGAATCCCTTAACGACTTATGACCAGCCAAATACAGATACCGCAAGTTTACTTGACTACCGCCAATCAATATATATATGTTGTATTATGTGACCACCTGTCTTTTGCGACCACATGTGATGGTGGTCCAGAGAGGGACCGTTATAGAAGGCCTGATTGTATATTCACGTTTCTTGTACAATCACTACCTTGTCAGTACGAACAAGTTATTTTTTCAAATAAATATTTCAAATAATGCACATGGTTGTTTTGATTATGTATTGTAATTGAACTGTTGTTGTATTGAACTTACGTCATTAAAAACATACAATTCGTACAACGTGTCGGATTATTAATCGTTAAAGACGGGCTTAATCGATTCATTCATGATGTGATGATTATGACGTCAGCATACACGTCGCGTAGTTGATTATGACGTCATATGATTGAGTAAGGAAATGGATTCATGAATTAGGCAATTAAAACAGTTGCGATTGGCCAATGGGTCTAGGTTCTTTGCCTTATTTACCATTGGGGCAAGCATCCTCGACCAGGACATCAAATGTCACAGACACTATTGATCAAGTGGATGTGCACTATTGGTCATTATGGCAAGCGTACCTGATGCCATTAACCATGTTGTCATGGTCGTTGGCATTATTGATTAACGAAGCATTCTTCGCACGGGTAGAGGAGATACATTTATATTTTTTTCCCGCCCATTTCTATCTCAGTTCCGCCCACGCTTTACCCGTGCTGAGATCGCTCGACCACTGAAGTCCAGGTAACTATATAGGTAAACTGGTGAATATTCTGTAAACTAATTTGATTGCGTGCCGTTGCTGCATATGGCAGCAGCAGGGTCCAGTCAAATTAGTTATAAAATCTTCAACAGAATGCTTTTAAAATAATAAATTCATCAAAGATATGCAATTCGAACACGTGACGAAGTATTCCTTCTCCATGACGGAGTATTTCTATCAATTATGATTGTGACGTCAATTTACAGTGTGCGGTAATTTATTATGACGTCATATATTTGCTCGACAGATCGGATTTATCCATTAACCAGCAAGGCAAGTTTTACAGACACAATTGAGCTAACCGTAGCTGGTGGCCAATGACTCACGGGCCCCGATCATTACTGACAAATCAGGCTAGCATCCTTGATACTGATCACCAAATATTCAAGTATCACGGAGACTACTGACTCACGGACAAGCAGCAATGACCAATGGTGACAGAATCACTGATGGCAATGACCACTTGGAGAATGGTCCCTGAAAAATAGATTAACCGAGCCAGTCTTTCCAGTGATAAACTTTCAAAAATAGTCTTGTTTGATCTGCAAGACCACGGCAGACGCCATTCTTAGCTTCTGCGTGTTAAATGCAGGCATGTGATCGATCTCGAAGAAAAAAATAGGAAATGGCTCGATGCGAAGTGTCAGTCCTTCTTGACTTAGAAATCGTCACAATCTCTTAAACCTATTAAAACATTGATTGACTAGTGAGTCAAAATGCCTATGCAATTGGCCTAAGAAATATCGATTTGCGGAACAAGAGAATGGATTTTTTGAAACTTTACCACGGGAATAACTGGCTAGGTAACTCGGCCCGTTGAGCAATGGACCGTACCAGAGCAATGATGTCATATAACGCCATACTCGGCTAAGGGGCGTGTAGAATGATGCCATGATCATTACGTCATAAATGATTCTATATGTCCCGTCTTTAACTCGTAATAGTCCGACACGTTGTACGAATTGTATGTCTCTACTATCTAATAAACATACTGTTCAATATTTTGAAACTAATTTGACTGGGCGCTCTTGCTGCCATAGGCAGCAACAGCACCCAGTCAAATTAGTTTCAAAATATTCAACAGCTTACCTGTATAGTTCTATGGAAATTTTTAGTCAGGGAGTTCAGAGATCGTTTTATCGAAACACGAGCGAGATGTGGGTGGAGCTTGGCTAGAGATGGGCGGGGCATAGATAAAAATGGAACGGTCCATTGTGTCAAGGCCGTCAATATTTTTTTTATGAGCTTCGCACACAATCTTCCGTTTGTTGCTATTGAACCGTTGTTAAATTACACCAGGTGTGTACCCCACCCCTATTAAATAGTTTACGGTATTCCGAGATTGGTTTGCTTTTCAAACACACATTTTGAATGTTCATATTCCCGGTCAATCTATTTTCCAGTGACTATTCTCCAATTGGTCATTGCCATCAGTCATTCGTTCACCATTTGTCACTTTGTTGTATCAAAATTTGAACTATATTGGATCAGTAGCTTTATAGCTACAGCTATAGACACAGACAAGAATGCCCACCTGTCCGGCCGCCCCTGTCCGGCCGCCCACCATCCCGCCCCTCCGCACGCTCGCACGCGGGCATGTACGTGCGTGCGTCCACGCATCCGTACGTCTGTGACTGCTTGCGTGCGAATGTGCATGCATACGTGGATGTGTGCGTGTGTGTGTGTGTGTGTGTGCGTGCGTGCGTGCGTGCGTGCGTGAGTGCGTGCGTGCGTGCGTGCGTGAGTACATACGTAGGTACGTACGTACATGCGTGCGTGCTCTATAACTCATGTTCTCAAGGAGGGATCTCAAATAAACGTTGGTGGGCGGTTTTCCTTATGATTCCAAAGATCGGTAGGTCTATTGATATTTGGGGTCAAAGTTCAATCCTCAGGAATTGTTGTTAATGTATTTGAAAAAATGTGGTCATGATATGGTTAGCGGAATGGTGGAATTTAGCTATGCCCCACCCATCTCTAGCTAAACTCCACCCACGCGCTGCCCGTGTTGGGATCAATGAATCCCTTCACTCGCTGAATCTCAATTTCCAGCGACCTATACTGGTAAGCTGTTTAATATTTTGAATCTAATTTGACTGGTGCTCTTGTTGTCTATGACGTCAACAAGCGGCCATTCAAATTAGTTTCAAAATATTCAACAGAATGTTGAATACGATTGACTGAGAGACTGGATTCCTCTATTATAAGCCGGTGAATATTTTAAGATGTAATTTTACTGCATATATATGGACAGGTTATTTTCAAAATATTAAACTGTATAATGATAAGACTAGAAAAGACTCTTCGGGGTCTTTAATTCTGTAATATTAGTGCATAGCAATAACGTTCGAAGCAACACTACAGATAAGCAGTTGAATATTTTGAAAGAAATTCGATAGGAAACTGATTCAGCTTCCAGTTAAAATACATTTAAATTGCTAAAAAAACCACCATAATGTCTTAATAATATTGTAAAAATACATTGGAAGATTTGAATTGTAGAATAGTAAGGAGTTACAGTGAGTTCTTTAGAAACTGTTTTCGTTAGTAAATTTGTTATCGAAGCCGTCAATTTTCTCTTTGCTGTCAGCAAAACCTGGATTGGCATAAGAGAATGCAAGGTCAGTGCCGTACCGACCCGTCCGATTCTCCGGGAGGGCAGGTCCCCATTCCGGGCCCGGCCGCATGGCAGACTATGGAAGAAAAAGAAATCGTAGTGTATGGATGAATGTATGGATGGATGGATGGATGGATGAATGGGTGGGTGGGTGGGTGGCTGGCTGGCTGGCTGGCTGGCTGGCTGGCTGCGCGCCTGGGTGGGCGGGCGGGTGGGCGGGCTGGTAGCTGGCCGGATGGACGGACGGAGGGAGAAGTGTGTGTGTGTGGGTGGGTGGGTGGGCGGGTGGGCGCGTGGTTTGGTTGGTGGGTGGGTGGGTGGTCGGCTGCCTGGATGGATGGGTGGATGAAAGGATGCATGGATGCATGGATGCATGGATGGATGGATGGATGGATGGATGGATGGATGGATGGATGGATGGATGGATGGATGGATGGATGGATGGATGGATGGATGGACGAATGGATGGAGGGCGGGAGGGAGGGAGGGAGGGAGGGAGGGTGGGAGGGAGGGAGGGAGGGATGGAAGGAGGGAGGGACGGAGTGAGTGAGGGAGGGATTGTGTGTGGGTGCTTGTGTGGATGGATGGATTGGTGAATGGGTGGTTGTATGGATGGATGGATAGGTGGATGGATGTGTGGGCGAGTGGTGGGCGAGTGGTGGGCGGGTGAGTGGGTGGGTGGGTGGGTGCATAAGTGGCTGGATGGGTGGGTGGGTGGATGGGTGGGTGGGTAGGTGACTGGATGGGTGGGTGGATAAATGGATGGATGGGTGGGTGGGTGCAGGAGTTGGGGTGGAGATGGCAGACGGACATGGAAGGTAGGGCAGGTGTATGGCGGAATTGCTGGCAAGTGGAAGGGTTGGCGAAAGTGGGTGGCGGTGAGTGGTGGTGTTTGTTGTGTGGAAGGGTGCAGTGGGGAGGGGTTATGGGGTGGTGGGGGCGCATACAATAAGTTATTATAAAGATAGTATCTGATATTGGCATTTTAGTCAAAATCGTCGCTACATATCGCCATCTATTCTGGTACCCGGCGATTGCAGCTGTTGCAGACGAGTGGACGCGGGATAGTCCGTCTAACGGAATTGAAATCACACTGACCCGGAAGGTGCATTTTCAGTTAGTCGGATAATTCACCTCAATGCATGCACAATGTCAGATTCATTCTCATGAACATCTCACAACCTGTAGATTTCTTACCTACATCATAAAACTCATAAAGCTAAATCCCGCCATTATTTTGAAATAATTATAGCCACTACACATGGACTTACCCAGCTGACTCCTCGCGCGCGGATGACTTGTATTATGAAAAATATCGGAATACAAATTATAGACGTTGCGGAAAGACACCAGCCAATAGACTGTGACCACGGCTCAAACTCATAAGGCCCATAGCTAGCCGGCGATGCTTGAACGAAGTTGAAGATCGTGATCAACTATACGAGAAAAACAGGAATAATATGTACCAAAGTCCGAATTATTGTGGATTGCTATCTCTTCCATTCTGTAATGAGTGTAATCGATTTATTTTAAGTGAAAATAACATCATGACACCAGGAAACTATTTTGCGATCAAAACATAATGTAGGGTGGATAAAGACGACGTAAAACGTGACAGAACATAGTTCTTTCTGATTGTTTGATTTGCATAGCATGGAAGCCGTCTTAGACTGGAGAGATCTAACAACAGTATCAACATTTGGGTATTAAGGCCTGTATATCTGCCTTTGACGACATGTTATTAAAACCTAAAATGGCATGTATAATCTAGGTGTGAATTATTTTATGAATTGCCGAATGGATAGTTAGTAAGATGCGATGATTTTTCCTTTAACTTTTCATAGATAAGCCGGCCAAATCCGGCCTCTACATTTGCCTTAAAACTATCTTTTTTAATTCGCCATTGGAATGACTGGCCCGGTAACGGTACCAATAATTTCATTGGAAATTTTAAAAAATAGTCTGCTCTGGGTCTGCAAATGGACATTAAAAAATCAAATATTTTATTTTTTTCTTGACCAGATTTTGCCATTAGAGACTTAACTTACCAGCATTGCTAGCGGTGTGAGAACTAACCAGTTAGCTAGCCAGTATATGTTTGGCTTGAAACCAACCATCATAGCCACGTCTTCCGAGAAACGTTTAAATCCTGAAAAGAGATTCACAATATGGATGAGCAAATTAAGCGACATAAAATAATGGTAAGGCACCAATGGGTGAATGCAGTTTTAGCTAGGCCCCCGCCCATCTCTAGCTAAGCTACGCCCAAGCTTTTCATGTGATGGGATGGATCGATCACTGCACGCTCTGAATCTCATTTTTCAGCAAACTACAGGTAAACTGTTAAATATTTTGAAACTAATGTGGCTGGGTGCTGTTGCTACCTATGGCAGCAACAGCGCCCAGTCAAATTAGTTTCAAAATATTCAACAGAATGTTATTAAATCGTAAAGACATACAATTCGTACAACCCGACGGACTACTTAGCGTTTAAGATGCATTAAATCGCCTCATTCATGATGTAATCGACTATGACGTCAGTTTACGTGTGACGTTGTTGATTATGATGTCATTTGATTGATCAATAAACTGGATTCGACCATTCGTATTACAGGATTTACTTATGCAATAAAGATTCATTTCTAATTATGCCCCGCCCATTTCTGGCTAAGCTCCGCCCACAATGTATAAGAGTTTGAATAGATTTAACCACTCTGCATTCCAAATATCTAAATTACAACGCAAGTATACGGGTAAGATGTTGATTATTTCTGAATCAATTTGGTTGGCAGCTATGGCAGAAACATCGCCTAGTAAAATTAGATTCAATTTGTTCATTATAATTTTTATTAAATTAAAACCTCATCAAAGATATACAATTTAGATGGTTTCTATGGGAGCTTTGCCCCTTTCGCGTACGCCCTACGTCAATCGGTTGTAACAAGTAACATGTAGCGTAGAACTATTGTGATTCTGACGTCAGATACTTGAGTGGATGAGCAGATCTCCCAATTGAGTAAAAACATCTCAGTGCCATTCTATCAACATCTTAGCTTCTTGCATTTGGATTTAATAATAATTTAGCATACTGTTTTAACATTAGCTTTGGTAAGTCTCATCGTGGTTATAGCGTGGATGGCCTTCTGGTGTCTGAGGTTTGGACCAATTCAGCAGAAATTCTCCCCCTGGAAGGTGGTAAAATCATATGGCTACCAGAAGATATCGTCAGCACTCTAGTGATTTTCTACAATCCTTGTTGCATTATATTGTCACCCCCACCTCGCGAATATTTGGGGTTCAGGGCCACTGTTCAGGTTTCCCGGTCCTAATGATATAGAAAGCAGGACGAATCTTCACGTAACTGTTTATTTCTCTTACCATATATGTACATGACTGCTGAGAGATTGAACAGAGATATGATCATCAACGATACACCAGCTGCATACCAATCCATCAACTGAAACACGTAGATTCCTCCCTGTTGGCAAGAACACGTATTCCTTTTACAGGTAAATATATATTTGTTAACATTATCTTGAACAGTTTTCATTATATAATGCGTTGTATCTGGGCAGAGTTAAATTATTTAGAGAATGTTTTCGCTAATCGTTCGAAAAAACGGCATTGTATGTCTCCTCACCAGATTGGAGTCACCCATCCGGGATCATTGGGCGCCCACGGCCATACGTCTATATCAACGAGCAGGCCTTTGCGACAATTCTGATTCATAATACGCATAATTTGCCTTTACCCTCTCCCGAGGAAGGTGAAACTTACTGATGAACCAGCGATATCTGAAATACCAAAATGTTCACCGATGTTGTCAGAGAAACTTGAATGAAGGAAGTACAGGACGTTGGAATGCCTGGCGTTTTCACCTTAAATTTATCTCCCAATCATGGTTCCATGTTCTGCCAGATCTGGTACACAGTAATGCCGCTATGAAGCAGTATCGTTAAGAAGTATAAATAATCCGGAAGTAATTTCCAGAAAATCCTTCCGAAAATAAGATAACATTAATTACACAAGCGTTAAATGAACTACAACAATCCTTATTCTCATGAGGTGCTATTATGAGGTCATATCTCTGGTATTTTTTAGTTTTGCCACGTCCTTTTCTCGCTGTACTCCACCAACTTTTAACGTATATTGAAATTTTTTGAAAGGGTGAAACCTGGATTACTATGATCTGGAGTTCAAAGGTAATATACAGGTAAGCAGTTGAATATTTTGATACTAATTTGACTGTTATATGTAGCTAGAGCAACACATCTCCCACCCCTCCCCTCGAGTCAAAGTACATTCAAAATATCCAACTTCTTACATGTAGCTCTTGAAATTTAGATTTTGGGAATTAACGTTTCAAGGTTTCAAATCGATTCCAACACTTGTAGAAAAGCTAGTACAGCGTAGCTAGAAACTGGCGGGCATATCTATAAACGGATTCTTCCATTTTTCCCTCTCACCCCGTCACGCCCAACCCACTCACATCACCCTGCCAATTTCATATTAATAAATGCCCACAGCATCCAACATGTTTCATGTAAAACTTGGTGCGTTTTTTCACTGTCAAATGGTTACCACACTCTGGAACCTCCGTACAAGGATGGCTTCTTTCCATGCCGCTAACTTGTAGCTATCTCCTGCCCTTACCAGTAGTGAGGTATAGCTGCACATGTGAGTGGAATCGGTTACGCTACAAGCTTCAGGTGTAGTTCACTGGGTAGTGTCAGGCCGTTCCGGTGTATCATGTCGACTCGCCGTGCGGCAAGTGCACGACGAGTAATGACGCTGGTTAGCATCCGGTCTTGGGGTGACGGCTTTTGTATGAGACTGCCCTGTGGGAAACAAAAACCAGCTCCTAAGGGCAGTGGAACTAAATCGTTCCGGTCGGGCCGTGTGACCATCGTCGCGAACATTAAACACAACGGTCTCATCCCAAGAGCTTGTGTCACCAGTATGCCTGTCCATAGCAATTTCGTGATCTATGGACTTACAAGATTTAATTTGGTGACCTACAAAATATAAGTCTATACAATGCGTTTACCTAAACAATTAAAAATATGCTAGATAAAACTACAATCAGAGCATACGAAAATACGAAACATAGAGACGGGTAGATGAACTTTTGAACATGGGGCTTCCGGAGGTACCACACATACTCGTAGGTCCGCAGAGGTATCCCTGTAAGGGAGGCTCCCGTACACGAGACGTAACTAATTAACTTAATATAAGTTATTTTACCTTTATGCTGAAAGGAAGAAGGTTATCTCTGACGAAAGGTTATGTGCCTCACGCGGGCACTACTCCTAGTGCTAGTTTGGGTGAGGAGTATTATCCTGGCGTGGACCGTCGTCGCTGAATCCTTGCGAGAGGCAAGTGCCTCGTGCAGGCCTCCATCTCGGGAAGGTGTCGCCACCGCTTAAAGTGGGAGAAGAGTAGTAGGTAAAAATGGGCCCACTCTAATATTTCAATCAAAAATGCCTTAGAAAGAAAAGACCACACCTAGTGAGATTATGACTAAAGGGGTGCGCACTATTTTACGTGAAGACGGGACGAAGGATTCCCGATGGATTCCCTTGTCACCGTCTTATGTAGTTCTTGGTCTGCTGTATTAGTAGTTGCCACTTTATTTATGCGGGCCTTCTGCTTTGCTTAATTCGCTTTTAGTTGTTTTCAAAACAAGAACTATTTTTGGCCGCAACTGGTGGTTATCTACCTAGCTATTAGACACGGCTGTCATGGAGAACATATGACCCTAGACATCCATACTAGAGACAGCGCTCATACATGTTACGTAGTAAGATCTCCGAACTGGATAAGAATCCGGATATCCCGCTCCGTAGCATAAAACGTTACAAGACATGGGTTACCTTTCACGAAAGCATTGTAAGACCATTGTTCTATCGTTATGGTGGGGGTAAGAGAGACGAATACCCACCGTAAATGTCCTTCCCGCAAGGGCGTGGCAGATCTAAATATCATGCCCAGACATTCTTATGGAATTCGGTGGGGGTACGTATCTCGCCCGTCACCAGTCCTATGGAACTAACCGTTTAACCTGTCGTTAGGTTTATATAAAAGTTTCCCTGTTTTGCACTGCGGTGCGGGAGGTTGGTTCAGTAATAAACATAATAATTAATATATGTGTTTTCGCAGTGCTTTCCTACATTGGCTTAAACGTGCTAACTACTAAGTATCCGAAGATACATGGGAAATGTATGTGAAACCACACTTCTGGCCATCACCGCTCGGAAACCCCAACAGTTTCCCAGAGTCGGTTCAGCCAATGGTGCAGATAGGGCCATCCAAACAATTAAGAAGCCACAAGGCTGAGTGGAACACGAAGAGAGACAAAATATTACTTATGAGTCTTACCGGAGTATCGCACTACTGAAAGAGAAGAGTATATTACACAGTATGTAATTAAGAAGGTTTCTCTAATCGTTTCGAACCTATCCTATTGAGCTGAATAGAAAAGGTTTAGTCGGTAGCATGCCGGGCTAAACAGAGTTATAGCACGGACAGTGACCTTAGTGAAAAATTGATGGTGGCGGGAGAAAGTGCTGCATATATAAGTGTTGCTGTATAGTGTTTTCTACGTGCACTGCAGTCCTATATTTTCTATGAATAAACAAAACATATGAACGGTATATATATATATATATATATATATATATATATATATATATATATATATATATATATATATATATATATATATATATATATATATATATATATATATATATATATATATATATATATATATATATAACAGTACAGGTTGACGAACCTACTATAGTGCGGTTAGCAACACATTGAGGAAAATTAGAATAATTATTAACAAATATAGAAATTATAACTAGCGGTCCTAAGACCGTTACAGTTCCTTTTAGTCATCGGGACCGTTATTGCGGATACAACATAATTAACAAAATCTATATAGAGAAATAATTAAACTGTGAAGTATAGTTACTTGAATACTCGGTAGTCACTATTAAGCCAGGCTACCATGTTACTGAAATCGATACATTGATCCGTAGTCAACGTGAACTGATGCTCTCTCCGGAAGCTGGAAAGTTCCCGCAGGTTGGTTCCCGCAAGCTGTTTTCCACAAACAAGGCTTCCGCAAGAACACTCATGGCGGGAGTGCATCGCTTAGTGCTGTAGGCCTAATAGAATGTCTAACGACCAGTCAGTAAAAGATATGATAGTACCGCGTGGTGAAGAAAGTTCCCGTACACCGATGGCATGGATGTAACAACCCGTCACTAACAGGGGTTGTCAGACGCAAACGAGGATACAAAACAACGCTTACGGTGCTGGGTACGTCCACCAGCTCTGAAGATGCATGGGGTAGAGTTTACTTGCTACGGTCGAAAGTCGAAAGAACCGACACGATGTAAGTGCGGCGATGATTGAAATACCACTTTTAGACATGGCCGGCAGATCCGGTGAGTCATCCATCAAAGAACAACCCGTCTCTACATCTGTAGACTCACATATTCAGGCCATAAAGGCCTCACCACAAATTTGTGTTCCTAATGTGGCTGTTGGTATTCGTGAACAATTATCAGAAGTTCCAAATTACTCCCGTAGTGCGGTGGATTGGAGAACTGCACGTCACGGGATAAAAACCAGAAACATAGCGAAGAAAGACGTGTATTGTCTGTCGTGCTTATTAGTAGCTGTTACAGATCCAACCTGTTCGGCCCCTGGCCGAGGATGCTCTCGATCACTGGATCGCTTCTCCCTTTATACTCCTCGCGACGTCACAGGCGCAGGCTTCGTCCAATCATTGTTCGAGCAGGAGCCAATCAGCGGGCAGCTAATAATAGCGCAGGCGAACGTTCCAGAACATTCGAGAAGCTTTGAGTCCACGTGGTCATGACATCAGGGCAATATTTTGAAGACAATCATGAAGAGCTTTCCCTGGATAACTCAGCCATTTCTCAACCGATTTTGAAATAGCTTACAGATTTGTAAAGCCCGTTGAATTCTAGTCTTGATTAATGCCAGAGTCAACGGGAACAGGCAATCAATAAGGATCACAGGGTACCATCTCGGCAGACCAAAAGCGCCATCCTATCTAGGTCGTAACTACGCACTCCATATAAACAGCGTCCTAGCGTGCGCATGCACATCACGCGTTTTAATTAACTTAGTCATTTTTTGACACGCTATCTCTCCCATAGGCCTATATACGCTTATGGCTCTACCCAGAGTGGCGCGTTCAGGAAACGAATCCAGAATGGGTAGCGCATACCCAGCTCAGCTGGTATGGCCGGTATCCGACCGGTCGATCCGAACTACACCACCCTCTCCTAGTTTGTCATCCGCGGCAAACGATCGTGCATGGCGGATCGACGCATGGACGTACACTAGGCGGGAATTATAGACTTCCCGGGTAGGCGCGTGGCCGGAGAGGAGTAGTGATGCATTAGACAGGTATTCAAGAGACAGAGCACATAGTGGTGCCAAGAGGAGGGCGAGGCATACTTTTAGTTTTTAATTTGGACCTGGAATTATTTTTCCAGTCCTTTCTTCTTTTTTTGTTGCTTTATTACTAATAGTATGGTGCGTGCTATAACTTTATTTAGTATATGAACAATAGCTCGCATGGGTGTTCTCTTTGAGTGCTGATAATCATGATCTCAGCAAAGAACACCCAAGCTCCAACGTACCACAATTTAAGTCTGTAAAAAAATATATAATAAAAGAAAGACAAGGTATATCTAGACCATGTGAATACTCTTACGAGGTATTTATTTATTAATCACACCATATTACTTGCGCACCCCGGGTAAATAAAGTGGTACGCAACTTGTATCACTTAACATTATCATTATATAAATATCCATTTGCGGCCTGTTATTGCGGGTCCGCAACGGTTATCTCTCGCTGGCCTCATATCCGTCCTGACGTCTGAGACAGGAAGAAAAATAATAAGCAAAATAAGATATATAATAATAATAACATAAGAATTGTTTTATCAGGCAGCCTCAGCTTAGCTGAGACTGCATGCCGGGATTGTGACGTTATTGCACTGCAGAATGTTGTATACTTTACGTCGCTCACAACGTTCCTACAACCTCAGAACCTGCAGTGCTCATTCCGTATGAGACACAACCGGGCACTGAAGTGTGCGGCTGTATCGGATAACCATAGTCATCCTATGGATGGGATTCAATTGATCTAACATATATAATAAGAAGAAAAGTATTTTAAAAATAAAGTAATAATTAATACATTTCCACGGATCGCCTATTGATATTTCTGCTGAATTACATATGATCACACCTCTGCAGCGAAATTTCCCCCATTGAGTCTGCGTCCCGCGACTGAAGGTGGTGGGTCACGGCGGATGCACTGTCATTGCTGAGATGCTTTCACTATGATTGGCACTGTCTGAAATGTCCGAAGTGATGGTGGCGGGAATATGCGCATCCATTATGTCTCTCACAGTTACCGTTGGTTCCAATATATTCGTCCGTATAGCAGTGGCGGTACTAGTGGTTGCCGATGTTGCTGATGCGGTTGTGATGGTAGCTGTCGTGGTGATGGCTGTTGTAGCTGTCGTTGTGGTCGCTGTAGGAGTCGTGGTGATGACAATGAACTGTACCGTAGGCTGAAGTCGTGGTACGGGAGCGGATATGGCAGGAGACGACATCTATTGAAACGTAGCATACTATAATAGACGACTTGCGCTGATGTTAGGCACAGCCTGCATATCCTGTGTGTGGGCGATCCATCTCTTTCCCGCATATGGACGTTCCGGCGTGGTTCCCTTTCTGATTGTGGGGTCAGAAAGACGAGAAGGTGGATGCTGAATAATATGGGTCGGAGTTACACTTATTGTCACAGGCTGCGTCGGTCCTGGTCCTTCATCTATGGAAAGTTCGGGTGGAGATGGAGACTGTGGGTAACTTGGAATGTCTATTTCCGCAGGTGTCGTAACTACCACTGAAATCGGATGACAGGCTAACACGGTTTGAGATACTACGGTGGCGGGTGTAGTGATCATAGCCGGATGGCTAATAGCCAATGCGGATGCTGCTGAACTGGATTCTGCGGGAGATTTTCGTTTCTTACTCTGCTTCAGGCCCAGGGTGGATGAAGTGACAGGTACCGGCGTAATACTTCCAGATGCGGCGGCGGGCAGAATTTCACGTCTGGCTGTTGGTACATTGCTTACTGTAGCCGCGGGACGACGATGGCTGACGGGATATCTACGAGTAGTGTTCTTCATGCAGGCCATTTTCTCGGTCGGGAGAACTTTAATCATGAGCCGAGATTCGGAGTGGGTGGCTAAACCGGCACGATCCTCGTTCTCTTCACATACGGTGATGATAACGAAGCACGTGTGTCACCCCATAGCGAGTAGCGGTGTAGAGATACTGGCACATCACACAAAAGGCTGACTGGAAAAGATGATCCTTATTAACATGAAGGGTGCCATCGGATTTCCTAGTGAAAGTTCTGGTACATTGCTCTCCGATAGCTAACAATGAGTTACACGGGAACTGCTTTGGAACTGGTACCGATTCTCCTTCAGATGAATCCGACCATGCTAAATCTTCAAGAAGTGAAATCTTGTTCCCGCATGGTAGTTAGTAGCGGGAACTTTACTCAAAACCTAATGCCCTATCTCTTCATGGTTCTATAACTTTCCAGGGCAAATATAATAATGAAATAATAAGAAGAAAAACAGCAGAATTTGGTTTGCGACACGAAAGAAGCATAATGCTATGTTTTTCCCTGGTGTCGAGTTTTGATGAGAAGACAAAGTCTCAGAGAGCGCTTCCTCCTTTTATACTATTTGATGACGTCACAGGCGGCGGATGAACACACCTAAAAATTTTAACAGGTTATTCGGTCATCATTATATGAATGTTTCCTTGTTTTCCGGCCTGGAGGTCATAGGATTAATTCCTCCCACATAAAGGGAGTACTTTTAATTTTAGGAAGAATGGCTCATTAAACGTGTCGTTATTTCGCACATGTAATAGCCTCCGATCAACATGAAAACTTGGTACTACTTTTTCTTTGCGGAGCCTCACCTTTTAATTACCGTGAGGCGGTTGTCCAGGCTGGATGCTTATAAACTTGCCTATTTAACTTTAGGCTGGAGCACCAGATGAGGTGTGTGGAAGCCAGGGACTCACCCTCGCCACTCCTCCATCACGCTGTGGTAGTTGCGTCTTTGGGCAGCTCTTTTGTTCAAAGCGTTTGATCCAACTTACTGGAAATAGCAGTAAATGTCACGTGGCTCAAAAGAAAAGCACGTGGTTGATGGGAAACGTGTATGCTGTCTATAGCGATGGTCAAAGTGCTATTGCTGAGGTGTAGTCTGTTGCAGAGGCGTGGAATAGAAATATATATGTTACATCAAGATCTTTATAATATCCCGTATTTACGCGAGTTCTTTAGCATGCATCTTAGTAGGTGTCTGTTATAGGTTGTTCTCAGCCCATGTTGATTATAGACTGGAACGCAAGGAAGAGAATTTTTGAAATTCTCTTTGTAATTTTACTGTCAGATCTTTTATTCCGCTTTATCAGCCCGTGCGCTAATGATGTGTAACACGGTAGAGCAGTTGTGCTCTTAATCAACAATTTATCAGTAAAGTTGTAAGTAATTTTGATGTGTGGTTTAAACAGTTCTATTCATGCGGTAGATCAACGTTACTGATCCCATCAAGATAGCTGTGTTTCCCGAGCGGGAGGGCTGGCCAAGCATTCTCCTCAATGGGTAGAACTAGCTCCTGTCCAGTCCTAGACCAAATACATTAGTACCATTTTAATAATGATTAAATTACAGTACAACTCACAAAAATGTGTGACACAGTTATTACAATTACAATGCCGTCGTTCGGAGATTGCGAGTACAGTCAACCTGAGTGTCTGTGTTTCGGTCATGCTGGTGATTTGTATCTGATACAGGTGACTGGTTTTCTGTGGATGGTACTTCGGCTGTGGTGAAGGTGACGTGTTTATAGCCGCGTATGCGGTAAGTGGGCGGGAGAGGCGGCGTGAATGTCAACTTTATCGAACCCTGAGGGTATTTCATTCTGCAATGGCCGAGCCCGTGGGCGGGACAGAGTTACTTTAGAGCGCAGATGACCGATTGGATGCTGTCGTAACTTTGATCAGTCCATTGTCGATTTCAACTTTTCGGTAGCAAAATCCTACTCGTGACTGACAACAATGCGGGCATCTTGCTCTCTTAATAATATCGACTGTTATTATGTGTAGATGAAGTATGTAGTTTAGCTGTTTCCGTACGACATCAGGAAATAGGGAAAGGGGGGAATCGTTGGGCAAACGTCTTCCCGTGACGAGTACTGTAGATGGCTGTAGTGCATTCCTGATATCCATATGACCCGTTCTCCCGTTACTGCATAAGAAGGTGTGTGTGAGAGATTTGTTGGTTGCGGTCTCTTGATAATAATGCTGTTGTCGGGATGTCCGGGCTGCTATATGATGCCGATGTTACAAGCGAAGTGGGCGCATTCCAGTTTTCCATGCTGGTGAATGCCAAGTCTGTTGTTATTTGCGGGAGGTGAAGTGTGCGGGAGATATTATTTCTCCTGTAATTTGTGTGGGAGGAATTTGTTGCGGGAATGTTTATGCCTCTACCGGTAATTAATTAAGACTGGTAGGTGCTGCTAAATGCTGTTGTTGCCGATGGTGAATGTTTCCGTTATGCTGAGTATAACTGAGCAAGTATGTGATGTATGCGCAATGATGAATTGAAGTACACAGTCTTGAAGGGAGGTGTGTTCTTGTAGGTGTTGATGTTCTGTCTGTTGTGTGGTGTCCTGACTGCACATGGGGGAGTATGGTAGACCTATTGGATGGGGTGGCCTTTGGGCAGGGGGATGTGGTCATCTCCCGTTACACGACGCTTGGTGTCCTGTCGTAGTTTTTAGACACCAGGAAAATTCGAGCTGAGAGTCTGCTGAAGAAGCTGCTTCCCTGTCCACTGCAGGGGGTAATGGTGGTCGGTGTGGTGCGGGATGCCACCTCCTCTGTTGCAGCAGTCTCTCTCATATCTGAAGATTGACGGTCAACAGACAACGAGTGGAGTGTGAAATGGACTGGGCTGGTGATGTCTGAACTGGGTGTATAGATGAGGGACGCGAATTAGAATGGTTGCGGTGGTGGGACTCACTTGCACCCGTTGGCCTTCCTGGTGTCGTTCGCTGTCCCCGCCACGCCGGACGGACGCCCAGTTCCCCCACACAGGATGCAGCCTAGGTCAGGTGCCTTTCCGTATATGCCTGCGACAAGGACCTGTCCAAGTTATGGCGCCATAATCCGGGACAGAGTCAAGATGCACACTGACGACTCCCAAGCCGGGTAAACACAGTACAGGGCGCCAATATGGTCATCTTGGTAAGGGACCATAGCCCTGCATATACCATACCACGGAGGCGATGTCCGCTAGACGCATCGCAACTAAGGCCCTCGCGTAGATCGTACTTTGACGTCATTTTAGCTGAGAGGCCCTGTGCAGATCATACATAGACAGATCATCCACCCCACGGGTGTCTGGGCGCCAGACTGCTCCACCCTTCCGGCAAGTGACAGGTTACACCGTCTCGCACACATACCCTCCTGCTTCCCAAAGAATCACTTTTCATGACCTATGATCACAGGAGACATGACTCGCAATACAAATGCTTGCCATGGCCTAACTGTGCACTGGGTGGGCCATCTTGATCACTCATAACCAGAAACGAGTTGATGAACTGACATGATCAAGATGACCGGCCAGCAACCCAGTCGATAGCAATCACCATCTGAGCTCACGCTCAGGGGCACCGACGGTCTGATCCGTATTTATCTGCCAACAGAATACGAACTTTGACCGTTTTCCTCGGCCTTGCCTGCAGGGCATCTCTAGCAAATACAGGGGACTTCTAGTCTGCCAGAGATGTCCTGGGTGTGGACTGTCATCCACGTACCATGCATGTCCACTTACTGAGACAGGACGAATCCAAAGCTCAGCAGCCCGAACATGACGCCAACTAGACGGTACCACAGTAGAATGTTAATTCATCCTTCGTTAGACATGGAGACCTTCAGTATCTCCTCTGCACTATACACCCTTTTTATTTTTTTACGTGTCCCCGGACCCTCGCGGGCCCACTACCGCCTGTTTTCCACGAACCTTTAAGGAGCCTATCCCTCTCTGTCATGGAAAAGGGTGTCCCTTGGGAGGGGCGTGGTTTCGGCGTTTTGGGATTTGGTCGAGTACACCTTGTTGTACGGTTTTGCGGTTCTAGACACGCTAAGGCTTCATCCAGCCTCTTCACTCCCATGCTATTCACCACATGTTCCACCCCACTGGAAGCATGGCTTGGGTCAGCCTCAGCTTCCGATTGTGGTAATTTTATGATGGCGGTCATAGCATGAAGTTGGTGGGAACGGGAAGAGATCGGAGGAACAGCTTTTCTCTCCTGGTATTCATGGCATGGCCAGATCCAGGGGTAAGGCTAATTCACGGCCTAACATTAACCAAGCAGGGGTATAGCCCATGCTGGAATGTACTGAAGTGCGGTAAGCCATGAGTACATATGGGAGCCGTAGATCCCAAGCTCTACAATCAAGGCGTTTTTCCTTGGTAAGGATCTCCGCGAGAGTTCTGTTGAATCTCTCTACCATCCTGTCGCTCCGGGGGGGGGGGGGGGGGGGGGGGGGGGTGGTATGGAGTTGTCCTTGTTTTGACGATATGGAATAATTTTCAGAGCTCTGATATGAGCCGGCTCTCAAAATTACTTCCTTTATCGGGGTGCAACTCATAAGGCATACACAAGCGGCAGAACACATTGCTGGCCAAGACCTCCGCTACGGTGGAAAATGCTTATACCCACTTCGTAAAGTAATCTTGTAACACGCGGATGTATTCATTTCCATCATCCGTCGTATTCAAAGGGTCGAACCCGTCAATAGCCACTCGATCCCACGGTACACCAACAATCTTCATTTGCGATGGTGCGATTTGGTGTTGGCCAACAGCGCATTTTTGGCATGGGAGACATTTGACAACCCATGCCTTGACACTATCACGAATCCCGATCCAGTGGAATCTCAGTTTGATACGCGCAACAGTTCTTTCCACGGCCAAATGTCCGGCGTTATCATGTCATGTTGTTGTTTCAATATAAGTTCACGATAACTGTCCGGAACTACAGAACGGTTATTAATATATAGAACGTTGTTTATTAATTGACATTCTTCGAACTGTTGGTAATAATATTTCGCCGTGGTGGATAGAGGTGTTACCGATTCCTTAGGAGGACGTACCCCCTCCTGAATCCACGTGTATATATTTCGTGTCTGCACGTCTGTTGTTTGGTGGTGTGCGATTTTCTCCAGGTTCCACTCTGCGCACCTCAATTCTGGGAACTCCAGAGATGGCTGTGTTGATGGTGTCACGGTGGCGGCCTCTTCGTGTTCAGCTTTCACGCCGATTCTGATAAGGGCATCAGCATTTCCATGCAGTTTTCCCGGACGGTGAACAACGTTAAAGTTATAGGCCTGCAGGGATTCCTGCCATCTCGCTACCTGGCCCTCCGGATTTTTTAAGTTCCTGAGCCACCGTAGCGAGGCATGGTATGTACGGAGTGTAAAAGGGCGCCCGTACAGAAAGTGCTTATAATACTTTACGAAATGGACCACCGCCAATAGTTCTCGCTTGGTGGTTGCATATGTTCTCTCCATTTTATTCAGAGTACGTGAACCGTAACCCAACACCTGCTCTGTTCCGTCTTAGGTGACCTGAGATAGAACCGCGCCTATAGCGAAAGCTGATGCATCAGTGTCCAAGATGAAATCGAGGTGTGGATTAGGGTGAGCAAGAATTGGGGCAGTCGTCAAGAGTTCCTTCAACACCCTGAAGGAACCTTCACACTCACTCGTCCTCTCAAATGGTCGATCTTTCTCGGTGATCTTGTAGAGGGGTGAAGCAATCTCGCTGAAATGTTGGATGTAATGGCGATAGTACTGGTATAGGCTAAGGAAACTCTGTGTCTCCGTAACTGAAGAGGGCCGAGGCCACTCTGCTACTACCTTAGTTTTTGATGGCTGCGTAGCCACTCCATCACCGGATATGACGTGTCCCAGGAACTCAACGCTCTGACTGAAGAGATGACATTTCTTTGGTTTGAGTTTCAAATTGGCCGTGCGGAAGCGGAAGAGCACGGTCTCAAAATTTGTCAAGGTTTGCTTAAATCTGGGTCCAAAGACTATTACGTCATCGATGTAAGGGAGACAGATTTCCCATTGCAGGGTAGTTAATACCTGCTGAATGAGTCAGTCAAAAGTTCCGGGAGCGTTGCACAACCCGTAGGGCATCTTGCGGAATTGGAAAAGGCCATCCCTACAAACGAATGGCGTCTTTTCCATATCAGCCTCATCCATGGCTACTTGCCAGTAACCGCTAGCTAAATCAAGGGTACAAAACCACTTTGCTCCAGACAAGGGATTTAAGGCCTGATCTATCCATGGTAATGGATAAGCGTCCTTAATACTAAGATCATTAAGGCGGTGGTAGTCGACGCAAAACCGCAAGGTTCCATTTTTTTCCCGCTAGCACTATAGGGCTAGCCCATGGAGATGCTGAGGCTCAGCCGTTATGGCCGGTATCCGACCAGTCGATCCGAACTACACCGGCATCCACATGCATAGTTTGTGAGCCCTGCACGCACACCCCACACCCCACCCATTTGCTCGTCCCACCAAGGCTTCAGTATACCAGCTCAAATGCTGGTTATTTTGTGTGTTTGCAGATGAACAATTGATAATGCATGTTACTCTATCGGTACTCATTACCGGGACAATACCGGGCCGATTTGGCACGATATGGGTCCCACACAGACCCAGTATCATGCAGTATACAGATAGATGTATGTACAATAGATGAAAGGGTACATGTATCTTAGTAAATGGCTAACATTTGACCCACTGATATCCGATATCCAGGGAAATCACATTCAGAATAAGCGAATTATTTAGAGTGTTTATCCACAGGAAATGAACAGCATCCAGTCGTCTCAGTAATAATATCATATTATTTGGGAGAGACACAAGAATGATATGGAACATTACTCTTCCCCATTTCAGATCATGTCAACACTGGTTTGTTTTGGACAAATGACTGCACCACCTTTCTTATCCCGTCCTTGTTCATTGTTAAATACCCAAGGGAAAAAATCAACCCATTAACACATTAACTCAAGCGTGCCAAAACAGCTTTTGTGATGGTCTTGACAAATGTCCATTTGCAATTTGACCACATGACTGTACAAAACCACTTTGCTCCAGACAAGGAATTTAAGGCCTTGGGTATTTAACAATGAACAAGGACGGGATAAGAAAGGTGGTGCAGTCATTTGCTCAGTCAAGATAATCGGAACATTCGTCAAGAAAGTGTATGGATTATGTTTTTGATGAATTTACAAATCAATAACCATCCTGTTGAACATTCTGAAACTACTGTGACTGGGAGTTGTTGCTGCCATAGGTAGCAACAACTTTCAGTTAAAATAGTTTAAATATACTCAACAGCTTACCTGTAAAATTACCTTGGGATTGAGATAAAGTGTATAAATGCTCATACCATGTCAGCGAACTTTAGCTAGAAATGGGCGGTGCATAGCTAAATTGATCCTTCTCTACGAGTAACTATGTTCTGTAGTGTTACAATGTACTTACGTATGTGACACAAGGCATTCCAAATAAAAATCCCACAAAGCATGATACGCCGGTCACTGCGGTCTTGTAAGGCCGGAGGTGGGTTGCAAATTCGTCCACGATCGCACTAATAATGGTCTCCATCATACCGAACTGAAACAAGGACAGATAAAACCTCGTCTGACAAACATATAGCATGAATAGTGTACGTGCAGACCTCCCAATTTTAACAAGAGGTAACTGAAGATATCAAATATCCCACCTTCTTATATTGCCGCATGACCAGGCCTGCCCTGTACATATGTAGAACCAGCGCTATCAGGGGATAGCAAATGGCTTACCTGTATATTAAATGTGCATTACAGGATATGATAGACCAGCGGATACAGTCTTATTTTCAAATTTTGATAATCTATTTGTCGAATCGTCCATGGTACTACCCAAGAGGCAAGCATAGCCTCGGAGAAGCATAGTTTTAAGACTGAACCATAAAGGCTCCATGCGTGGCAGTAACCTGCAGTACAGTGACTACTGGCACACCATGACTCACCGAAAGGCAAATGATCCAAAAATATACAAAGTTCAAAGCATGAAATAAGTAGAAAGATTTTCAAAATCAAGTAGATTAATATCATAACGACTACGTTTAAGCAGCCTATAGAGCAAACCAAAAATATGTTATCCGAATTGGAGAAGTCGTTGCTGATTAAATTATTATTTGAAAAAAATGTTATTGTATGATTACTGTATTCTGCGGCTAGAGTAGTAGAAACACCCTACAGCTGCAATCAGTCCTTCTTCGCTTTTGACCACTGTGTCCAGTCCTCAGCCAAAATCTTTAGCTTCATTCATCCATTCCTGATCTGAGTGAACACTGAACAGAGTCCTGTTTTCTTGAGGCCATCTTGCAGAACGCTTAACAGATTTATATAATGTCCACTCCTGACTCCATATTTTACTGGCTCCCAGTAGTACGAAATCCAAGGTTCTCTGTGCGTGTGTGTCTTCTCCTTAGCGCCTGGTCAAACATGGACAATTGTGTTGGGCGACCTTTATTGACAGCGACAATGTGTTACATATCTTGTATAGTACACGGTTGCAAATTATGCTGTCTGGCCATCGGTGTCCAGCGATGGTACAGAAGGGTTTGGGGTGGTAGGCATCAAGTTTATCTAGAGCTGCCTTTGGTGCTGCCCCTCTGTTACAGTTGTGCATCATCACGGATACGCAGGCTGCGTTATATAAACGTATTCTTCTTGTCAAGGGCATCTTTGATCTACGAATACATGGCCTCCAGAAAGGCTAGAAATCTATGTTCCCTATGGCACATTGTGCAAGCAGTTCCGCAGGCCAGTGAGACCAGGATTTTACTTTAACTCCATGGTTCCCCACCACGACGGAGATCGTCATTTTCTTCAGTTTCATGCTTTGTCGATAGGTATATGTAGATGACTCTGTTCCCGATTCTGAATTGTTAGTTTGCTTGCAGCTATGGAGAGTGATCGTCAAGGGATTTCTTTTCCTCCTCTATGAAATCAACTTCGTAGGCATATTCCATCTCTAGTGGCATAGCCAGTATGACCACTGGCGGTTTGGTCTTGTGGATTTTTTTCGCACAGATTTCAATGCAGCAGCAAAGTAGCAGGTGAAAACGGCAGGGGATAGTCCATTTCCATATAGGGAGCCGATTAATGCCTCAAACTCTGCAGACCTCACTGTCTTGACCTGTACTCTAAGCTTGTTATCTGCAAGCAGCCATCTTCCAAGTTGCAGTTCATCTTCATTACAACGGGCTCGGTATAGTACAAATAGGATTGGTGCGCGTTTAATTATGTCGAAGGCTATTGCTATATGAATGCGAAGTGCATGGAAATCATAATGCTTTGACATGGCTACGGACACAAGCATACGTCATCGCGCTTGTCTCGGATGCGTCATAGACTAACATTGGATAGGGCCTTCCATATAAAGTTGAGGAGCACAATAGGTCGCAGATTGTCTGTGAAGCTGGGTGGCTTATTGGGCTTAGGTAACGCGATAAAGGTGACTTGACTTACAACATAGATGGGAATGTGGTACATAATGGACCGAACTGATCAGGTGCTTGATCGGTTTAGGATAATGTCACTTACGTATTTGAATAGTTCATTATTCGTGCTATCACGTCCGGGTGCACATTCAGTGTCTTCTCAGCTTCTGCTGTTTTAATTGGTGTTAGTAATGGCATGTGGTCACTTGAAAACAGGTGCAATGGCTCATCATCGTGGCCAGTGAACTGTTCCTTAAGTCATTATCAAGTTGCTATCGAGGGGTAATTTCCAGGTCTTTAGCATTCCGTTGCAAGCCGTCCAAATCAGCGCTTTTCTGATCTCAATGTCTTTCTCGGCAGCGTTGCCCTTTGACTTAGGTAGTTGAAGTCTGTAACATCTTTCAGTGAGTTTCTATCAATGGTGTTGTTTCTCAGATTCCCGGGTGTATGCTCCTGTCTAGATGTTTACATTATTACTGGTTCTATTTTCACCCTCGAGGCCATCTTCTTCTCCAAGATTCAGCCATTGTCAGCAACAGTCCAGTCATAAATGTAGCGTTGGATCATAGCTGTTGAACCAAAGAAGACCTACCACATCATAGCCAACATACGCATACACCTTTGCACATGTTGGTCATACTGTGTTGGCAGAGCCGGATTAAGCCAATTTCGGACCCAAGGGCTATTTTGTTGTGGGGCCCATTATCGGGTGGGATACGAGGGAAAGGCCAATGCCACTACTACTGCTGCTGCTGCTGCTGCTGCTGCTGCCACTACTACTACTACTACTACTACTACTACTACTACTACTACTACTATTATTACTACTACTACTACTACTACTACTACTACTACTACTACTATTACTACTACTACTAACACCAGCACCACTACCACTACTACTACTACTACTACTACTACTACTACTACTACTACTACTACTACTACTACTACTATTACTACTACTACTACTACTACTACTACCACTACTACTACTACTACTACTACTACTACTCCTACTACTACTACTACTGCTGCTGCTGCTGCTGCTGCTGCTGTATTTTCGGAATAAAGCTATTGGGCTTAATGTTTAGTAGTGTTCAATATCTGAAAGGAACAATGCGGTCTAAAGATTATTCTCCCTCAAAATGCTTCTATGGTTTAATATAATGTTAATATATCTTGTGAAAAAACGTCTTAAGAAATTGACATTTTATTACGAATCAAGGCAATCTCTCTTAAAAATCTATGACGTAAATAAATATGCCTGACAAAACCTTTCGTGTGACGTGGTACCTGGCAAACAGGCTATACGCATTGTATTATATATGTGCCAAATCCTTGTTAATGTGCTAAATGTATTGCCCGAATCCCATAATAATGAGCAAATATTTGCCTATGTTAAAGGTAAACTTCTTTGTAATAAATTACCAATATTTATGTCAAGTCAACTTTGGGAAAATGTGTTGGGTCCAATAAGTCTGGCCAGCGTTAGACCAATGCGCAGAGTGATGTTGGGCCAATCTAGACAACCAATGTTGGGCCAACATTATAACGTATTTTGGGCCAAAGTTGGGCCAACGTAGTCTTGCTATTTAGGTAATTAGCACAATGTGGGTACTGAGCGCGAGATTGTGAAAATGTGTGCGTGAATTAGGACATGAATGGGTGAGATCACTAAGTGAGGACACTGTGGTCTTAGATAATCGCTTTACTGCTTATGTAGGCCAGATTAAGCAGTCCTATACAATCCAACGAGCAAACTCGGGAAGTGGCAGTAGTTGCCGATCCCAGTAACACAAGCAATGTATTTAATACACTGTTCATCTTCACTCGAACAAAGTTTACCTGACTGTCTAACCCGAGGGTTAGGAGCATAAAGAAAAACAGTATTGCCCATAAAGTTGGCAGTGGCATGCGCGCAATGGCTTCTGGGTACGCAATGAAGGCGAGACCAGGACCTGTGGTGAAGATAATATACAGTTGTCTAAAACAACTGACATTTAGTTACCAGCAATAGCTCACAGTTAAATTAGTTTCAAAGGACTCAAAGAAACGATGATGATGGTGATGATGATGATGATGATGATGATGATGATGATGATGATGATGATGGCTCTGTGTTGCACAGTTTGTAAAGTGTTGCAGTTAATATTAGACTGCGGAGGCCAACGCTTGTGTGTGATGGCTCGTAGATGTTTGCGTAGGCATGCATCAAGTTTGTTCTAGAGTGATTTTGGAGCTGCCCAGCTGTTGCAATTACATAGCATTATTTAAACACATATAGCACCATATAGTTGTATCTTGACATTTATGGGGATTTTAGAGCCCCGAATCCACAAGTTCCAAAAAAACTGGAAGGGGTGATTTACTGTTACACAGCGGGTTCGAATGTCCGTAGACCTGCAGAGGAGAGAACCCAACATTCTGCTCTTCCTGGGGTGGTTACCGTCATCATTCATTGCCGTGGTGTCGGATAGGTAGGTATACGTGAGGACTCGGTGTTTTGGCTTCATTCATGAAGATTCTTGCAGCCTTGAGCTGCTTGAGCATAAGCTATGAATAGCTGCAGCTATTGGAAGATGACATTTTCCTTGTCGATAATGTCAACATCATCTGCATATTCCATCTCTTGTGGCATACCTATCATTGAGATTCGAGGTTTTGGTATTGTGGCATGTTCTCGAACAGATGATAAAGCTGCTGAGAGGTAGCAAGTGACGAACAGTGGTGATAAACCATCACCTTGTGGTGATCCTATTGATGTTTCAAACTGTGAAGAAAGCCTTAGTTTGACGCGAACATTTAATTTTGTGCTTGTTAATAAGTGTCTCACCAGGTGTAGTTCCTCATCGTCGCAGCCAGCTTGACGTCGCAGCCATTTTAGCTATGCCCCGCCCATCTCTACCTAAGCTCCACCCGCACCTCGCTCGTGTTCGGATCGATCTCTGAACTCCCTGACTATCGATCTCATGAAAACTATACAGTAAGCCGTTGAATATTTTGAAACTAATTTGACTGTGTGCTGTTGCTGCTTAAGGCATCAACAGCACCCAGTCAAATTAGTTTCAAAATATTCAACAGCATGTTTCTTAAGTAGCAAAGAATAACAAAGACATACAATTCATACAACGTGTCGAAGTATTTGAGATTTGGTGACGGTCTATATGGAACCCTTTGTTACGTAATGATTGTGACGTCATCATACACGCACTGAGAGGAGTATGACGTCATACGAGGTCAGATGATGGATGGATACTCTGGAAAGGTAAATTAAAGCACATGTCGTCTCTTGATGGTCCCAAGTACGTGCGACATGTTAACGACGTCCCAATGCTTTGATATAGTACTACTGGTGTCAAGATTATCTCTGCAACAAGACAATGGCATTTTGATAGAATTTGTCTGACGCTGTTCAAAAACACTATTGGTTTCAGGTTGAAATGAGGTTCAACAAAATAATCTTTTAAATTCCAAAGGATTCTGGTGTTTTTGGAATTATTGTTTCAAAATATTAAGAAAATGACAATGTGTCACATCATACGGAATATTCTTTTTAGATGTTGACTTATATGGAGCCCAGATATGTCTATGGAGCTTTGCGCAGGCTTATATGATGGACTTTGAAGATGTCGTATTTAATACGTTGACCCCGAAAGGCCAAAAGGTCCAAAATCCTTTACGACTTATCACATATTGTGTTGAATATATTAAACTAATTTGGCAGGGAGCTTTTGGAGAGGCAGCAATATTTTCCTATTAAATTTGTCTCAAAATACTCCGCAGCTTATATATATAGTTTCCGTGAAATTGAGATTCTTAGAATTCCAGGTTTGAAGGGTTAATCATATAGCTATTAGAACACATAATTAACAAGGACTATATTATTCGTGCCAGATAAAATGTAGTCGTTGACTCAAACAACAAGTCACTTAGAAGCTATTTACTCTAATAACCCAATTTATGGGCCGGTACTGGGCCAATACTGGGCCGCAGTAGCCCGGTATTGGGCCAGTACCGGCTCAGTAACCAGCGGTATTAGGGCAGGTGAAACTCTCGAATTCGCATGATGAAATTGTGTAATCCGTAATTACGCATTAAACAAAAGATAATTAAGAATTGTTGGAGAAAAAACCCGTTGTATATTGTGCGAATTGCGATGGCAAAAGCTCTCCTATTCTTAGACGATAACATATTCTAGCAACGCCATTTACAAAGAATTACCCCTCAGTCATCATACTAACGAATATATGACAATGCCAGCCGATAAATCGGCGCACTCAGAAATAAATCGCAACAGTTAAGCGTGAATGAAGGGAAAAGATTTACCATCGGCCACCACTTCGCTGACTTCCTGATCTGTACTGTAAGCCATGAAACCCAGCACGGAGAAGATGACAAAGCCGGCGAATACGCTGGTGCCGCAGTTAATTACGGCAACAAGAATGGCGTCTCTGAAACAGGAAATATTATGGCACAGTAAAACCTGACTATTGCTGACACTATATGAACCATTTAGAAACTGTCACAAAAAGCGGTTAATACTAAGCGGATGCCATGTGCAAATTCCAGAGCAAATGACATTAAAATTGGGTTCTAAGGGGATTTTGGGTGAATTATTATTTACACATTTTGCAGCTAAACGTTTCAATTTAATACAGTTTTAACATTATGTTAATGTCAGATTTAGATCTAGTAATATGTATGAATGGATGCATAAGTCTGAGCCTTCCTATTGTGTCCTTAAAGGCCATAAGTGAAAAGCTGAGATTGGCGAAAATTAAAATCGATGAGTTCGGTTGCTCCATCTGTCTGTTCCTCTTTCGGCGTCCAATCTTCCCTGATAACTGGAACCTACTGGGTCAATGCAGCGCCGATAACCGGCAGATACTAAGTATCGGCACGGTATCGGACCGGCATCGGCCCAGTAAGCTGCGTTTAGCTGAGTCGGTTTAGTCTTTGGTTTAGATCCACGTATCGTCTTATATCTCTGCATAGTTTCACCCTATTGCGACCGACTTGTATCTAATGTAGACTTTAATAGGGAGGCTCTTCGGCTTACCTGATTTGCCTTTATTTAAGAATTGGCCAAATTGTTGGAACTAAGCATGGTTATACAGTGACCTCAACCGGTAGGAGCAATACAAATGCCGGCTTCTGAGGTCAATGGCATTGTGATCTTGATACAAAGCTAGATTTGCATTTGGAATTGCAAAATGTCAAATGTTCATCAAGATCTACTCAATGTAACACTGATGTCATGTTTATTATATGAAGAATATTATGTTGAACATTTTCAAAATAATATGAATGTCATCTGTTGCTACAAGTTCCAGGAAAAGAAATTTCAAAATATTCATCAGCTTTCTTGTATAGCTGACCTGAAATTGAGACATTGAAACTTCAAGGGCTAGAGGTTAAGGTGGCGAGCTCTCTCGGTCGAACATATATCTTAAGATATTCAATAATTTATCATTTTGAATCAAGGCGATCTGGACCAAGAATACTTACTGTTAGTAAATGAAAAGACGGTCAGTGAACTTTTTATGTTCTAAAGTTTTCAAGCGAAACTCTATGCGAACCCCAATAGAGGAATCCAGTTTTCGCTATGTCCCACAATCTCTAGTTAAGTTCCACTCACACTTCACCATGTTGGGATCGATCGATCCCAGATCTGCCTGACTATCAATACCCAGAAAAACTCATTCAACAGCGTGCTTATTAAACAGTAAAACCATACCATTTGTACAACAACCCTTAGTCCGTCATCGATTAAGCGTTCGTGACGAGTTATCTACGTCATTCGTGACGTAATTAAGTTTGACGTCATCTTACATTCCACGTAATTGATTATGGCATCATATGATTGATGGATAAACTGGAAATGTCCATTATATGAGGAGTGAAATACAACATTAGAAATTTCAATACTCAGTTTACAGTTTATGAATATCAACCAAAACTAGAAGACCGTTGAGTATTTTTTGGAAAGAAAGATTTACTGTAATATGTTGCTGGCGTAGGCAGAAACGGCTCGCAGTTAATGTGCTTCAAAATACCCAAGAACGTATTTTTCTATCTATTTCATAGAGATCTATGTGATCTGATTTGAGGCTTTCACTGAACCAAAGAAACGTCTACCGGTACCTACACCAACGTTCATCATACCTGTGGCAATTAGTTTTGAAATTGTTATAACTGGCAAACGTGATCAGACCGCCAAATGCCATTCCTAGTGAGTAGAATATCTGCGTAGCCGCATCACCCCAGACCTGTAAAATGTAACGGAAAAAACATGAATTCAGTTAATGGAGGATTCCAATTTCTCAGACAATCATATGACGTCATATTCAACTATGTGACGTGTAGCATGGCGTCATAGTTAATTACGCCATGAATGACGTAGCTAGGTTCATCACGAATTATTAATTTATGACGGACTAAACGTTGTTGTACGAATTGTATGTCTTTACTATTTAATAACCCTGCCGTTGAATATTTTGAAAGTAATTTGACTGGGTGTTGTTGGTGCCATAGGCAGCAACAGCAGTGAGTCAAATTAGTTTCAAAATATTCAAAAGCTTACCTGCATAGTTTTCTGGAAATGTATTGTCAGTGAGTTCCGAGATCGATCAAATCCAAACACGGGCGAAGTGTGGGTAGAGATTAGCTAGAGATTAGTTCGAGATGGGCGGGGCATAGCTAAAACTGGATTCCTTAGTTCCTCGTCAAGCCCATTCACCTGCCATCCAACCATGTTCGAGTACCCTGAAAGTTGAAAGTGTATCCCAAGAATCAAGAGGCTTTGACAGAACCCCGCAGAACTCTCTCCGAGTCGGAATCTAGGATGTAGACGGTCCCGCCAGTATTGCTTGAGTTATTGCGCTTGGCAACTTGATACACCTTAAAGGGGCACGCTCTCACACGTGCACGCGCGCGCAAACACATACGGACGTGCGGGTTGCAATAGCCTCGTACACTCGAATTATGGAAAGATCCACAAGAGAAAGCTCAACGCGCAATACACGATTGTGAGATATGATATACATAAGTGTACGCGAATTATCATCCATTCATCTGCACTAATTACGGATACCAAACTGCAGTGTATACAGTATCATAGATTTATAATCAACAACAATGATGGCAACAACGACAACGGTAGTGGCCTTAATTATGAGGATGATGACGACAATGACTATGCCTATGGCGCTGCCACCGCCGGAGACGACGACGGCCATGACTATGACGCCGCCGACGACGACGACGATGGTCATGGCCATGAGTAGTATGCTGGGGATATTTCATAATACAATTATTACCATTAGAACCTAATTAATGAACATTACGTAAACGTACAATTTTATTCCAAATAACGTTAGCCAGCGCAAACAGATAACATAGTAAACACTTGCCCTGTAGGTGGGGCTTAGAATACACCTTCCGTATCCACTGCGCGTCGTAAGAGGCAACTAAAGGAGGTAAGGTGAGGTAACCCTGACAGAGACCTCGAGTGCTGAAGACGGAGGTTCCAGGCCGCACGGCGCACTCTAATAAACCATGGATCCACGCACTTAACGCTTATGATCACGTCGATAGTCACTTACAGGACTGGCGGTATGATCAGCGAACGAAAAGAAGAAAGAAGAAGACATATGAACAGTACCTTTGCAGTTGCCAGTTTCTCCCAATCCGGTGTGATGAAGAATTTAATACCGAGCATGTGTCCGTCTAAGGTCAGTCCTCTCACCAACAGTATGACCAAGACGATATAAGGAAATGTTGCCGTGAAATACACAACCTGCAAGCAACGGATGGCAATGACACATATCCAGACAATGATAAATTAAGAAAATTGATTGGAATTACAACTACTTAAGTTACTATACAGGTAAGCTATTGAATATTTTGAAACTAATTTGACAAATTAGTTTCAAAATATTCACATTATTTGCAATAGCAAACGACCTTTCCAGAGTAATGATGCCATATGACGTCATAATCAGCTAAGCTGGGTGTAGGATGATGTCATAATCATTACGCCATAAATGATTCTATGCGCCCATCTTTAACTCTTAATAGTCCGGCACGTTGTACGAATTCCATGTCCCTACTATTTATTAAACATACTGTTGAATATTTTGGAACTAATTTGACTGGACGCTGTTGCTGCGCCCAGTCAAATTACTTTCAAAATAGTCAATAGCTTGCCTGTATAGTGTTCTGGAAATTGGTAGTCAGGGATGGATATTCCTTAAGACCACATTTTAGTTACGTTTAGTTACACATTTCTTTCAAAATATTCAAGAGCTGTCCCGTGCAATCGTCTTAATATTGAGATTAGGGGGTATGCGCTTAATCAACTTAACCGTTAAACCCGACAGACCGAATTCTAATATTCCTTTACAGCGCAATCGGTACAGCGTTGAATAGTTTGAAAGTAAGATAGCCAATGTCAGTATAGCTTCCTGTCAAATTAGTTTCAATATATAGAACAGCTTCACGGTATATAAGCTACCGTGAAATTTAGATTCCCGGAACGCAGGGTTAAAAGGGTTAAAAAAAACCACAGTAAATTGGATGTGTAGTCACTCGCTGACAAATGTTGAATTCGTTAACATATGCTATCCCGTGTTTAATCTGTTCGCGCAGAGGGCAAAATAAGTGTATGTATGCCTAAGTATATGTTCATCCAGTTTAGTATGATACCAGGACATTGTCAAAGATTTAACTAGGAATGTTGAAAGTCATAAAATGTTGAATATACACAATTTAGAAATTTTGAATTATAATATTGTCGTTCGCGTATATGGTATACATTATTCTTTTACTCTGCCATGCCTTCAAATTTATCACGTTTTATTTTCGCATGAATTTCAATTTCAATAACATACAATTCAGATGGTTTCTTTCGAATCGATGCCCTTTTTCCGTTAGACCGACATTATTACCAGCGTCGCTAGACGTTAACGCGAGCATGGAGTGCTGGTGGTGGTGGCGGTTGCTGTTGTTGTTGTTGTTGTTGTTGTTGCTACGTTATCTTTAATAACTCTGGTATTACTGCAGGGATCTTCTCCAAACGTGGAGGGACGTATGCCCGTGGGGTCTTCAGCATCTATGACCATTTTGGTGTCTAGGACTCAACAGCAACACGTTTCAGCAAGACGTTTTCAAAATAGACATGTTTACTCATTCTTCAATGACACTGGTTTTACTGGCGCAATCTTCTCCAGTGTCCACGTGGTCCATAATATGTAATGCTAATTTTGTGGTTAAAGACTAAGACGCAACAGCAGCAGCTTTCAGCAACAATGTTTTCAAAATAGATAGTTAGGCGTTTTTCAATAGCTCTAATAGAGCAATATTTTCCTAACTGTGGTTGATATGTGTCTGCGAGGTCCGGACGACGTGTGCCATTTTTGCGGTCAAAAACTAAAACACAACAGCAGTAACTTTTAGCAACATTGTTCCCAAAATAGACACTTTTGGCAATATGGCGGACCGAGTGTAAAAACGATGCGGGTATTGGACAAAGTTGTCCTTGTTTGATTGCGATTTGCGACTCCACTAATATGTGACGTATTTTGATTACGACATCTGATGTTTCAAAGACGGATCGGATCCATTGCCGATACTCTTCCGAGCTATGAGGATACTACTCTACTCATAAACCTTCTATAGAGGAATCCATGTTTAGGTATGCCCCGCCCATTTCACTCTAAGCTCCGTCCACTATTTAAACATGTTGAAATCGATTTATGTAGTTTGAATCTTGAATTGCTAGAAATCCAAATGCAAGGCACAAGGTAACCTGTTGACTATTTTGAAAGTAATTTGACTCGGTGCTGTTGCTGCCTACAGCACCGAGTCAAGTTACTTTCAAAAGATTCAAAGAATGTTTTTTTTTAATTCTTAAGTTTACCAAAGACAAACAATTTGTACACTTGACGGATTTTTCAATGTTGATAACAGAGCTAGATACATAACTATGCATAGTGACGTCAGCCTCAAGGATACGTAACTGAGCATGACGCCATATGCACGCGTGATAGATAAGATCCGTCTGCTGCACGTCAATTCAGGGTAAGTTTGGCCTACTTATCTTAAGAGACAGCTCACGTGTACCCACCTTGCCAGAAGAACGCACGCCTTTTACTAAACATAGGAAAATGATTATCCAAGCCAAGAAGAGACACACTGCTAATTGCCAGCGAATTCCACCAAGGTCACCAATGCCCCCTGAGTATTGGATCTGGAGCACGTATCGACTGAATAATAATAATAATAATAATAATAAAAATAATAATAATAATAATAATAATAATAATAATAATATGTAGTTACTATGTTGTGCACTGGGAAGAAGTATGCAATGGTATTTGGAGTAAGAATTGGTTTAATTAGTTTCATAACAATCAACAGAATGTCTATTTAATTGTAAATTTATTAAAAACATACAATTCGTGCATTTTCGTGACGGAGCTGTCATTTTGATTGTAGCGTCAGCTACAATTTGACGTTTTTACATGACGCCAGATACTTGAGTAACAGATCGGATAACTCTTTTAATAATATCATTGAGCGAAGCAGCGCACACTACGATGTAATAAGGCATGGAACTACATAGTGCATAAATATGGCATGTCATACTATAGAATATATATATATGTTTCCTCTTCCATATTTTCCTATTGCACAGCAAAGAATACAATGCTCATATACGACTCACATATTGCTCTGGATATTCTAAATAAATATACATAGATACAAGTACAGAATGATTTTCCTACCCGAAAGGAATCCTAACCTAATCTTAGGCCGTGTTCTCACTGGTGAGTTAATCGGGAATAACGCCATACTTCAGTATTGCGCAACGCCGGTCAAGTCCCAAGTGAGAACAGGGCCTTGGACCGTGTTCTCACTGGAGACTTAACCGGCGTATCGCAATACTGAGGTATGGCGTTGTTCCCGATCAACTCTACAGTGAGAACACGGCTTTAGGCCTTGTTCTCACGAGATACTTTATCCGGAATAACGCCATACCTCACTATGGCGGTACGTCGGGTAAGACCGTGTTCTCACTAGAGACTTAGGCCGTGTTCTCACCGGAGTGTTAATCGTAAATAACGCCATACACCAGTATTTCTCTACGCCGGTTAAGTCTCTAGTAAGAAGACGGCCTTAATCAGGAATAACGGCGTACTGACGTATGGAGTTATTCCTGAGTAACTCTCAAGTGAGAACACGGTCTTAGGCCGTGTTCTCACTAGAGACTTAATCGGGAATAACGCTAAACTGAGGTTTGGCGTTATTCCTGATTAACTCTCTACGGAGAACATGGCCTAAATCTGATTTAAAAACTGACAATAAAATGAACATTGTGCAGGTCAAATGCACATTGTGCAGTCAACGGTCTTCGCATGATTATTAGGATTGAACCTGAAAGGTACAGGCTGTTGACATTCACTTGAACCACGTATTTCCCGACAGGAGAGAATAGAATTCCTTTTCTCATTGCATTTGAAGAAATGTGCTGATTCTTTATGTGTTATAATGACCATGTAGAAAACGTAGCTTGAAACAAGGAATAAAAGCAATGTACGCCCTTATACAAAAGATTAAAGAAAATAATGTACCACGGGACCTTTCCAGTTATAGCCATGCCCCGCCGATCTTTGGCTAAGCGGCACCCACATTTCACCGTGTTGGGATCGATCGATCCCTGATCTGCCTGACTATCAATTTCAAGAAAACTATACAGGTAAGCTGTTGAATATTTTGTATATGGCAGCAACCGCGCCCAGTCAAATTAGTTTCAAAATATTCAACGGAATGTTTATTAAATAGTAAAGCCGTTCAATTCGTACAATTCGACGGACTATTAAGCGTGTAAGATGGAATAACTAGGGCCATTCGTGGCGTAATTGATTATGACATTAGCCTACATGTTCCGCAGTTGATTATGACGTCATATGATTGACTGAAAAACTGGATTCATCAATTGTACCTGCTTAGCAATTTCTAGACGGATATGGATCTCCGAATACTTACTCCCAGTACTGGTCGCTCGGTGTTCGAATCTTTCTTTTGCATTCCTTAAACACATTATTCTTGAACACCTTAGACATGACAGTTCCAATTGAACTGTTGAATAACGTCTCGTTGACCGCGGGCAGTTTATCAAGGTCCATATCGCCCAGTGTCCAGCTGCTTAGGCTCTCAGGAATTGTGTAGTCAGTCAAATCTGACAAATGGAGGCTATGGTGTCTGCTTCCTATTTCCGAAAGGCAGCTGATGTTATATCGAGCTAAAACAAAAAAGTACATATATAGCTCGTATAATTATATCATAGCTAAATAGATTATACACATTTATAGCCATGAATGCATGTTAATATATTAGAATTGTTATGCGGATTCACCAGAATAACCTACAATTCGCAGGGGAGAATAATTTCAAATGTATCAATTGCCTCCACCAGTTCCTTACAGTCAAATAATCGTATAAATTCGTTACTATGTAAAATATACCCTGTTAGATATTTTGAAACTAATTTGACTGGGAACTATTGCTGTCTGCGGCATACAAACTCATTTGGCTATTGTACGCAACTTTGGTGTCAAGTTCAAGTTCCCACTATTTCTTTCAGGCTATGCAATAGCAAATGGAAGTAAAGCAATTCATCTTACATGGTGCGGATGGGTAATAATCTATCAAGTTAACATGGTATAGCCATTGGTCCATAGAACTAGGTGCGCGCTATTATTGATTTGAGTGATAACGGTCGATTATTTAAGAATAATCGTGTTTACTCGATTAACCAGCCTGTGTATAAGTTATCCAGACATAATAACAAAAGCATATCAGCTCAGCAAAATGACAATTTTCTTCGCGTATCGTATTAAAGAGTAATTAAATTAAAAGGTAGATTTTGAAATATTTACGCTGTAGAATTTATTCAAGATTAGTCTATTATTTCAATTTTAATCATATAAATTCACAATTTAAGAAACTATCGCGATTTTTTATTTAATCACATAATCGCCCAAGCCTACTTGGGATTTAAGTGTTTCAGTTTCAAAACCATGATCACGTAAGCCGTTGAAAGTCTTTTAATCAGTCCGCCATGCTGTCCCTATTGTCTTAGTCAGCAATAGAATTCGCGCAACCCAGCGATAAAAAAAACCCGCATCGACACATTCTTACACCTTGTTAGACCTATGGGCTTTGTGGTTCAACACAATGCTATACAGGGTTCCGTTAAAAGCGTTCATTTTCTTTCCTAATCTTATATATTTACATAACTTGATCTAAACAGGGGTTTTATATGGATAACAGCTCCTTTGTTTTTTCATCATTGTTGTCTACATCATAACATTATGGATTCTCTTCTTGCTGTTCTGTGTTATATTCCTGGCAAAAAAGTAGAAAAGTCATTCTCATCTTCAACAGCGTTACATCTATAGACTCTCAGCTATCTTATATTCCTATCCATATTTGAATTCCAATGCTTAATGAACTTTTCCAGTTTATCCAAGCATCATATGACGTCATAATCATTAAAGATTTTTCAAAGAGATAATTTGGACTCTGTTAATTTAGTGACATTAACTGGGACCTCATTCGAGATCCTCTATTAATCTATTAATCAATTTTACAAAACGACGATAAATGGAACTTTTCAGTTTATCCATCAATCATATGACGTCATAATCAACTGCATGGCGTGTAGGATGACGTCATTACCAATGACGTCATGATTGACGTATATAAACTCGTGACAAACGCATAATGTGTGACGGACTAAGCGGTGTTGTACGAATTGTATGTCTTTACTATTTAGTAATGATGCTGTTGAATATTTTGAAACCAATTTAACTGGGCGCTGTTGCTGCCATAGGCAGCAACAGCACCCAGTCAAATTAGATTCAAAATATTCAACATCTTACCTGTATAGTTATCCGGAAATTTATAGACATGGAGTTCATGGATCGACCGATCACAACAGCCGCGAGGTGTGGGTGGAGCTTAGTTAGAGATTTGGGGGTGGGGTGGGTGGGGGGGGCGATATCTAAAACTGGAAAGATCCATTGGTGATTCAAACTTCTAAAGTGGCATAGTGTAATGGCCTTCTAATATGGCAGTACTGTTAAATATGACGCAAATACAGATGACATAAATAGTGGCGAATCCTTATTTAATAATTTTCCTTCCCGTCTTGTTTGTCCCATTAATAATTCTTTGCTTGTATAAATCCATCCATATTAACTACGTAATCATTATAAGCATGTGTACTTATTTATTACCACCGAAAGGAAGAATCCTACCCGTCACTCGAGTATATTAGCACAATCAATTGAGAGGTCCACTTCTAGCGTTGTCCCGCCCGATTCTATCCCATGGTTTGCGCTTTTTTTGGGATCGATTTATATATTGTGAACCCTGAATTCTCAGAATCCCATTTTCAAGATAACTATACAGGTAAGCTGTTGGATATTTTGAAACTAATTTGAATGGGTGTTGTTGCTGCCTATAACAGCAACAGCGCCCAGAGAAATTAGTTTCAAGATATTCACCAGAATGTTTATTAAATAGAAATTCATACAATACGTGTACTTTACGGAGTTTTAAACGTTTATGACGGAGCTAGGTATGAGATTCATTACGTATTTTGATTTTTACGTCAGCCTACGTGTGTCGTAATTCCCTATGACGTCATATACGTGAGTGACACGTCGGATCCATCCAATACGTGACGTCATAATGAATTTATAATTTAATAAACATTATGCTGAATATTTTGCAAGTAATGGACCGTTCCATTTTTAGCTATGACCCGCCCATCTCTGGCTAAGTTCAGCCCACACATCGCTCGTGTTGGGATCGATCGATCTCTGAACTCTCTGACTATCAATTTCCAGAAAATTATACAGATAAGTTGTTGAATAATCTGAAACTAATATGACTGGGTGTTGTTGCTGCCTATGGGAGCAACAGCGACCAGTCAAATTAGTTTCAAAATATTCAACACCATGTTTATTAAATAGTAGAGGCATACAATTTGTACAACGTGTCAGACTATTAAGAGTTAAAGACTGACCGTATAGAATCATTTATGACGTAATGATTATGACGTCATCCTACACATCGCTTAGCTGATTATGACGTCATAGTCCAGTCAATCTAGGCCAAAAATATTTTAACCCGGAACAAATTGCAACAGAATTTTTTTACCTCGCCCAGTGTATAGGGGGCCATCATGTACAACATATCAAAAGTCCTCCAAAATTCCAATAGGGGAAAGGGTAAAATTTGCATAATTATTACCAGATTTGGGCCATTTCACCTGAAAAATCCATTTGACCGAGAGCCATGTGGAACTTGTGTCTAAATCAATAGGGTTACATGATTTCGAGCGTACCGAAAAGTGTTTCGAATTGCTTTTGTCATTTTTTTTAAATTCCTAACCTACCTAACCTTATTCCTAATACATAAGGTGCTTGTGGGCAAACAGCCAAAGTTGCATCCATAAGCGCACGTGTATGGGGGTTTGTGCACTAGCGGAACCACTCCAAATATGGCTGTCAATATGTTTGTGCTTGAGGCAGTTGTGTTATTATTCGCATAGCTATTGCAGCGTCACACATGCCTGTCCCATTTATGACGATTTCGTGCATAGGATATGGTTCGCTTTTCAATTTTTGGATGAATGAGACATCGTCAACATTGTATTATTATTATTATTATTATTATGTTATAATTTATTTTTATTATTTCTATTATTCAATTTATTATATGTTATTAAATCTGCATTCTGAATTTCCACAAGCATGAACACAGCGGCTATGTATTGCCGTTAAATATCTATGATGTAATTTATTTACTCACTCTAATCCATTTCATTCTGAATTCGCAGAAACAATTGAGGAATCCAGTTTATCTATCAATCATGCGACGTCATAATCAACTAAGTGACGCTAAGCTGACGTCATTCTCAATTACGTCATGAATGACTCGATTGAGTCTGTCTAAACGCTAAAATAGTCCACCGTGTTGTACGATTTGTATGTCTTTAGTATTTACTAATCACGCTATTTTGAAACTAATTTGACGGGGCACTATTGCTGTCATAAGCAGCAACAGTACCCAGTAAAATTAGTTCCAAAATATTCAACAGCTTACAGTTTCATGAAATTAAGATTCAAGGAGTGCAGGGATCGATCGATCAATCCCGACACAGGCAGAGCGTGGGCGGAGCTTAGCTAGAGATGGGCGGGGCAACGATAAAACTGCATTCCGCCTTTACAACTTATAGGCCTATAGATATTGTCTTAGCTTGGTTTACATTTTTGTAGTTATTTTGTATTTGTATATAGAGTCAAAACGTTAATGTGCACATACTTACTTAACGTCTGGTTAACCCTCTGAAACTCGTTGTCTAGCGTTTCTATTCTTCTCAGCTCTACGCAATCCTCGGTTGCCCAGGCTGGGTCGCAATGTGCCCAGGGTACTTCCGGTGCCATTGAAGCGAACATGTAAAATAATGCCCACATAATGACGACATTGTAATACACGCTGACAATTGTTGATACTACAACCATAGCCCATCCTACGCCTGTAAAGAAGTGGAATACAAGCTGGCGAATAAATAAACGGATGGATGGATCGATAATGGATGAACAAATAATGAAGTAAAGGAAGGAAATAACGAACAAACAAACGAACAAATGAAGAGACAATCCTAAATCAAAAGAAAGAACGAACGAATGGGCAGACAGGCGGATGGATTAACAAACACGATGTGGGTGCGTACAGGAAGATGGATGGATGGAGAGATGGAAGGATGGGTGGGTGAATGGGTTGGTAGGTGGGTGTGTGGGTGGTGGGTGGGTGGTGGGTGGGTGGGTGGGCGGGTGGTGGGTGGGTGGGTGGGTGGGTGGTGGGTGGTGGGTGGTGGGTGGTGGGTGGTGGGTGGGTGGGTGGGTGGGTGGGTGGGTGGGTGGTTGGATGGATGGATGGATGGATGGATGGATGGATGGATGGATGGATGGATGGATGGATGGATGGATGGATGGATGGATGGATGGATGGATGGATGGATGGATGGATGGATGGATTGATGGACGGATGGATGTGATGGGTGGGTGGATGGATGGGGTGGGTGGGTGGGTGGTGAGTGCTGGGTGGTTGGGTGGTGGTGTGTGTGTGTGTGTGCGTGCGTGCGTGCGTGCGTGCGTGCGTGCGTGCGTGCGTGCGTGCGTGCGTGCGTGCGTGCGTGCGTGCGTGCGTGTGTGTGTGTGTGTGTGTGAGGAGGTGGGTGGGCGAGTGAATGGATGGATGGATGGATGCATAAAGATACGGTTGCTACGATAAATTGCTCAGTATATAGTTCACCTTTGAAGTACTTATTGAGTCGCGTGTAGATTGTAATGGGCCCTAGAGACGCAAACTGCCCCAGAGCTAGTTCGAAATAGAACAAAGGTAGTCCTGCTAAGCACAGGGTGATGATGTATGGGATCAGAAAGGCACCTGGAAATATTAACAGCATGGTTGTAATAACTGATTAACATAACTGATTAGCATAACTGATTAACATAACTGATTAACATAACTGATTAACTGTTAACTGTTCACTATTTCACACGGGAATGGAGGAATCCAGTTAAAGCTATGCCCCGCCCATCTCTGGTTAAGCTCCACCTACGCTCTGCCACAGCGCCCATGCCAATTAGTTTCAAGCATTCAACAGCATGTTTATTAAAGAGTAAAGACTTTCAATTCGTACAACCTGACGGACTATTAAGCTTTTAAAGCCGTGTTCTCACTAGAGAGTTAATCAGGAATAACGCCATTCTTTAGTATGGTGTTATTCCGGATTAAGTCTCTAGTGAGAACACGGCCTAAGACTGAGTAAATCAAGTTATTTTTAATGTAATTGATTATGACGCCAGCCTACATGTCACTTAGTTGATTATGGCGTCATATAATTGACTGAGAAACTGGAATACTCAATTGAATTTGCTTAGAGAATGTCGATATGCCTGTTAGAGAAATTTATGAAATTTTACCATTGAAATGACTGTCTGGAATATCGAGCCAGTCATCATAATGGCAAATTTTTAAAAAGATAAAAGTTAGTTAGAATGTATTTATCGAAAGAGTTATTTTTGTTTTCAGCTACATGCATGATTTAGTGACCAGGTTTGATTGTTTATGCGGGGTACCTTATAGACAGGTATATCTCTATATATAAAGCACCTGCAATAGAGTATAGGATCTGCGGCTCAAGTAGATGACGTCATAATCAGATACGCCTCGCGTTAGCTGACGTCACAATTAAAATGCCGTAGCTCCGTCGCAAAAAGCTAAAGTATGCCACAAAAGTGCACGAATTGTATGTCTTTAGCGAATTTACTACTTAAAGGATACGTATCCTCATTTCTTGAAAGATATTCAGGTGATCTAATATGCCACTCAGAAACTGTGCGGGTAATTTTAAGTTGCTATCATGCCGCTAAATAAAGATATTCAGGCTTTAGTAGCTAAATGTGTGTGCATTTCTACACCCTATGATGGTTGTCATTATTTACTTTTCAACCAATCAGAACAAACCTAGTGCATCTGCCTAGGTACATACCCCCAGGCATAGAGGCGCCATATATAGCTTGAGAATGTGCTGTAAAATCAACCATACAGGTAAGCTGATGAATATTTTGAAACTAATTTGACAGGAACACTTTGCTACCCTAGGCAGCAACAACTTCCTGTCAAATTATCTCCAACATATTCAACAAGATTAGTATTACATAATAAAGAATGTAATGCATTGGCACTTACATGACGTCACACAGTATTGCTTGAGGAGACGAAATGCCGGTGATAGCCGTTCAATATTTAAGCGATATTACAAAGAAGATACTTGTGATACCGAAACGGGAATGTAACAGGATCTGATTGATATGGAATATATATACCATAATCTATCAGTACAATACACGCTTTGATATGGGATTAGAATCCCTTTAATAAACATTATGTTGAATATCTTGAAACTAATTTGATTGTGAGCTGTTTTTTCGATTGATCGATCGGCTACCACCGTATAAATTCTCCTAGCTGCCGAGTTTATGAAACAGCTCCAGCCAATCATCTACCGTAATTCTAACACATGTTATGTATTAGTACTGTATTCTGCGCCTGTAGTAGTAGAAACATCCTACAGCTGCAATCAGTCCTTCTTCGCTTTTGCCCACTGTGCCTTGTCCTCATCGGAAAGCTTTTGCGTCCTCAGGTCCATTCTTGACTTGAGTGTACTGAGTCCTGTTTTCTTGAGGTCACCTTGTATCACGCTTAGCAGATTTATGCAATGACGGCCTCTACGGGCATTGTATTTGCTGGCTCTGACTAGAGCGAATTCAAGGCATGGACCATCTTTACTGGGCGACTTTTACAGACAGCGGCGACGTATTACATATCTTGTATAGTGCATCGTTGGAAAGTATGCTGTCTGGCCATCGACGTCCAGTGAGAGTGCGGAGGTGTTTGCGGTGGCAGGCATCGAGTTTGTCTAGAGCTGTCTTTCTATGTTAACACATGTTACTTGTCACAGAATGGTGAAGTGTCAGGAATCGGTGATAATTTCGCCTAGTGTGCCCTCTCGCGTGATGGTGTTTTAGAGCAATTATTTCATTGATTGGTCAGTGTGCGAAATCGCAGCGTAGAATGCGTAAATTTGCCTAGTGTTTCCGCTCTAGCAATTGCCGTTTAGCCTATGAAACAGCGATACCCAATGATCTGCCGTAATTCTGTCACATGTTAGATGTCGTCAATTGGCGGAGTGTCAGTAATCACTATTAAATTCGCATAGTGTATCGGCTCGTTCGCCAGCATCCGAGTTTAGAACAAATGTACTTAGCGATTCGCCGGCGTACGAGATCATGTAGCTTTAGGTAGAGATGTGCATGTCATAGTTAAACATGGATCCCTCAATTCGCAGTGTATCAGCTCGTTCGCCAACATCCGAATTTAGAACAATTGTACTTAGCGGTTCGCCAGCGTACGAGATCGTCTATCTTTAGGTAGAAATCTGCGTGTCATAGTTAGGAATGAATCCCTCAATTCATCCAGTACGTTCCATTGTCTAACATTATTGTATCCTCGTAGTGTTATACTCTGTGTGCATGCTGCGATGAATGAACCATAAGAAGTATCAAGCTAGACTACAGACCCCGCCCTCAGACAGCTCACAACTTGATCAACCCCATAGAACTATTGATAAATTGTTTCTTACATTTTGTTAAAAGAGTGTTCTAGATTATGGTTACATACTTCCCACGTTGCCAGCGGTTTTCAATTCAAATTCCGAATTAAATGGATAAATAATATAGGTTTAAATGGAAACAACAACAGACCATACCTAGAGAAGCTATATTCTAAGATATTCGACAACAACATGTTGAAAGCAGGTTGAGTGGAATTTGATAAGTATTATACTGTTCGTATCAAATCAACACTTTTTGCACAGTTTGAATCATCAATAGGATCACCACAAGGTGATGTTTTATGACCACTGCCCTTCACTTTCTACCTCGCTCCAGCCCTGTTATCTGTAAGTTCGATAACACTCTACACAACCAAATACTCAAATCTTATTTCTAGGTATGCCACTAGAGAGTGAGTATGCAGATCATGTTGTCTTCATCGACGACGAAAATGTTATGTTGATAAATTGCTTCCAACAGCTGCAGAACAGGTCAAGGCTGAACATCTCTTCGTAAATGAATCCAGAACAAAATGCACTTGTGTATACCTATCCAACACCACAGAAAGTGAGACGTGGAGGCAGAGCAGAATCTGGGGTTTTCTCCTCTACTGCTCTACCGGCATTGGAACCCACTGTGAAACAGGGAATACTGCCTTCTAGCCCTTTGGCACGATGGGGATTCGTGACTCTAAAATAGCCATGAAAGGCAGGATGCAACTATATGATGCTACGTGTTTTTCCATAATGCTATTCAATTTCAAAAGCTGGGGATCACTACAAGCCCTATTGACCAAACTTGAGGCATGTCAACACAACATCTGTGAGCCGTTACAAATCATCGCTGGCGACAGAGTCTAATATCAAATATAGCACTCTACAAACTGTGTAACATAGAGCCACTATCCATGCGAGTAGCGCATCATCAACGGTCTATATGTTCGTATATGCTGTTGGAGCCAACAGGTGTCAAGCATGCAAAATTGGCCACAACATCAACTTGCTAGTTATTTTGCGATCAGACTCCACAAAACGTAATCTACGACAAATAAATACGACAAGGAGCCTAAAGGACCTTAGGACGGTCGCAGTGGACAAATCACGGTGAAGAATGTTGTGGAAAAACTGATAGCAGCTGAATGAAATTTCTTCAGCCGCAGAACATAGTCAGTCACTCGTCTAACACAGAAACGTTCTGATGACATTAGCGTTACCTGGCATAGAGTGAGAGCTAATGATGACGATATTGGGGATTGCGAGAAAAGATTGCATTCACACAGGGAACGCTGAAGCAATAACAATATAGCAGAAGATAACCTACCTATCTAGAGCGATTAAGTTGCAGACATAACTTGCAAACTTCTTATCCCATAGCAAAGAAATGTCAAATGTGAACGCTACCTGATATAGGTCTATGGGCTATTTAGAGATGTAGTAGCTGTGTGAGATGGCCTTAGGCCGTGTTCACACTAGAGAGTTAATCCAGTCTAAGGCCATACCGAGATATGGCCTTACTCCGGAGTAACTCTCTAGTGCGAACACCGCCTAAGTCAAAGCTATTAAGTCAATATCTTGTTGACATTAATGCCCACCTTTGAGTGTGTACCACGGTTCAGATTTACATTAACCCTTCGAACGCTAGCCTCCAAGAATCATAATTTCAACGCAGTCATACAGGTACAATGTTAAATAGCTTGAACCTAGTTTGACAGGAACCCAGTTCCTGCCATGGCTGTTAAATCAGAAGGGATCTTTGTATTGTTGGTGTTTCCGGTAGACGTAATTGAAATCAAATTAAATTAAATTACTATGTCTCCATAGGTATCGCTACTCCACTACTCCTACGAGTACCTTTTTTCAACCCTAACATTCTATTACCATATATTTCAACGCGATTTTTCTGAAGATAGCCGATCATGTATGGTCCGAATTCTAGTATCACTTGAGTTTTCATACCACACCACATATCTCGGATTTAGCAGCAACATGCTAGTGGCAATACTTCATACAGGATAAGATAACCCTAACTTGAAGCGTAAGTTAACTCTTTGAACTCTGAATTACCAGAATTTAAATTTCAAGGTAACTATACAGAGAGGTTATTAAATATTTCCGAAACTAAGTTGACAGTAATCTGTTGCTGGTATAGCAACAGCTCCAAGTCAAATAAATTAGATTCAAAATAGTCATTAAAATATTAATTAATTTCAGAAAGGATTTTGGTATTTTGGCATTTAGGGTTCAAAGAGTGTACAACGGTATGCGTTTATGTGAGACAACATGTCTTGGACATAAATAAAGCAAAACAAATTCTCTTTGCAGGAGTTATTGTACCTATTTTACTCGATACAGGAATCCAATTTATCGATCTGTCATATGACGCCATAATCAACTACGTCACAAGTAGGGTGACGTCATAATAAATTACGTCATGAATGACGTGATTAAGTCTGTCATAATAAGGATTAATAATTCGTCAAGTTCTACGAATTGTATGTCTTTTCTATTTAACAAACATTCTGTTGAATATTTTTGAAACTATTATGACAGGGTCCTCTTGCTGCCATAGGCAGCAACAGCACTCAGTCCCATTAGTTTCAAATATTCAACAGGTTACTTGTATAGTTTGCTGGTAATTGAGATTCAGGGAGTTCAGGCTTCGATCGATCCCACCGCTGGCAAGGTGAGGGTGGACGTTAGTTATAGAGATGGGTGAGGTGTTTAGCTAAAACTGAATTCATCCTTTGAATTCTATTTACAGCTATATGGATCGTGCGCATGACATGCTTGACATGACATCTAGTTCATGCTATTGTGAAAATTATTTCATGCTCAACATTAATCTTGCTTGCACGATGCAGTCAGAAAATCATACAACATGATATTGACATAAAAACTTGTCAAATCTAGTTAGGTATCCGTCATGTATATATTGTGTTCAACGTGCACTCAAGGGCCGATGGCCTATTGTGGAAATAAATATCTATCTCATGTAAAGTCAAACATCTACAGAATTGAAGGGAGTTATTGGTCTGCTTGACATATGTCGAACCCCAAATTGCTTGTTACATCCACACCATGACTAGGCTGGCAAACTGGTAATTTTTGCACTAGTATCAATGGGGGTATCAAATTTTAGCTATGCCTCGCCCATTTTTAACTAAGCTCTACCCATGCTTTGCCCGTGTTGTGATCAATCGACCCATGCACTCTCTGAGTCTCAATTTGCAGACAAGTAACTATACTGGTAAGCCATTGAATATTTTAAAATAATTTAACTGGGTGCAGTTGCTGCCTATGGTTGTAGCTCTGCCGACATTGGAACTTGTTATGTAACAGGAAACGTAACCTTTCACTCCTTTCGAAAGTTGCAGATTCGTGGCCCTAAAATGCGCAGGTAAGATGCAACTATGTCATAATGCATGTGTTTCCAGATATGTTATGTGTAACCTCCGGGGGTACGCGACGGTCCGTCCACATATTCGGTTCCGCAGCAGCGCATGTACATTGCGCGCGGTTTAGCTGGTTAGCGTCGGTTCTCAGGGTTACGGATCTTGTTTCGCGACTCTCCGTAATATACAAAAGACCGATTTCTAGAGCCGGTGGAATGATAACATCCTAGTGGGGCCTTGCGACCATTGCCGCCGAGATTGAAACACATCGTCTCATCCCGACTGTTCGTGTCACCGGTATGGCGTCTATTACTCAATTTAGGAGTCTAGACATAATTAATAAAATAATATAAATACAGGCAAACAATGCTACTTGTTTGCTAGTATGAGAGAGAAAATATAGTACATAGAACTAAGTTGGTGTCTTGCTTATCGCGGGCTCGTCAGAGGTACCTCGCCGATCTCTAAATCCGCGAGGTATCCCTGCATGGGATAGTCCTACCGCGGTCACTTATGAAGTTTAATATAAACAATTATACCACTAATAAAATATTATTGTTGGGAGAGGAAAGTGCCTCGCGCGGGCCTCCATCACCCGAAAATGCCTTCAACGCCGAAGCGAGGGAAGAGAGCTGGCAAAAAGGGTAAAACAGATAACTCATTTAATAATGGTAATTGTATCTCACAAGTAGCCAATCCAAAAATATAAAACATATTTTTATTTACTGCTTAAACCCCTGTAGCTATGGCAATCTGTGAACAGTTAATGTAAAGTTGTTGTAACTTGTAGCCCTTTAAATTAATTATGAAACTGACAGAAACCAACTTTTGAGAAAGATAAAATTTAGCATAAAACATATGCTAAGTGTGTAGTGAAACCGTATGTTATTGTGATACACGCTGAATTACGTGAAGATGGGGTGGATGATTTCCAGAGAATTCAACACCGTCATCCTATGGAGGTTAAAGATACTACATTGGTAGTTGCCGATTTAGTTATGCTTTATTTATTTAGGTCCATGTTCCATGCTTAGGCCGCAAGTGGCAGGGATTTCTACCTATTTTTTAAATACATGAGCCTGACTGACGGAAATGCTCGGTTTCCATATGGTCACCTTACAGAGCATCCGCCTCAGATAGACAGCGGGCGGACATGTCACGGCGCGGCAGCTCCAGAATCATATAAAAATCTGGTTACTTACCACACCGCAACCAGAGACAACATCACTAGGACAAGACATATTTAAATAAGCAATCGAAAAGCGCATATATACTGTATGGTGGGGAGGAGGAGACGGATATCCAACTATAGTGACCTTCCCGTGGGGGCGTAGTGGGTTCCAAGACTGCACCCAGTCACTGTGAAGACGCATCCCGTCCGTCATTCGGTGTGTCGGGGACAGATCATGTAGGATATATATCACAATATTGACAATAAATGAGGTCACACGACCCTGCGGTGCTTGTTAGTCATAAGCATAGCATAAGGATAATATATACAGTAAGAATATAAACTATAAAAATCGGTCCCAGACGCCCGGTCGGTACCTATTAGTCATCAGTACCTAAGTATAAAAATGCACTAATATAAAAATACAGTTAGATGAGTACCTATTAGCCATTGGCACGGAAAAGGTGCATAGGTCGCTGTAGATGATGCGTCACAGATGAGGAACGCGAGATGGCATGATTCTGAAGTTGCCGGAAAATCTCCGCTGGCTAACTGTTGATGTGGCTCACTCTCAAAGACGGTGAAGAAGAACGATTGCGGCTGCGGATGTCCACTAGGTAATCTTATAAACTTACATGACTTAATCTAAACAGAGTATCAAAATGTTCTGTACTGTAACGGAATTTGGAAGTTGCCTTGTAGTAATGAAGGGCTACAGTTGAACGTTAAATGATGATTGTGCATCTTCTGTGTACACAGTACATGCCGCACCACATAGCTCATGCGGCGCACCGGGGAACGTCCCACTAGACTGTGGTCTAAAAGTTAAATGTTGCACACAATACATTGTACGGAGTTTGATTACCACTTTTCTACGTCCGGCAGATCTGACGAGTCGTCCACCAAGAATCACCACTCGTTCTACATAATACGAGTTCTTACATCGGGGACGCAAGGCCCATCCACAGGAAGGCTCCCCTGAAGTTGTTGGAAGTGAGAGCTCCTTCTTTTTGTTTAGTCTATTTTCCCTCGGGTGTGGTCCTCCCGAGAGCGTTTAAAAGATTAGATGCGAATGCGGAGGTTGCGGGCCAGAGATTCAAGATCTTTACGCCAAGTGGCACTGCTGCGGTTATGATGAAACCAGCAGACAGCAAGCAGATACCGGTGTCTTGCAACTCTCTGGCCACACAATCTTCCACATTCTCTCTCGTCTGATGTGTAGTCTCGATTCTCAGTTCTGCGCTCCTTTTATGGTCTTCGTGGCGTCATAGCGAGAACGCCCAGTCAATCAACGCGCGATCTGTAGCCAATCAGTGTGCAAGCTCCGAGAGCAAGGGCAGTATCACGTGATAAACATCCTCCCTAGTCACTCAAAGCATACACGCGCCTAAGACGTCTTCAATATTTTGAGCATAATTTTAGGGAGTAAAATAAGAATAACTCGGTCATTTCTGATCCGATTTTAAAATGGCTAACAGTTTTGGATTCCTCGTCTCATTCCTGTCCTGATTCGTACCAAGAATGACGCGGATGGCATAATTTAAAGAGATTTTATGCACCAACTCGGTACATTTTTAGTATGCATTCTCTCCCAACGCTGACGTGTGTTGTCAGGGAAGCTCTGACGCGTGCGCATGCGCTTTACGCGATCTGACGGACTTTAGAAAGCCTCTCTTATATGGCTTAATATATATATATGCGCGTACTATCCTACTAATGGTGTGTTTGCTCGGAATGTACCCGGGACAGCCGTCCCGTACCCAGCTGAGCTTGGACTGTCCATACCAGTCCGGCTGACCCGCGCTACATATGCATTTGTAACCGCTGAGTAGCTTCAAAAGCCCTGTTGAATAAACTCGATGTATACCACGGCAACCATTAGCAATCCATTGCAAATCATCGCTGGCCACACAGTGCAATATCAAATTCAGCACTCTACAAAGAGTGCAACACAGAGCCACTATATGTGAGGGCAATGTATCAATAATGGTCTATGTTCGAACACGTTCTTCGAATGACAGCAAATACGCCTACTCAGAAAGCACTACAATTTTCTGTCGTCGGTAGCAACGCGCATCAAGCACGTAAAATACGCAACAACATCAACCCGCTAACTGTTTTCTGATCAGACCCCAAAGAACGTACCGTAATCTAGGATAACTAAATACCAAAACGAACTCAAAACAGCTTAGGACGCTCGTAGTGGACAAGACACAGTGGAGAAGTGTAAAGAAGAACTGATTGCAGCAGAAAGAAGTGTTCACTTCTTCAGCTGCAGGACATAGTCATTCATCATCATCATCATCATCATCATCATTATCATTATCATCATCATCATCATCATCATCGCCAACCCCACCATCATCATCATCACCATCGCCATCATCTACATCATCATCATCATCAGCAACACCATCACCACCACCATCATCATCATCAGGATCATCACTACTGAATTCCTGCATTTTACGACGAATCTTATTCTCTCCCAATTTATTACTTATAGGCAAACCCCCTGTTTATATTTATACAGGCCAAATATTGAAGCGTCAATTTCATTACGTAATAGCTGATCAATGGAATGTACCGGTATGTATTTGAGTCCGTTTTAGTCTTTTGCTTTCTAAATTTCCTTAAGAAAATCAAAATATATGCTCATTAAATGTCCACTTGCAGGCCAAGAGAAGACACTTTTGAAAATGTACCACTGGAATGACTGGCTCGGTTAACCGAGCCAGTCATTCCAGTGGTAAATTTTCAAACATAGTCTTCTCTTTGCATGCAAATGGGCATTCCTCAAGACAACTGCCGGTTTTATGGTAAATGTGGGGTCACAGATATAGTTACATACATGGACTGAGGCGAACTAAATACGAAGTTTATTTAAATATTTGAAACAATTTGAATTAACGCCAGAATGCAATCATTAGCCAATTTTCTTCAAATTTAGTCAGCAGAAGTTGTGATTGACGGGACTTTGAAAGCAGTGTGATGACGCATTGTTTGATCACAAATGTAGGTTAGATTAACATACGTGCATGGGTATTTACGAGCGAATTTGCATACATTGTATATTCCGCCAATGACATGTACAAGTGAAAAAGTAGTATATGGAACGTGTATCCTTAAAATAAATATTAAAGAATCAGAGTTTTACAAATCGTTATTTATTTTATTTCGCTATATTTGTAAGGCGTGTTTTTCTGCTTGACTCTCTATAGACCTCTATAGGCTTAAGGGTTGCTAGTTGCAGTTTTACTAAATCTATGATATTTTGTCGGCATTTGTAACGACCAACAACACAGACCCCAAAATCGAATTTGATATATCCGTTAGTAAATATTAAATTCGATATCGGCGCGCCTGATGATCAACGGTTCAGTGGACCAACATCGAATTCGATACTGACACATATTTTCAACGAAAGATTCTGTATTATTTTCTCCCACATTAGTTGTATAGCAGGTGCCTCGAGAAGGCTTTCAGATCATCGACAAGACAGTACGCTCTGGTGCCGTATTAAGACAATGTATTTAGTAATATAGCAATGATGGCCTTAAGGAGTACGGCATATCGTCACCCAAATTGCTACATTGAATGTCCTTAACCAAATCATCATCACCACCATCATCATCATCATCACCACCGCCGCCACCACCACTACCACCACCACAATCATCATCACCTCGACGACCACCACCAGCGGCAGCATCATCATCATCATCATCATCACCATCATCATCATCATCATCATCATCATCATTTGCTAGGCCATTTAATTATAGGCCATACGTCTCAATGAAACTATACAGGGGTAGCGTAGCAATATCTATTCCACCCCAATTTCTAGCTATGCCTCGCCAAGCTCCGTCCACGTTGTTCGTGCTTTTGAAATCGATTTTAACACTTTGAAACCCTGAATTCCAAAAATTCAAATTTCAAGGTAACTATAACAGACAGTTTTTTAATAACTTGAAACCAATTTGACAATGGAAGCAATTTCTCCCAGTCAAATTATTTTCAAAATATGCAGCCTAATGTTTATGAAATTCTAAATTCATCAAAACATATTCAATTCAGACACATTGCCCCTTTCGTGACGGCCAGAGGTCACCTCTATTGTGACGTCATTTAAAAAGTGACGTATTTGATTATGGCACCAGCTACCTGAGAGGCAGATCGGATCACTACTCTATGTAATCGTTTGAAACATGACGTAGGCCCTTTCTTGAACAAAAATAAACTATGTTTAAACATATCTTAATTTACCATGTATAGATACACTTACCTCCGCCATTACGGTAACAGAGGTATGGGAATCTCCAGACATTCCCCAGGCCAACGGCGTACCCTATGCAGGAGAGCAGAAAATCCAGCTTGCCAACCCATTGGCCACGCTCCTTCGCATCTTGGATATTGGCGTCCAAGGCTTCTTTAGAGGAAGTGGTTAGCTAAGATATATGAAAAAACATTAACACGTAATTGAGGGATTCATTTCTAGCTATCCCGCCCATTTTATCTCAGCTCCGCCCAAATTTTACACGCGCTGGAATAGATTTTGAAACCTGAATTTCCAGATTCCATATTTCTAGGTAAATATACAGGTAAGCTGTTGGATATTTTGAAACTAAATTGACTTGAGCTGTTGCTGCCCATGGCAGCAACATCTCCCAGTCAAATTAGTTTCAAATTATTCAACAGAATGTTTACTAAATTGTACATTTGTCACAAAGACATACAATTTATACACTGGTGAAGGACTTTTCGATTTTCATGACGGAGCATAATAATGACGTAATGGAGGAATCCAGTTTTAGCTACAACCCGCCCAACTCTAACTAAGCTCCACTCACGCGTTACCCGTGTTGGGACCGATCGATTCCGGCACTCCCCGAATCTTAACTTACAGAAAACTATACAGGCAAGCTGTTGAATATTTTGAAACTAATTTGACTGGGTGCTGTTGCAGCTTATTCAACAGAATGTTTATTAAATAGTAAAAACATACAATTCGTACAGCAACGCTTAGTCCGTCATCAATTAGGCGTTCGTGACGAACCTAGTTGCGTCATCCAGATGGTAGTTGATTATGACGTCATCCTACACGTCACGTAGTTGATAATGACGTCGTATGATTGACTGAGGAACTGGAATCCTCCATTGATCATAATGTCAGATAGTTGAGTGACAGCGTGCCTTCATACTGATATGTGTTTCTATATAGGAAGTTAAAGTAGCAATAGCTAATAAATATAAATACATATTTGAATGTTCAATTCTTTTTTGGTAATATAATGGTCTTGTTGTAATCTTACTGCATGTATATTTATACGACAACCCTTACAGTATTGAGAAAACAATTTAGAGCCGCGAGAGGTGTCTCAATAAACGGCCTCCAGACCTGTTTTAGGGTACGATTGAGTGAGAGGTCCTGTTAACAGAGATTGGAATGGAATAGAGAGCACCTCAACTGGACACCTGCTCAATTGGGTTTTTTCAGATTCAGTATGATTTATTACTCCCAGATCATGTGATACATGGGGTATAAAGATTATACAATTTATATAGTGGCAAGAGCCACAAGACAGTTTATATATTATGTATATATCTCTATAGATTAGCTGCTAACATTAAAAGGAATAACCTAGATTTACAACAGTAATGTGATTGCTTCTTTTCAGGCAAGCTATTTTCATATTGACCATTTTTTCGTTCACAATTTCACTTTGTTTTCGGGTATTATCAGTACGGGTTATGTTTGTTGGTTGTGTTTCGTCGACAGTTTCATCCTTTTTGGAAATGCGTAATAACTGTATTTATTAGTCGGCAAACCTTATATAGTAGTTTTTGTTGTTGCTAGTGAATAACTGGAAGAATTAGAAATAATTTGGTCTCTTACGGTAGTATTTAGGTAGTGTTTCTATTCGTAATGTATGACAAAAGTTGCAAATAAAAATGTAAGGAAACTCATCTCCAATTTCGTTTTTGTCACATATATTGCATTTTTTTTTTCTCTTAGTATTCCTTCCCACCTTCCCTTTTATATTGGTCATGATAGGTCTCTGGTCGTATACCTAGCGAACAAAATTCTATTCCTATTATTAAGTCTAAGGAGGTATGGTTCCGTTTCCCAGTTAGTCTTAAAAGAATTATAGATCTTACCCCTCGACGATTTCTGTTTTTGGGCGAGTCACGTTTGCATAAACTGGTCCTCTATGTTTCTAGTAATTGTAGGTTGGATGATTTTGGTGCTTTTTGATCGTTTGTGTACCCTGTATTATCTAGAATGGGTTTACTGCGTGTTAACCATTTGTATGTTTTTTCTGTTTTCATTAAAATCTTTTAACATGCAATTATATATTTGTAGTGCTAGTTTATTTTGCTTTCCTGAGATAAATAAGCCTTATCCAGTATATGATCATGCGCTTTTCTATTAATACCATTATTGGCAGTTCTCCTAGTTCCCCATATGTCATGTGTTTTTCGCTTAATTTTTAAAAGGTGTCTTAGAAATTCTAGATGTTCTTTTTCGATTAAATTACATTTTCGATTCCAATAATTTCACAGCCATAAAGGAGGATCGGTTCTATCATTTGGTGGTAGAGTTTTATTTGACAATCAATGGGAAGGTGCATTATTCAAAGACTCGTCGCAATTCTGTTTGGACTTTCACAATGGGTGTATTTATGTGGCGATGTCAAAATAAAAGTCTTTCTGAAGCCGGCGTGGTGGAACATGGCCGTTATGGCGGAGGTTCAGTCAGTTTTCTTCAGTTTTCTTTTATTCACTCAGGCCATTGCAAAATGCCATGTGGGGCAAATAAAGTATGGTACATTTGTGGCGATAGAAATAGACATATTATTATTATTATTATTATTATTATTATTATTATTATTATTATTATTATTATTATTATTATTATTATTATCATTAATATGCTGTAGTTTTTGTTGCTGTTGTTGTTGTTGTTGTTGCTTTTGCTGCTTCTGCTGCTGCTGCTGTTGTTGTTGTTGTTGTTGTTGTTGTTGTTGTTGTTGTTGTTGCCTGCTTGTTTACTAATTTACTTGATTTTGTTTGTGTCTATCTTTCTTCATTGAGGATGGTATTAGTTTACATAATTTATACAAAATGTATACAAAACAGTTGTGTGGGGTGACATTAGTGCTGGTGGACATACATCCCTCTAATCAATCCCAAATAAAAAGAAAGAAAAATGGCGGCTGATGCAGTCGTGTTTTGAAAATCGATGTGTGCGTTTTGGGAATTATCCGGATTTCAGTACTAAATGTAGTTATCATATCCAGATAAAACTGTATGCTAGTGATGTTGCTACAGTTGGACCTAAAGTGAGTAAAGTGAGTTGATCTTGATTTGTTGAAATAGTGTGATTACTATTTGTTATTAACATTAACATTGACATGTTTGGTTGTCATAATAGCTGCCACTATGTGGTGTACTGCTAATACGTTGTCGTGTGTTCCTCGGGGGTCTACAGGGGAAGGTGGTGCCAAGAATGTGGATCAAGACGGTGACGATATCGATATTGACGTTGATAATATGAGTGAGAGTGCCAATGTAGGCAGCCCTATGACTGCGAAGAATCCGTATTCTGGCCGTAGGGTCCCTCTACCCACTCTGAGCCAGCAAGCAGGAAAGCGTAAAATTGTTTCCGGGTACCGGCACCCCTTCAGTAGAGCCTCAGTTGAAAAGGCAGAACTATCTACCCGACATTCACGTACAATGATATAGTGAACCTGTTTGGGAATCGACGCTCGCGCTTCGAATTATGCAGTCCATTGAGTCCCGAATCAACAAGCTTGTCACGACAGCTCTCAAATACGATTGGCCCCCTCTCTTTGAGGCTCTGGAGAAGAGGGATGTGAAAATAAACGCACTCGAGCAGACAATTGCAGAACTAACGATTCCCGTAAATGACAAATCTGCTACGGTAACAGCTCTGGAGAACACGGTATGGGAGTACGATCAGGTAATTTCTAATCTGTCGACTTAGGTGAAGAAAACGAAACAAACCCTGACCAAGCTAACACGTAATAATGATTTATTGCATGATCGATCTGAGCAGTAAAGCAGACGAGAGCCTCCGAATTAAATCCGACCGAAACAACATACGACGCTATCATTCGCGTGGCCAATGCTGTAAACATACGGCCGAGTTTACGCCCCTAGTAGGTTAGCTACTCGAGTTACTAGAGTAGCGCCTAAACGGATGGAGTACGTACTCTAGTACCTACTCGAGGCTACCCACCTATCAGCAAGGGCAAATCGAGTAGTCACGTGTTTACATTGAAATCAAGGTAAATTTAGCACGTGGTTATTTACCCGATAGTAACTGATCACATGCTCATCTACCCTAGAGTAGGTACGCGAGTTTTCGCCTAAACTCGCTATAAGTGTCCACTGCAGAAATAGCCAGATCCCATTTCATAGACCGGGATAAGAAACAAATCATCGTGAAGTTCATTTCCTATAGGAAACGTACCGAGATTCATCGCGCTAAACGTGCGCTATCAGATAAACCAGATTATGCGCGTGTCTTCATAAATGAAGATTTGGGGAAAAAACCGGTGTCTGATGTTAAAGCAACTGCTGAAACTAAAACACGATCGTTGGATAGCGCCTGGTCATTTGACGGTAATACTTTCTACAGGAGGACGGACGGAGGACCTAAGGAAATGTCTTCAAATCAGGAAGACATAGACAATATCCAAATCAGTACATAAGGCCTGCTAATTTTGGATAATTTTGAATTTTCTGATATTTCCTTGAATAATTAATTATTTAGCATTCAATTATAGTCATTTCAATTTCAAGGTAATTACATCAATGGGTTTTCCAGGTGACGTAACCTCTATAGGTACTTGACCCTTTGTTGTCTGAATTTATCAAGAAGATTAAAATTCTCTCATAAAGGTGTCCACTTGCTGAGCAGGAGAGGACTATTTGGGGGAATTTGGCACTGGAATGACAGGAGGGTAGTCTTCTCTTGGTCTACAAATGGTCATTTCCCCAAGACCACCGCCGGTCTTGGCTAACTTAGGCAGCAAACGGTTAAGACATGATATTTAGAAATCTCTCACATTTCATAGAATACTAGAACATTCAATATTCAATCATAGACACGTTCAAGCAAATTTCTTCGATGTTATTTTCGACCGGAAGACCTGGACACAATCCCTACCAGTACCTAATACCTGATAAAATGACATTTCCGTTAATAAGTATATACTCAATGTCTAGACATAAAATTCCAAGGTAATCTCATCGATGGTCTTTGACGTATACGTAACGGACATCAAATCAAAATCATAAAGGTACGTTATTCAGAACAAAGCATCTGGGATGCGTGTTGTGTCAGTTCCTTTAGACACGTGATTCTTACCCATGTGTTTACATGAACTGCTATATGTAAGTCAGGTGTCCGTTGTATATTTGTTTCCGCTATTTCATATAATTTGAATACATGTTGGCCCTACTGTTTTCTTCCGTACTGACTGTTACGAATAGTGGCACTGGCTCCCATCCATGGGAGGCTACCGGGTGTACAAATATGTACATAGAACAGAGTCAGATTGCCATGATACTAAAGTAACACACTCGTGGTTATGCAACCTATAGAATGAGTATCTTGAGTCGCGCATGCGTCCGACTTAGATGGGAGATTAACACCTTGAATCCCTGACTCTTACTTCAAATTGTTGAAAATTTTCGAACTAATTTGGTTGGAATCTGTTGCTGGTATATGCAGCAACAGCTTCCGCTCCGATTGATTTCAAAATGTTTAACAGGTTAATCTACCAGCGATCCATTTGTACACCCCTGTCCTAGTCACATCTATGCTTACACTACGTCTTATGAATCTATGAATGGCTACTCAGTTATACATGTCTGAAAATATACCGGGATACATCCTTTATATTTATACTTCCAGCTTCCTTTCCTTAAGTTGTATCAATACCAAAAACTAGCACGAGATATGTATAAAATATAATACGACTATAGGCACGTTGTTATAATTAACTTTGCCAAGCGGCACATTTCCTTTTCTAGAATTTAACAATGGTTGAACCGTCTTCTATCATTTTACTCTTCAGCTATATTCTCCTATCTTACTAACTCAACCTCGATGCATTTCTGAAGCTCTCCCCCAGTGCCTGCCGTTCGTACTATTCGGTGTGCACCTGCCCTCGCATGCCGTATACATCTGACAATATACCCGCCATGAGAGGGCTACGCGCATATTTATTTGATAATGGGTAACGATTTAGCCAGGTACCGCGCCGCAATTGGGCATTACGATTGCTACTCATCTAAATCTATGATTCGTGGAAGCAATCTAAACTCACCCTCGAAAGTTAATTTCAGCCTTTACGAAGCTTGCAAGCCGCTGTTATTGTCCTTTTGCATCTGTTATCAGAACAATGAAACAGGTTGGATATTAATTTACCTCCTCATTTTTCTGGCTGGTGATGTTGAAATAAATCCGGGCCCTATCGCCGGTCGTGATATTTCCATTGTACATATAAATTTCTGCGGCCTCAAAGGCAAAATCCACCTAGTTGAGGTTAATCTGTCCACATTTGACATTATAGCTGTAAATGAAAGTCATGTAGCTCCAACTATTAATAACGATTTAATCGAATTGCAAGGATTTCAAGAGCCTTATCGTAGAGATCGCCTACATATATGGGGAGGAGTTTGTATTTATGTATCAGACAAAATCGCCGCTATTCGTCCAACAGAGTACGAAAGCTCAGATATTTAAATGATCTGGATAGAGATCAATGGCCGCCCAGAGCTATTATTATTAGTTATCTATCGCTCGCCCAATTCAGGCATTGACAAATGGCAGACTATATTAGATAATATCGATAATGTCCGAGATCTGAACCCAAATAAATCTATTATGAAAGTTGGCGACCTCAATGATGATCTACTCGATATAGCCAAGCATAATTTACGTGACGCTATCAATACACTTGAGTTCCACCAGCTAATACAAGAACCGAGGCGACCAATCTCTAATACAGTACTTGATCCAAATACCATTAATAACATTAGAATAGTCCAAGATAGTGGTATCTTTGCGCAATTTTGCAGCGACCACACTCCCACCTACGTAGTCCTATCCTCTAAATTACCTAAGCGGGCATCTTATCATAGATGTATATGGGCCTATATTAAGGCTGATTGGTGCAAACTTGGCAACCAACTCGCTGATTCACCGTGGGATAATCTTTTCTATGACGATGATGTTGATACATGGTGCCAAACTATTACTGCGAATATTATACGTGCCGCCACCATTAGTATACCAAATAAAACAGTTACCATAAAATCTGATGACAAACCCTGGATGACTAATAAGATAAAACATGAAATGAGAGTTAGGGAAAAGTCATTCAGAAAATCCAGGAAAACTAAATTAGACCAAGACGTGGCAATTTTTAAGAAGCAGAGAAACTATGTTAACACATTAGTTCGAGCAGCTAAAGAAGACCATAAAAACAACTTAGCCGCCAAAATAAGAAGCCACCATATAGGTTCTAAGCAATGGTGGAAGATAAGCAAATCGTTCATACACGGCAGCAACTCTAACTTTAACGAAATCCCCCCTTTAAAACGTGTCGATTCTTCATTTGCTTATGCTAATGATGAAAATGCAAATCCTCTTAATGAATATTTTACTAGCACTGCCAAGTTGGATGATTCTGAAATTCAACTACCTCCCCTGTCACCATATATTGAAGATACGATGGATGCTATAAGGATAACAACTACTGATGGGCTGGATATACTTACTAACTTGGATACATCCAAAGTAGTCGGTCCTGATAAAGTAAGCCCAAAGATATTGAAAGAGAGCAGCGATATACTATCCCAACCTTGGCCAAATTCTTTAATCATTCAATTGCCAGCTCTCGATTTCCCACACCTTGGAAAACAGCTAATATAACCCCAATATTAAAAAATGTGACAGAAACATATGTTCTAATTACTGTCCAATCTCACAGTTGAGTTGCTTAAGTAAAGTAATGGAGAGAGTCGTATTTAAGTATTTATACAACCACATTAATCATGCTATTACTCCATATCAGTCAGGGTTTCTCCCATCGCATTCCACAGTAAATCAACACAGAAGTATTGTTTTTATTTTTTGACATCTCAAAAGCCTTTGATCGTGTATGGCATCGTGGCCTTCTCCAGAAATTAAAGCAATTTGGCATTAATGGAAGTCTTCTTTCTTGGTTCAAAGATTATCTTTGTCTCGTCAACGTCGAGTTGTCTTAAATGGTACAGAATCCTCACTGATGAATCTACAAGCAGGAGTGCCCCATGGCTCAGTCCTTGGACCGCTTCTATTTCTTATTTTTATTAACGACATGCCAAGTTATATATTATATAGCATTAGATTATTTGCCGATGACACATGTATTTACATAATATCAGACAATTTAGAAGCAGTCTCCAACAATTAGCCATGCCCTTCAGGTGATAACTCAATGGGCAACTACCTGGCTTGTAGAATTTAACGCTCTAAAATCCACTTCCTTGTTTATCTCCCTTCGAATTAATCCTACTCAGTTTCTAATAACATTCAAAGATTCTGAAATCCACTCTTCACTTTGTATAAACATCTTGGGATTACCTTCGATAAAAAAGGTCAATGGAAAAATCATGTGTAATCTCTATTAACAAACGCCTAGCGTAAGCTCTCGCTACTAAAGGGCCTTAAGTATATACTAGACAGACAATGTCTTGAAACCATGTATAAAAGTGTCATTAGACCGTCCCTAAAATATGCAGACGCTGTCTGGGATAATATACCGAGTATCTTGTCACCAGATTGGAAAACGTCCAGAAGGACGCTCTTAGAACTGTAACGGGTCTTACCAGCAGTGTTCATACTGCTGACCTATACATAGAAACGGGCATGGAAACACTCTCCCATAAGCGAAATATACATAAACTAGTGTTCTTCTACAAAATTATTAACGGCATGACTGGTGAGGCCTTGTCCGATTATCTACCTTCTTTATCACAAACACGAAATCCTTACAATATCCGCCACCAACAAAATTACACCCCATTTAGATGTCGTACTGAGCTTCACCGTGGTTCCTTTTTTCAGGCTACTGTACGACAGTGGAATATCGTTCCTACTCCTGTCAAGATGTCCACCACACTTGCAGAATTTAAAAACAAATTGAAAGCTATGCCCCCTACCCGAGTGTCTCCCCATGGTACTATTTAGGTACCATACCGAACAACATAGCTCTATGCAGGCTTCGGAATGGTTGCAGTAATCTGAATAGACATCTCTATGATAATTTTCTGATAGACTCTTTTGGCTGCCTATGTGGCCATAATGATGAAAACAGTAACCACTAACTTTTCCACTCTCCACTCTATAACAACCAAAGAGCCTCTTTTTACAATGAACTTGTTTCCAACAATGTTTCTCTTACATCATAAACAGCTACACAACTCATCTACGGCAATGACGATGATACTCCTGAGATTAATCCAAGTAACTACTATGCTTTGCAAATATATTGCAGAAACTAATCGATTTAAATAGCATCTGTTCTGCTCTGAACTAGCGATCTGCCCAACGTGAGCCAATACGGTGCTGGCAGGCAGTGGGGAAGCTCCATTCTAAGGCCATCTTTTCTATTCTATTCAATTCTGATCTATTCTATTCTATTCTATTCTATTCTATTCTATTCTATTCTATTCTATTCTAATCTAATCTAATCTAATCTAATCTAATCTAATCTAATCTATTCTAGTCTAGTCTATTATAGTCTATTTTATTCTATTCTATTCTATTATTATTAGTTTTAGCTTAGTTTCATTTGATTTATATTCTTGTTATGCTATTATACTCTTATACATTATTTAATATTATTATATTATATTATATGCCGTCATTTGATGCATTTCAACTGTATGTGAGTGGGAGACACAGTAATAAGATAAGTCTTAGCGTGCTCCCACTGAAACAAAAAAATAAATACTGTTTAAACCAATCCCAAATGACTCTCTGGCTGGCGTGAGGAGTAGGGCCCAAGTTCCGCTCTCTTTCCCATATTTTGGTATCTTAATGGAATATGTGTATGTGTTGGAGGAGAAAGGGGACATATGCTATGCTTCTGAAAATTGATTTTGAAAGCATTAGAGCGCGTCTCCTGCGTTTGTTTGGCTATTATTACTTCGCATTGTTTTTTTTTATTGTGCGTATGTGTTTAGGGAGAAAGGGCGCATTTGGTCACTCGAGGGAAAGTTCGTGAGATCAAGATTGCTTTAGAATATCTTCTAGCATTTCTGGAGGTAATGTTGTAATCTTACTGACTGACTGTAACCGAGCCAGTCATTCCAATGGTGCATTAAAAAAAATAGTCTTCTCTTGGTATACAAATGGGCATTCAATAAGCAAATAATGCTTTTATTGACAACATCTAGTCACTAAAATTACTCAAGTGGCATCATAAAGCCGAATTCTGTAATGGTTTTGCTGTCAATGGGGCCTTATCTATGCAAAGCGCAAGGCAGTTATCGTGGCTAGCAATACAATCGGGCGTGACTGAACACTTGCGCTAAGGCATTAATGACAGACAAGTTCCTATGAGAGAGAGAGAGCGAGAGAGAGAGAGAGAGAGAGAGAGAGTGTGTGTGTGAGAGAGAGAGAGAGAGAGCGTGTGTTTTCATTGTTTGATGGTCTGCGTCAACTCATCAAAGTTGATCGCTCGGTTCTTCTGGTATAGCCATAGTGCTGGGCCTCAACGAAGATTCGGCTTTTCTAGAATTGGGCACAGGAATGAAATCATTGTGGATGTGAATGGGGTGGGGTAAAGGGAGGGAAAGAGAGAGAAACAGGAGAGATAGAGTGAATGAATGAGAGGCCAACAAAGAATGAGAGAGAGAAGGAGAACGCGTTTATTTATAACTGTATGGTATACGTTATAACATTACAAATTTTTAATCACTTATATTATGTGTATTATTCGACAAGTAATTCAGTACAGTGGACCTTGTATAACGACGTGTTTACATATAACGATACCTGATACTGAGTGAGCAAGAAATCATAAAAACGGGCTCTCATTTGATTTTCATGTTCGCTATGCATAGTTAATGGTCCACAGAGCAGCTATAAAGGGGGTATAAGTACACACTCCGTCAACCACGCCCACCGCAGAGCAAGGATATGTTAGGTTTTTCTTAGGCCTTGTTCTCGCGCAGCCGCAGTCAGTAAATACCGAGTATATCGGCTAGCGTTCTTATTGGTCTGCCTCTTGTCCCGGAATGAATACGTCACTTATTTCAGAAAATTAGGCCCGTGTTCTCACTATAGTGTTAATCTTGAATAACGCCATACGTTAGTACACCCCATACGTGAGTATGACGTTATTCATGATTAACCGGAGTAACTTAATACTGAGGTATGGCGTTATTCCCGGTTGACTCTCAAGTAAGAATACGGCGTTAGGCCGTGTTCTCACTAGAGACTTAACCGGCGTACCGAATAGTGAGGTATGGCAGTATTTCCAATTAACTCTCTAATGAGAACACAGCCTTAGCCGGCGTAGCGCAATACTGCGGTACGGCGTTATTCCCGATTAACTCTCCAGTGAGAACATGGCCCCTATCTCACAAAATCGGCGGTTTATCTGCCAATATATAGTTATTGCTTCACTATGGCCGTTTTCTCACTAGAGACTTAATCAGGAATAACGCGATACTGAAGTATGGCGTTATTCCTGATTAACTCTCTAGTGAGAACACAGTCTCTGTGAACGCAACGTTTCCCCTCAAAAGTTGCCAGGTAGCAACCGTATTTTTGTCACTTTCTACCGGGGAGCTCTACGGACATCATTGTTTCTCACTCTCCGAGCTACAGTGCAGGCCGTGTTCTCACTAGAGCCTTTATCAGGAATAACGCAATACTTCCGGATTAAGTCTCTAGTGAGAACATGGCGCTACATAGTGCACGGAATAGTTAAACAGGATTAGGCAAGGAGAGAGGCATTACGACTTGTTCTCACTAGACAGTCAATCAGGATAACTCCATGCTTCAGAATGGCGTTAATCCGGATTAAGGCCATGTTGACTGATGTATGGTGTTATTCAGGATTAACTCTCTAGTGAGAACACGGCCTAAGTCTCTAGTGAGAACGTGGACGTAAGCTGTGTTCTCACTTGAGACCAGTGTGAACACTGCCTTAGACTACCCGTCACAGTAAAGAAAATGTGGTGTGACATATGATACGCTGTTCAATCCTCTAACTATCGCATATCAGAAATGACAATGTAATTATCTTGTGAGGAATATTCTAGTGAAGATTTTGAAATTAATTTGACAGGGAGCTCTTACTGGCCGTAGGCATGCGTTCTTTGATATCACAAAGAAAGTTTGTATTTGTTCACTAGAGATTGAAATACGTGGTAATAAATGCAAAATCACGTTTGTTACGCCATGTATGTCAACGCTTCAACGCAATTCAATCATAAATTTATAGGTAATAAATTACATCACAAAAGAACACACATACAGGTATACAAGCAGGGAAATTTGAAAAATAACCATTTCAACTCTAAATTTTTAGGGTTTTAACACCAAAGCAGATAATGCAAGCAAGTTATTGAATATTTTAACACCAAGCTCACTGGAAGGTTTTGCTTCCTAAGAATATGTCACCAAGAGAGGATTATAAATGGGTCGCTGTGAGCGCTGTACCCAGGATCTACCAAGATGCTAGAGGTCTATGAATAATGGGAGATATGTATTTTTCTAGAAATATGTATTTATGTAATATGCCTATGTGTTTAATTATGCATGCATACATAATACGTATGCTTACGTTCGTATTTAATCAAAAACCCATGTGCAATGGGTAGATCCTATCTGTCACTCAAGAATATGACGCCATAACCAATAACGTCACGATCAAAATGTGTAATGAATGAGATATCTAGGTCCGTCATGGATAGGCCCTCAAGTGTACTTATTGTATGGCTTTACAATTTAATAAACCGTATGTTGATTATTTTGAAACCAATTTGACAGGGACTTGTTATTGCATATGGCAGCAACAGCTCCAAGTCAAATTAGTTTCAAAATATGCAACAAAGTGTTGATTAAATTGTAAATCCATCCCATTTTCGTGACGGAGATACATCAATTTGAGTGTGATGTCAGCTAACATGTGATGTATTTGATTGTGACGTCGAATAGTTGAGTGACAGGTCGGATCCCTCTATTAAACATAGATTCTGTTAAACATAACATTTGACAAGTTATGCTCAAAATATTCCTCACGTAACCATTTAGCCCATGAGAGGCGAGTGTCTCAATTCCAAGAAATTATGCTGAAAAGTGGGTGAATATTTTTAAACCAATTCCAGTCAAATTTGTTTCAAAATATTCAACAGACTATTCCTTGCATAGTCCCGAATAGAGAATGTGTAGCATCTGTTCTTTAAGCGTTAGATAGTCAATTCCCTCTTGCTATGCTGTGATGTTACAGCTCGGATATAACAATAGAAATTCAAATTAGCCTTATTTTTTTTTTAATATTTAGTTGTCACACATTAAGGAATTAGTATAGAAAAATGTGCCAACTTTCGATAGCTAGAAAATATAAATGTAAACGAACACCCTTAGATCGTTTTCTCACTAGAGAGTTAATCTGGAATAACGCCATAGCGTCAGTATGGCATTATTCCTGAGTAAGTCTCTAATGAGAACACGGCCTTAATGTGTGTAATAGTTGCTTGATGGCGACAAGTTAATGTCCAACATTTTGTCGCCACGTATACGTTATGAAACAGTCAATTCAGACATCAATGGCGGTACCATTTCTTACAATAGCAGCAACAGCGTCCGGTCAAATTAGTGTCAAAATATTCAAGAGAATATTTATTAAATAGTAAATCCATCTAAGGCCGTGTTCTCACTAGATACTTAAGTATCTTCTGAAGTGTGGCGTTATTCCTGATTAAGTCTCTAGCGAGAACGCAGCCACAGACATACAACTCGTACACTTGACGGACTTTTCAATGTTAATGACCAGATACGCCGTGTATTATGCACATTGTTTGTGACGTCAGCCTACATGTGACTTAGTTAATGATGACGTCATATACTTGAGTGGCAAATCGAACCCATCCATCCATTGAAAAACTAAGATAGTTAAATTATAAAATAGAAACTCACTTCAATCGAGATTGCCTTCTCCGACGTCATACTGCGGTATTCCGTGAAAATTGTAATAACACCCCTGATGCAAATATTATTTAAAGAAATGTGCCATGAAAATTGCACGCTGTCCGTTAAATAAGATATCGTATTCAGTGTCACACACTTGAAAGCCAATGCAAACAGATAAACTTATATCAGTTTTTCATTGGTGCGTATGACTAGTTATATGTGGGATGTGTAAGGAAGATTCCCAATTGGTTTTCAGGTCTTTCAAATTATGCTTAATATTTCGAAAACAATCTGACTGAAACCTGTTGCTGTCTCCGAGAGCAATATGCTTCAGTCAAGTTGTTTTCAAAGAACTGAGCAGATTCCTATCACTTGCGAGCTAACCTATTTGTACGGTCTACGAGGGACCTGGTTAATGGGACACGAGGAGGACGCGTACCTTTCAGCGCAGGCTTATATCCATAGACCGTAAACTATAGACCGCTTATTCCTATACCTGCGCTATGAGACGAGTTGCTCCGATCACCGGTGACGTTTGTTCAGCAAAACGGGAGTGCGCATGACCGGGCTTCTAGACGGCATCAAACAAGTAACCAGTCTGCACATGGCGACCTAACCCAACTTTAGAATAAAATGATATGCTGCCACGTGATTACAATGTTGAAGTAGAAGTTGTTGCGCCTTTAGCAGAAGCCCGAATTTTCCAAATATTTCTAATTCTCACGCACAGTAAAAACAATATTCACATAGGCGTAGAAACAGATGGGGCGGGGATGGTGGTGGGGGGGGGGGTTGGTGGTGTGTGGGTGCGGGAGCGCGGTGTAGCAAGGTGGGCGTTAACCCCACACCAGTTTTTTCCTCTCTCATATCGTATATCCCCACCGCCCCCAACCCTTAAGTTTTGGCCCACACGTAGTTTCGGCCCCTCAGATCAAAGTGCACCCCTGTTGCATTGTGATTGATAGGGTGGGAGTTACCTGCTTTCGTAAATAGACTATCATATTTGTTAACGTTATTAAAATTAGGTTGGCTATTTTAATCCGACCGAATGACTAACACAATAATTACGGAAAATAATATTTTATTAACGTTCTAACAGTCTCTTATAAACGAGTTCCAAAAATAGATCGGCCTAAAACACTAGCAAATAACATATCGCGTAGCCTGAGTGTAATAAAACGGTGACACTGTAATCACTAAACACTTACCAAATGAATAAAACCAATTATTCACCAGCCTTTGTATAAATAACATAATTCCGAAAATATATGCAGAAAAAATACTATTATTAATTAACCCCTAGTGTTTCAATCGTGGCTCAAAGCGGTCAACAGGCGACCGTTATCAATTACGCCTTTAATTTGTCAAGAGTTTTCAAGCAAATTAAATTTTTACACAGCGAATGACAATTTGCTGGTCAAGCGGAGACTGGGTTTTTGTAAGTTTAAAACTGGAATTTAGGAAAATCGGCTTTTAAGAGGTGTTTTTTGCCGGTTTGACGATTAAAGGTAATTGTCAAGAAAATCTAAATATTTGATTAGTCAGTGTCCATTTGCAGGCCAAGAGTAGACTATTTTTGAAAATTTATCACTGGAATGACTGGCTCGGTAACCGAGCCAGTCATTCCAGTGGCAAATTTTCAAAAAATATTCTTCTCTTAGCCTGCAAATAGACAGTCCTCAAGACAACTGTAGAGGAATTATTGGCCGATTTACCATTATAAACCACAAGCTGACGCAGGAGGGACTGGTTAAAATAAACAGCATACATAATTATGTACGTTTATAATGCTATATATGTCATTGTAGAACTGCTCTGAGATGATAGGATACCAGTAAATGATCATAAACTGTATTTATTATATAATGCGCCATCTATCCCTAAATATGGTACGACTATTTCTAGCACAATGGATGAGTCCAATCTGTTACTCAAGTTTATGTCGTCCTAATTAATTACATCACATGTAGGTTGACAAAACAATAACAATTGGTATAGTAGACTTATCTAGCTCCCTCATGAACATTGAAAAGTCCGTCAAGTGTACGAATTGTATGACGTTGTCATATGGAGCACGAGCACCAAGTCAAATTAGTTTCAAAATATTAAACAGCGGTTACAGCGTAACTGTACATTGGGGTCAAATTATACATAGATCGCGATCAGTAATCTCAAAATAACATTGTTTTGCTTCTAATTATATTTAGTAATCGAATAATAAGTCAGCCATGATTAATATAGCCAATACAATTTTATTTCTGTTAATAATAATATATACGCCTGCCTATCTGCGTCAGCTCAGGTTTTCTCTTCCAATTACCAAAAGAGCTACCAGTTTTAGCTATGCCCCGTCCATCTCTAGCGAGGCTCCACCCACGTTTTGCCCGTGTTGGGATCAATCCATACATGTACTCTCTGAATCTCAATTTCCAGAAAACTGTATAGGTAAGCTGTTGAATATATTGAAATTAATTTGATTGTGTGCTATTGCTATGGCAGCAACAGCACCTAGTCAAATTAGTCTCACAATTTTCAACAGAATGTGTATTAAAGCTCTCGTGTTCCATTAAATATAGACACTTTTGCACGAGATATGAGATGCCTGTTCAATTTATCCAGCATGCAATGCTATACGGCGTGCAATGCTACCCATCATGCAATGCTCCGACTCCATAATCGTTGGAACTATTGGACGCCATATTCGTTTAGTCTATTGTTTGCACAGGCCAAGATTTCTCAAACAAAACCAGCCTGCTTGCACGTGCAAATAGTCATTTGTCCTCCAGCTCTGGAAGCGTAAGCATGCACGTCGGGCGTATTCGCGGCAGTCCATTCGACAGTCTGTATTTCAATACTGTTCAGAGAAAGTGTGTCAATTTCCAGGAGAAAATAGGAGAACGTTTTATATACATTGACAGTAATTTGTGTGAAAGTTGCTGCTATCAATGACAGCACCAACATTCAGTCCAATCGTTGTCAAAATGATTAGTATGTAATGCAATCACTACCTGCTATATATTTGAGAAAAAATTGTATTGAAAAGTGGTGCTGCAACAGCTTTCAGTCTATGTATTCTAAAATAATCATCATAAATTTCAATCAACACTTTCTAAGGATTTGAAGAGCAATTTCACTAAGTTGTTGCTGACCAAGGCACCAACAACGTTATCAAATTGCTGTCCATAGAATCACGCGGCGCTCAGCATTACTATCTAAGTAGAGTGAGTATATGGCCAAAATACGCTTTGCCTGCGCGAAAGGAATTTTTCGCCTATGTACCTGTGTACGTTTCTGTTCGACCCATGCATTTCAAACAAACGCGCAGATCTGTCAACTAAACACGCACGCCGTTTGCTAAGCATTCATTCTTGGCGAGAAAGCTCATATAGGCCTACGCTCACTTTACCTACAAAGTAATATATTGATTGCACGTGTGTGAATAATAATTCGACAATGCTGTTGGTACCTTAGAAACCAACAACTTACAGTCAAATTGCTATTCAAATCCGTAGCGAGAGTCGAGTAAAAATTATAATGAGTATTTTAGAATATAGAGACCGAAAGCTATTGCAGCACCACTTTTCAATAAAATTTGTATCAAATATATAGCAGGTAGTAATTGCATTACATACTAATTATTTTTGCAACCATTTGACTGAATGTTGATGCTGACATTGATAGCAACAACTTTAACGCAAATTACTGTCAATGTATAGCAAAGCGTTATCATATTTTCTCCTGGACATTGACACACTTTCTCTGAACAGTATTAAAACACAGACTGTCGAATGTACTGCCGTGTATACGCCCTACGTTCATGCTTACGCTTCCAGAGCTGGAGGGCAAATGACTATTTGAACGTGCAAGCAGGTTGGTTTTGTTTGAGAAATCCTGGCTTGTGCAGACTAAACGATTATGGCGTACAATAGTTCCAACGATTATGGAGTCAGGGCATTGCATGCTGGGTAGCGTTGCACGCTGGGTAGCATTGCATGCTGGGTAAATTGAACAGGCATCTCATATCTCGTGCAAAAGTGTCTATATTTAATGGAACACGAGAGCTTTAAATAGTAAAGACATACAATTGCTATAACTCGACCGACTATGAAGCGTTTGTGTTAGAATATATCGCGTCATTCATGACGTAATAGATTATGATGTCAACCAACATGTAACGTTTTTTCATTGGCACGCATGACTGGTTACGCGTGGAATTTGCAAGGGAGATTCTAATACGTCATACGATGTCAGATGATTCATCGATAAACTGGATCCCTCCACTGATTCCCTTTTAGAGATGGTATATGTAGCTGATCGTCTGCGTCAGCCAGTCATTGTTACTGTAAAACGGGGTTATTTCGCCAGATTTCAACACAGGTTTATGCGTACACTAATTATGCCTTCTGTTTTCTAACAGGAATGCTGGTGTTTAGAGCACTTAGGGTTCAGTGAATAAGAAAACATTTTTTTGAAAATGATCCGTTGTCTATGTGCAGGAATAGGTAACATTTCCTTTGGGTGGCGAAACAACCCCAATAAGGAATGAAGTCTGAATGTAATGATCAAATAAACCATGCTATGTTGAATCATCCCACTTTTATTAAATTTAGACAAACAGAGAACACAACTGAATTCAAAATTACAAAAAGTGCAACCGTCCTTTAATTATATCGTCATTGCTATGGTATATCTAACCTGCGATGAACTGCTGCATGAACAAAGTTAACAGCTTAGTTATTACAAGTTCACATATTAATCATCGCGTGTTCTCAGCTCAGCCATCACAACTCTTACTTACAAAGAACGTGTCCCATTTGTGACATCAACTGTAGTAGTTGAGGTATTGGATACATTGTAAGCAATCGTCTCCAGTGAAAATGGAATACGACATATCACGCTGTACACACATGTCATCCTCCTCCGCATTACCGTCCACATTACCAGACACGTCAACCGCGGCGCTATTGGATGAGCTACTTGGACCTGATGTTTCTGGTTGACCTTCAGCCTCGCTTGATGAAATCATCTCTGTGGTGTATCCTGCTAAATTCTCATCTAGCTACACCTCCACCAACACAACCCACCCCGTTTTGGTTCAGTTGTTGATGTTGAGGTTGACTATCCTCTCATCTCTTTGATCAAACACATTTGCATTGATGGCTATAGGTGTATTCTAAGCTTCCTGGAGTTTCAGGACAGGTATGCGGTCAAATGGCACCAAACACGTTCCTTTGAAAGCTGATTTGAGGCTCGGTTAAGTTAATAGCGAGGTTAGCTCATGGTGGCGAAGTTACACACTTTTACGGTACCAGAACATGCGCACTTTCATTTTACTGAAAGGGGTGCTAAACTCATCTCAAATGTTGTATTGTACCGATAGATTATGGTTTATAGATTCCCTATCAATCATATTCTGTCACATTCCCTTATCTGTTTCACAATTATCTGCTTTGTAATATCGCGTAAATGTTGAACAGTGATCGCCTCGAGTTTGCCGCCTCAAGCTATAGTGTGTGATAACATGTAAGTGCCAATGCATTACATTCTTTATTATGTAATACACATCCCATTGAATATTTGGAACCTAATTTGACTGGAAGTTGTTGCTGCCAAATATTCAGCAGCTTACCTGTATGACTGCTTTTATACCACATTGCTAAACTAATAGCAGGCACCTCTATGACTGAGCGTATATACCGAGGCAGACACGCTAGGTGTTTTCTGATTGGTTGAAAAGTAAATCATGACCGCCATCGTAGGCTGTAGAAACGTATCAATATTTAGCTACCAAAGCCTGAATATCTTTCGTTGTCGGCATGATAAAAAGCTCAAACGGCAGGGATGGATTATGGGTGACAAATTCTATCACATGAATGGTTAGTATAAGATAAGGTGAGATTTCCTTGACCTCATGACACCGGTGGTCGTGACAACTATTCCCATGGTGAAGGAACGTCTGCGGCTATCTAACTCTATGACCACAAGCGACGGCCTTGATATTTAACTTTATGGCCAGAGGTGGCGGCTTGGTGTAGTGAATAGCATTCAGGACTACTTAACCGGAGAATCCGGTTCGCGCATGTCCTGTGTACTATCTTGCCCCCTTTGGAAACACGAACAATTGTCTTCGATCCTTAGCTCTCTCCACCCAGAAGTATAAATGTGTACCTGTGTAAAAACTGGAGAAGTTACCAATAGTGGACTGAAATAAAACCAGCCTAGATATGGCGTGAATGAGACCTATTATCAGGGACTAGATAGACGCCAACCAAACCAATACTCTATGATCACAATCAATCAATCAATTTATTGCGCGAAACCCTTACAGTATGGTGTCCGCATACAGCATATACAATATATAGGCACAATAAAAACATAAAATACACATGCATTAACAATATATACACAATATAACAGTCAGCATATCTACAAAACAGCAGGATAGGTGGAAAGATGCAATGTATTAAGTTATGGGCACAGAGGCCTATCCGAATGCATGGGATCAATAGTTGTAGAATGTTGTTTTAACACACGTTCATGGACAAAGGGTAGAACCAGTTCAGAGATTTCTGTATCGCCGTTATTGCAGGGCATTATGTACACGAACTTCTCATCATTATGTACACGAACTTCTCATCATTATGTACATGAACTTCTCATCATCAATTAATGAAGGAAAGTCACAAAAGGAGTCGAGTGCATTGAAGAGTTTCTGTCTTTCAGAGTCATAAGCAGAACACTGCAGGATAAACTGCTTCTCGTCTTCAATACACTCTGATACGCACATCTTGCATATCCTACGTGCAAGTGGTACCTTTTGGTGTTTTCCGAGTTCAATCGTCAGGCTGTGTGCACTAACTCTAAGTTTGGTGTCACCCTTACATAGTAAGAGATTTCGAGAATTAATCACATGGTTTTATGTCGCAAAGTTAAACTTGAACAATCCACAAGTGCGTAATTTAGCATTTATGTTTAGAAGGTTATCTTTCCAAACGTCTACATATTTGGACTGCAACAGAAGTTTTAATTTGTTAGCATCAGATTCCCACGTATAGTCAAACCCAAAATAGGTACACAGTTCGCTGATGAAGAAAGGCCAATTACAATTACTCGATATATTAGAATCGGATTCACAATACGCTTTGCGGACCATGGATGTATTTTCTTGTGCACACAGCCTGCGCCAATATTTCATTGCAAGCGACAAGCAGGATATAAGAAGCGTATGATGACGCAATTCGTCACGGGCTGCATCATTGGTTGCATCTCTACGAACACCAAGTATGGCTTTACAAAATTTCATAACAACCCTTTCCGCTGATAGGTTATCGCAGATTGTTTTAAAGCCATGTGTCCTAAGACTTTTAAGAAAATACGGGTCACAAACTTCGCATCCGTACATTAAAATAGGGGAAATCAATCGCTTGAAGAGAACAAGTCCCGTAAATATGTTGGTCCCAACATTAAATTGCCATAGTTTGAAAATCGCTTTAGTTGCTTGCTCGCAAAGGCATTCGCAAGCTGTTTTAAAGTTACCAGAATCAACAAATGTTATACCCAGGTAGCAATAAGTCTGGACCATTTCAATAGTGTTACCATTGTATGTAAACAAATTCTTATTTAATAGTCTACCACCTTTATTGAAAATGAGTACCATAGTCTTTACAAAATTAACCACCAGGCCCCATTTATCACAATATGCACTTAGATTATTGAATGAAGTTTGTAGCGCTGTACTTGATTTAGACAGTAATCCAAGGTCGGCAGCGTGCATGAGATAATTAGTAGTTATGTTGTCTAGCGCGACTGGGTCACACTGCTGAGTAAAAATGTTGAGCAGGTCACGAATATACATATTAAACAGGCCCAAAACTAGACGCGAAAGGATTACTGTGGTAATTTTGAAGTTTTATGGAATATGAAACTCCGGAATACATGCTCTGTAGTGTATTTAAAAAGTGACCACCTATTCCGGATAACAGTAATTTATAGAAGAGAGCATTCCTGGAGACACAGTCAAATGCAGATTTAAAATCCACGAAACAGCAAAATAAATGTTGTTTAGATGATGTGGCATACTTTTTAATCAAGGTCTTTAAAGCACAAATATGATCAGCAGTATGACTGTTCTTTATAAATCCAATTGGTGAATCTGGTAACAATCTATGCTTAAAAATGGGAGAGTCTACTATATAAAGTACTGCAGAAAAGTGTGCATACATTGCTGCCGACTGCAATATCTCTATAGTTACTGGCAACATGTTTATCTCCCTTTTTGTGTAGTGGCGTTTAAAGGTTGCAACGGCAGACCTGGGTGAAAAGACCATTAATAAGTATATTGTAAAAATATCGGTCAGTTGGTGCTGTCCGACTTTTAGCATTTCATTCAAAATGGAGTCAGGGCCTGGGGACTTGCCATTTTTCAGCTCTGAGATTGGTGCAATGACTTCATTTACAGTTATTGATTTGTTTATTTCATTAAAAATTGTGTTCTTATTAGATGCAAGATCCATAACACCTGGCGAATTCACTATTTATTAACATGTTGTTGTTGGTAAGTTGGGTGAAATGTGAGATCCAATCTGTCATTGGGACAGGATTTTGAACAACAGTTTCCAATCCTTTAAGCTTATTAAACAATTTCCAGAAAGATTGAGGGCTATGATCATGCAACGTTTCGAGCTGATTCAAAATACCTTGCTGAAATTGAATTTTCTTGCGATTTATAAGCCTCTTGTACTTAGACGAGTTGACCGGCGTTCTTGAAGAGCTGTGGGCAGAATGGGTTCACACGGTGTTTGCTGCTAATCAATTTGAGCTTCTTCTTCAGCTCAATACAGTCTGGTCCGAATCATTTATTGGTCTTATTCTTGTTTGTTTTAGCAGTTGGCCTGCCCAACGACTTATGTTTAACCCCGGCGCGTTTCGCCGTGATAATATATACTTCTGTAAGAGAGCTGATGGCCAAGTCACCGATAGTATCATGGGCCAGGTCAATATTATACTAGCAAGTTTTTGGATGTGAGATTTGGTAGTCGAGCTTTCTAGTGCATATATGCAAATTTGATGTCATCACCAGGTGACAACCTGAATGTAGGAATAAATGTTGTGCACGAAACCTCGTCCGCTGGCTTAAAAATGGCAGTTGAAATGATACAGGATAGCATGCAGTGAATACAATATGTGTTAAGTTTGTGTACATCCAAATATTTTATATGCCCCATGAATGCTGGGGAAGTCAATTGTGCTGAACTTGTCCCTATGACCATAACATGTACGTTGACCCAGGTAGTCGCCCACAGTCCTCCCATTAAGAATGTCGAGGGCAGCGGATCTGCAAGGCTGAAGGAGTTTCTTTCCGTGGCTATCTACTGGGGCGAGATCAAGATTGTTTCTGGAAGTAGGAACATCTCTTGGGTTATTCAGGTCTTCCCGTCACCAGAAATTTATTGACATACCACGAAGACGGTTTGGCCGACTTGATCATTAAAGGGTTAACTTGGCACAAGAGGGCGGGCTGGTAATGAGGAGTAGATTTTGAAATGTTCCAGAATACTTCAGAAAATATAAGATAATCGAGCGAATTGGTCAATCAGAATTTATTATAGAAACACTCAAGCCTACGACGCACGGGTGCTTCCATGCCAGTTTGTCTAAAATCGCCCTTAAACCTCTTTGGGTATTTAATATAAAAGCGTTAACTGGTGGTTCAAAATCTGTATTAAATTGCAGCAACGGAATGAGGTCTTACATCAGAATAAGTCTTAGTAGTCCGGCCGATATATGCCATTGGCGTCTATAGTCTTTTCTTGGTTGATTTTGATAGTCCAGGGTGCACCTTTCTCAAATATGAATGATGACGACGTGCCGACCTTCAGCGTTTTGAGAAATCCGAGATGGCTATCAAGATGGCCATAGCATGCCTATTGTAGAGTCTATTGGTCAGACGCCAAATTCTCAAGAATTGCTACCACCCTGTTTCGTACTTTTTATATATCAACGTCTTTACATAATAAATTAATGTGATACCCGTTCCTAATGAGTAGCTTTTTGGTAATTATCACACCTCGAGCATGATGATGCATATGCCGATTCTGAGACAATAGTTACGGGTAGGGCATAACTTTTGAACCAAGCATCATATAGGAAGAATGTATCACTCAAAATGTGTGTTTTAATTCCCTCCACGGAATACTTATTATAATGAGGAAATAAAGCCAATAACTAGGTCAATATAGGCCAATATAGTCCCAAATCCTGCCAAAATCACGCACACGCTTTAAACTGGCAGTAGCAGCACCTAGTGTCGGTCCAATCATGAAAGTACCAGAAATGATTTTTAAAGTGATACAAACACATCCCATTTGGGAAATTCATCATCGGTATTAAATTTTTACATATATGATCCTAGGTAATTTTAGAAAAAAATAAATCAAGTACAACTAAAAGCTGCTTTATGTAACTGTATGCTCTATAGACTTTTCATTAAATTACTACATTACTCTACTCAGATACAGTTAGGACAATGATGTTATATGCGTATTATTTGGATTAAACCAACTTACAAGGCATTGCTTCATCCACACCATAAGGTTTCTGTTAGCAAAATGAGTCAAAATCCAGTAGCCAGTGTATCCACTGAAAATACCTGAGCCGGTAACTACAGCTAGATCCACTAGAATCACAAACATTATGAGATGCAGTATACGGAGGGTATAAATGAATATATTGAAGAAACCATGGACAAAAACCCAAGATATACTATCCAGTACTACAGAAACTAAGTCTCATCATATACATCTCCCAACAGACTCAACTGTGCTGAAAGCGCCAAAGTAAAGGCACATCAGTGTCAGGTCCTTCTCAAAAGAAAACACTGCTTTCTAGCGTCCAAAGTCATTGTATATGTTGTGGGGATGTTTGCCATAGTAAGAAGAAGATTAAAAATCCTTGCCGTTAAAATCGGAAGCAAGAAAGCAACCACATATTGGAACAAGATTGCAAATAGCACATGTCTATCTTCTATTTGATAGATACCTTTAATTACAGTACAGAGCGTATTACAAGAAGGGCCAGAGAAAGCATAGTTCATCAGATACATAGAGAATCTGGAACGAGGTCACTTTTCATATTACTATTATGGGCCGAGTTGAAAATTATCAATTTGCACGAGCTTTAGTGAGTGGAAAATTGATAATTTCCAATGAGGTTGATAATAGTGATATGAAAAGTGACAGAGTTTGAGATTTTCTTTATCATCTAAACTGTAATTTTGAAATATTTGCCAATAGTTGCTGATGTGACTTTTATCTGATTTCTCATTGTTGATTTTCGTAAAATCGATACCGCAGCTGTGACGCACCACTACTTGATAACAGATACTGAATGCGCAGCAAAATATAGTGACAAGCACAAAATCTGGCGATGTCAGCCGTAAACTACACTTTTCTTCTAAGACTATCGCAGAGCCACGGCCATCAATCATTACTTCGCTGCCGACTGATAAACTGTCAAACGATGACATTTTGCGATGACGTTTCATGAATGACAAATCGTAGTAAACAAATCGTAATAAAACAGTACCGCGTACTAATCCCTATCCGTCACGCTCACATCAATCGATGTTTTAATTGGTCGATTTAAATGGGTTGCGCACCCAACAGCCAATGAAAATACTCCGTTGAATATGGCACGTGTGCCCATATCGAAAAATGTGGAACGGGCTAGAAGGCTTGTTTATATGATAAACACACATAGTATACTACATACGCAGAAGGTAATTCTAACAATGAAATAAAACGAAAAACAACTAATGAGGACCATATTCTCAGATCTTCACAACAATATATACACAGAATCGGAAGTTGGTTGTCACTGGAGAAGACGGTGTTCCCGTGGAAATCAGTAACAGTAGTGCTGTAATCAAAAAGATGGATATGGAGACAACACAGGAAGAGGCAGACAGCATCATTATTTAATATGCGTCAATGAAAAGATAAATATAATCACAGTTGTTTGTGATGACACTGATGTGTTTGTGCTTTTGATGTTCTACTACCACAAAGGCAGTTTGCAGAACCTGGTCAGTCACAATAGAGTCTCGAATTAAGGAAAGGTGTATAGTGGGCATAGACAGAAAGTTCAGAAATACCATACTTGAGAATATTCTACCAGTCCTGTCTGTATGTGATACCATTTCCTGCTGTTTTTGGCATAGGAAAAGGTATAGTTATCAAAGTGCTACAGTCGGCCATAATATTCTGTCACTTCTTGGTAAAACACACAATCACTATGTTGTGAAAAAAGCATCCTTGTTCATAATAATGGACAGACAAAGTACAAAACAATGTCTGAGATACGACTAAATGTATGGGCAGCTAGAATGGGAAATGGATGTACATCAACGCCAAAGTTGTGTAAGCGTCCACCAACGAGTAAATCTTTTATAGAGAATGTGAAGAGAGCTCATTACCAAGTAATTCTCTGACAAACTTTGGAACACAACAAACCCCGCCTATGAATCCGCTCGAATATGGATGGAAAAAAGAAGAAAGTCCTAAGAATCTTCAACCTATAACCGCTCTTGGGAGTACAGAACTTGGCCCTGAACCTATCATGTACCTTACAAAGTGTGGATGTCAGAGTATCCTGCCTTGTGGCTTTCGCAATACACCTTTCCCACATTGACGTCATTACGACGGGATATCCCTAAATCAAGGCTCAGAGCAAAACTGCTGGCTGATAGAGCCATCAACAAGCCGCTGACCCGCATTGAGTTACTGTTGCACTAAAATACATCGCAATCTAAACCGTTTCTATGATAAACTAAAATCATTATATTATTTAAATCATAGATCACTGGAAAGCCCATTCAATTGCCGAAACATTGATGCATTGTTTCTTATATTTTTGCAACGTTTTCACCGAGTTATTTGCGTATATAAAATAAACCATTCGACTGAGATTCATTAAATCATGTGGACAATAGGGGATATTTTCAAATTACAATCAACTATATTAAAGTTTACAAAACTATAAAAACTAATACAGAAATGTATAGAAAATTGGGTTACCTTTCCAATGATGTATGACTTCAATAACATTATGAACATAGTTTTTCATATGCACTGATTAAAGTGCACTATCTGATTCCCATAGTAAACTAATGCTGTTTGCGCGTGGGCTATCGCGGTTACCAGCCGAAAGCTATATGCGCTATGCATTCCGGGAAGGTATTTTCCCAAAATGCGCCAATGTGGGAAAGGTCTATTGTTAATTAATGCAATAGCGCAAATTTGCAATGCACTATTTTCCGTGCCTGTCATAACCATGTGTGTTTTAACACCTAAAACAGCTTCCGGAAATGATTTGCAATAATGGCTGCACATCTTATTATCCTTTGAAACCCTGTATTATTACAAAAGTAAGATCAGTATTGATATACCAAGAATATATGTACGATTTGCTGTGTATTTGGTTAAGGATATGAGCCGCGTCGGCTGCATTAGGTCATAGTCAGAGTGCTAAGCCATCTTGGCCGCCATCTTGAATTGTTATAGAACTCAAGGGTGGCATTCATATTCGAAAAGGGTACACCTTGAACTAACAAAATCAGCCAAGTAAAAAACTATAAACGTCAAGTCCAGGTACAACCAAGGTTTCGCCGAACTATAGACCTACATCATTGAAAAGCTGTCCTTAATTTATGAAGTAGTTAAATTGATTGTGCTTAAAGTAAACAGATTAATTCCAGGGGGCATAATACTTACTGGCTTAATATTGCTGTTGTTAAAGAGTAACCTCCCGTAAATTAATATTCAGCCGCGAGGTGTAGAGTATTATTATAGGCGAGGGCATGTATTATCTCGTCCCATGGGAAGATGGTATTGCATTCGGCTGCAGAATTGGAAAGCTTAGAGAATACAGACAGCTTCATCTCCTGGCAACATTCAGACATTCACCGGTAGGTCGACAATCAAAACGTAAGTCAGTAAGTAACGGTAATCTAGACTATTTCACGAATAAATGATACTAGATAGGGCATAGTTTCTGGAAGTGTTCGTGTCTACCACAGAAGACGGCTATGTGTACGGCTATGTGCACTTTCCCCAGATCAGTGTACTTGACATGATATATAACCAAGTACACATATTGATGCAATGCATCAAAGAAAAGAGCCTGGTTCCACTTTATTTATAAGTTCAGAAGCAAATCCGATATAACATAAACACATGTGTAGCATATATGATTTATTCAATATGGGTGGTTCTATTATATTTAGTCAACGAGGATAACAAACCTATTCTATATCTATACTATTCTCCATGTATATTTGTGAAACTGTGAGCTGGGTTTGGTTGATATACAATACAACCTGACTGTGAATGGTTTTAGGCAAGCTGTGTTCGTCAAGTTAATTGTCTGTACGGAAATTAGCAACATTTGTAAACGTAGACTAGCCATTTATGATAATTCAGTTCCAGGAACTTTCCAGAAGCTATAGTACTATGGTTACCGATTTTTTTAAATTTAAAGCCTCGGATTTATTTGATTTAAATCAGATTTATTTGATTTAAACCAGATCTGTTGTATTTATTTATTTTTTTTTTTAAATTGTGAAATGCGTATTTCCACAACAGGTGCACATGTAATTATGAAATGGTGTATTGAATGCTTGCTTCACTAAATAGGCTTCCATACTTCTACTTAAATTTAATTAACTAAGTAGTGGGACTAATAACTGTATTACAATTTTAAGCATTTTCTAATTGCAAAGAGAGAGAGAGAGAGAGAGAGAGAGAGAGAGAGGATGTCAAAGTTGTTGGTGGGTGGTTTAGTAGTCGCTTAAATGAGTTTGAGGACATTTTTGCAAGTGCAAAAGTGCAGGCTTTTTTATGGATCAACTTCCCTTGAACAAATTTTAATAGCCCTTAGTCCTTAATCATACCGCCCAAATTTCGGCCTGATCCCTTCAGCGCTTCTGGAGGAGTCGTTTTCGGGAAAACTAGGTCATCCAAGATGGTCGCTGAACCATTTGGTCAATCAAGTCCGCTTGAACAAACTTGGCTTACCTCTTGCCCTAGATGAAGATTCCCCAAGCGGTTTTGGAGATTTTTAAAGCCATTTCTTAAAATGGGCCGAAATCCAAAATGGCCGCCGGGAAAATTGGCCGATCGGGTTCGTTTGAACAAACCTGGATCCCTATGCCCTAAGGATGCTTCCTGCCAAACATAATTAAAATCGGCCTAGCAGTTCTCGAGAAGACATTTTAAATTTCCCATTGCTTTAGCACGGGAGCTTTTGACGATAGAATTATTCACGATGGCCGTCAAACTGTTTATCCGACAATTTCAAAAATTGCAAATTTGAGCCCAGAATACCCAAAAACATATATAGAACCAATTTTGGCCTCAAAATCCATCAAATATAAAAACTCCAATATGGTCGCCAAACAGGCTACATATTGATTGGCCCACGGCGGCCATGATTTTTGACGGAGCACCTTCCCTTGAACAAACTGTAATGGCCTTTAGTCCCTGATCATATCTCCCAAATTTCGGCCTGATCTCTTCAGCGTTTCTGGAGAAGTCGTTTTCGGGTCAAAGATGGCCGCCGGACCATTCTGTCAATCAAGTCGTCTTGAGCAAACTTGGCTTATGTTTTTCCCTAGATCAGGTTTCATAAGTTTTGAATCGATTCCCCAAGCGATTTCGGAGATTTTTAAAGACAATACCTAAAATCGGCCGAAATCCAAGATGGCCGCTGGCCAAATTAGCTGATTGGCTTCATTTGAACAAACTTGGATCCCTATCTACTGTCCATCATTTCCATTGGATAATGGTCTTAAGATTCTGGCGCATATGCCCAGATTTTCAAGTCAGTAAAAAGGCACCAATTTAATTTTAACATTAGATTAACTTTTAATTATATAGAACTCGTCCTATCTACGATGTTTCCCTAGTTTCCAGCGTCGGAAAAGCTAAATATTTTGAAAATCATTTGACTGTGGGTTGTTGCAGCCTTAGACACCAACAGACGTAAGTCAAATTAGTTCCAAAACAAGCGGCAGAAGTTTTTGAAAATGTTATCGAAAATTTGTGAATTTACTACGAAAAACAGTAAGTTAATTTCTGGCACTTTTTCGCGAAATGGCCATATTATAGATTTCGCCCGTATATCTATGGCGTTTCCCTATTTTTCCAGCTTTAGAAAGATTGAATATTTTAAGAATCATTTAACTAAGTCAAAATAGTTGCAAAACATTCGGCAGAATTTGTGAAAATTTACATAGAAATTTTGTGAATTTACTATAAATAAACAGTAATTAATTTTTTTAATTTATTGGAAGAATGGCCACCAACACCAACCAGCCTATAGCCTTCAGAGGCGGATATTGTTCCATAAACTGTAGCAGTCAGATGTTTGCGATTACTGAAATATAAAGTAATTACTAATATAAACATTCACGTGCATAGATTATGACTCAGGAGATGCGGGATTGAAGGTCAGGGATAGATGTTTATACAACTACCTTGCTATAGCAATCAATCCACCGGTGCATTAGCGGTATTACAAAGCTAAACACTAAATAATGCCTGATTAAAATAAATACTCGATTTTTGCTCTATTAAATCGACTTTTCAATTATTTTATTTTACACTCGATTAAATAATAAGCAGGAAAAATAATCGACTATCGATGAAATATCGATTAACCGAAGAGGACTAGGTACTATATTGATTAAATAAAGGCATATGCCATTGAAAAACACACATTCATATCTACGTTGCTGTTGGGGTGGCTAAAATTATAACATTTGAGCTGTAATTCAAAAGTTTACTTGACGATAGATTTAGTAATGATGGCGACAACAGAATACAGCATCGTTCAACGTGTGAACAGTAGTTTACTATAGTTGACTAGTGACTATCTGTCGATCAAACACACCTACAATTACCTAATCCAACAAGAGCTCTGCAAACGGCGCAAATCAATGAATGAGAGCTTTCAGAAAATATTTATTTCTTCCTCAGCCCCAGACCAGTTATCTTTATGAATTGTCAAAGCGATCCGTTAAACGGTTAAGGAGGTATCGTCCGGAAATCAATTTCCATGGTGGCCGCCGCTGACTGGCGGCCATATGGATTTCGGATTATCGTAAATTTCGATAAATTTCTTCACCAGGCATATTCCAACGACCAGGTGAAGTGATCCGATAAATGGTAACGGAGATATTATCCAGAAACCAATTTTTAAGATGGCAGCCCGTGATCCGATAAACGGCAACGAAGTTATCATCTGGAAACCAATTTTCAAGATGGCCACTGGTGGATGGTGGCCATCTTGGATATCGAATCATTGTCAAATTCGATAGGTTTCTTCCCCAGAGGTAGTCGAACCACTCTATAAAGTTCCATAGCCATCTGATAAACGATAACAGAGTTATCATCTGGATACCAATTTTCAAGATGGCCACCGGTATCTGGATTTCGGATCATCGTCAATTTCAATAGGTTTCTTCCCCAAACCTAGTCCAACCACTCCATAAAGCTTCAGTGATCCGAAAAATGGTAACAGAGTTATCATCTGGAAACCAATTTTCAAGATGGTCGCCAGTGGCTGGCGGTCATCTTGGATTTCAGATCATTGGCAATTTTGATAGGTTTCTTTCCCATACCGAGTCCAACCACTCCATGAAGTTTCAAAGCGATCTGATAAATGGTACCGGAGTTATCATCCGGAAACCAATTTTCAAGATGGCCGCCAGTGGCTGGCAGCCATATTGGATTTCGGATCATTGTCGATTTCGAGAGGTTTCTTCCAAAGACCTAGTCCAACCACCCTGTGAAGTTTCAATGCGATCCGACAAACGGTAACAGAGTTATCCTCCGGAAACCACTCTGCCTCCCGCATGCCCGATCGCCCGCCTGCCCGGATGGACAGTGCCATTGCATCGTAAAAATGTTGTGCTCGACTGACAAATACTTGACTATTGGTCACTACATTTGGCAAATCGAACTTGTGCCGAGAGGTATGTAAATAATTATTGTATGAGCATGCACAATTTATAGTTATAAAATAACACTATTTTATTTTTTAAATGATTTAACTCAATCATCTGTCAAAGAAGTCATCATTGTACTGTTATCACTTTGTTGATAAGACCAGAGGCAACCATGCTGTTTAAAATGGTGTACCTAAATGATTAGCACACTAATCAAATTTAATGTGGAATAGCTGATACAAATTTAATTCAAACTTAATTGATTTAAAAAATATTGTTTAATTTAAATCACGATTTAAATCAGTGGTTTAAATCAAGTTGATTTAAATCAGTCAACCCTGTATAACACAGCTAAATCTAGCGCAGCTGTTAATAAATTATTTAATATATAATTTTGTTTATTTTCATGAAACAAGTGTCTAAATTTAGAAAGAGATATTTCAAATGGTGTGCTGAGAAGTGAGCTACTGGTACCTGTCATATAAATAAGCTGTCCAGCACAGGTGTGTTGGTCGATTTTTGTCAATCAGCCAGCATTTGATTGGCTGGTTCTTCATGGCAGATAATATATTTCTGGCTCAAAGTTTAGAATATATTTGCGGAATATTTGTATGTTTCCAATGCAGAAATCAATTCAGTTTATATTGGATACATCTATACTTACAACCTCGCTATAATTCCATTAACTAGAGTTAGTTGACATTCTGAGTGTTACTAGTCTCCATCCAGACAATCGACTCGATAAACGATGATCAACAAACATTTAGTACCTGGCTACTCCCTCATGTAAGGGCAAAGTTGACCTCCGCCCCATGATAAGTGGTGCAGGATTGAAGTAAAATGCATTTAAATATTGAAGACGCCTCCTTTCTTGGAGAGAAACAACTAGAGCTACATAATTTGCAAAATATATACTGTGGTGTCTTTTATACCTAAAGAAAAATGAACAATTGGCGAGATAAAGGATATACCTAAACATTTAAATCAAGACCTTCCATAACTTATAAACCAATTATACATTTAGATAAATGTGAAGATAATGTTTCTTGATTAAATTTTATGATAATATATTGTAACCAGTCGAAATACCAGTTTTAAATGATGTTATATAGCATACATATTATGTCAACTCTTACCAGCCATTATGACGTGTATAATGATGTAGAATTGGATGAGTGATAACAAAGGATATCACTCTAAAGAATATTTTGTCTTATGGGAGCAACATCTGCCAGTCAACATAATTCCAAAATATTTGTATACAATAAATAATAGATGGATCAATGACCATAATGTTCACCTGGATGCTGAACTGAAAAGATATCTTCATTAGAAATAAATTGTTAAAAATAACCAAGAAACAAAAACTCAATCAGAATGACTGAGCAAATATCTAGGAGACTCATAGCTTATGTGTACATTGTCACTTTGAAATTGACATAACTTAAGATTTGCTTTAATCCATGAACAAATGGTGAAACATGGAGTCAAGTAATTTAATTTGGAAACCACCCTAAGAATTTGTCTCTCTTAAAAGAATCTCTAATAATAGGAAATACACTAAAATTCAACATGTGAATGGTGTCTTAAAGGTAAATTAACAGTGTACATTGATTACTGCTTCTACCAAATATATGCAATCTATACATAACTATAAGCAGGAGAAATTTGATTTTGACACATGTAAGTGCCTAAGCTGCTGAGTAAGAAACATAACCCATTGCATTGCTTCCAATCCAATTATGTTCAGAATATTAAACCGTACACTTTATTTTGTTTTGGAAACATGTTACGTTATTACTGAGCTGCAGTAAGACTTTTTGAAATTTATCAGTGGCATGACTGACTTCAATCAACAAATGTGTTAATGTCTATGCTCGAACTGTAAATGGCAAAGGCTGACTTGGCCATTAAAAGATTAAAATATATTGTATTATTATGGTGAGACCATATTAGTTAACGCAACAGTTATTAGTATCATGAAATACGCATGTACCGTACCCTGTATTTCACATAACAACAATGTGTAACACAACTCACTGTAAAGTTATCTATGAGAACTTTTGGAAATCCAAGATGACCGCCGAAAATGTTACCTATAACAAAATAAGATCCATTGAACCAAATTTGGTTAAAATCAGATTATTGATAAGAAGTAACTAGCATACTAAGGCAAAGGTTGAGGGACAACGGATGGACGGTTAGCATGCCATAAGACCACATCTAGCTTTTCAGACCAGGTGGGCTAAATTTCTGCTGTAGCCACCCACCAAGTTACGACTTAATAGCTCTAAATATGAAGAAAAGTGCACTAAAGAAATATCTTTCCCCATTGTATTCCATACTGTTGAAAATCTTAAAGGGTGATAACTCTGGAGTTTGAGATCGAATTAGCTTCATTTTCACAATGCATATATTAGATGTTAATATGATCATTTTGACACAAAGTTTGTTTCAATCCATCCAGAAATAACAAAACATGCCACTTGTTTATGCTGGACGAACCGATGGCTGGGCTATGGCTTAGTCAGCTGACATGGCTGAGCTCACAATGCATGTCAGTAAACCGATGGATACTCAAAAATATTTTCCGGAAAATTTTCCACTTATGTCTTAGATGTAGGTTTTCGAATTTGTTAAAAGGAAACGAGTTAAATAGTTAATTAGAATTATTCTTTTCAGATCAGTGAACAAACGACATCATGTGCATTATGCATATCAAATTACAAAATATTTAGTGATATATGTAAGTGGTTAAAGAGCTGGTGGAATGAAAGCTGGTGGTCAGAAATCCAGTTTTAAAGAAATGGTAGAAGAAAGACTGGTGTGCATTTTGAAAACAATTTGACTGAAAGTTGTTGCTGTCTTACATGTAGGCCCTGTAAGCATTATTAGCTCACTTTGCCTTCCGTGGCGACCGTCCATCGTCCATCCGTCCATCAACTTTTGCTTTAAAACGCTACTCCTTATTAACCACATGGCCGATTTCAACCAAATTTGCCTGAAAGTACCCTATAGTCGTAGGCTCCAGAACTGCTTTCGGAATTTTGATTCCTCAATTTTTTGGGTCAAAATCGTAGATTTTATTTTAAATTTACCGGCAAAATCGAAATGCTTCTTCTCATTAACATTTTAACCGATTTCAACCAAATTTAATTGAAAGGACCCAATCGTCATAGGCTCCAGAAGTTCCATTCAGAATTTTGATTCATCAATTTTTGGGTGAAATCTTAGATTTTATGAAAAGTGTACCGGAAATTGTCAAAATCCTTCTCCTTACCATTCTGAGCGATTTCAACCAAATTTTCCTGAAAGGACCCAATGGTCATAGGCTCCAGAACTCCATTCAGAATTTTGATTTATCAAATTTTGGGTGAAATCTTAGATTTTATGAAAAGTGTACCGGAAATTGTCAAAATGCTTCTCCTTACCATTCGGAGCGATTTCAAGCAAATTTGGCTGAAAGGACCCAATGGTCATAGGCTCCATAACTTCCATTCAGAATTTTGATTCATCAATTTTTTGCGTGAAAATCTGAGATTTTATGAAAAATTTACCAGAAATTGTCAAATTGCTACCACTCCTTAGCTGCTTGACATATTTCAAAAAAATTTCTCCAACGGTTTCTGTGGTGGTAAGCTCTAGAAAATCTATCCAGAATTTTGATTGATCAATTTTTTGGGTGGAAATCTTAGATTTTATGAAAAATTTACAAGAAATTGTCAAAACACTGCTTCTCCTTAGTTGCTTGACATATTTCAAACAAATTTGGCTCGAGTGATGCTATCAAGGTAGACTAGAATTTCTATTCAGAATTTTGATTGGTAACTCTTTTGGCTGGCCATCTTGGATTTTCCGAAAATTATCCATTATATCTATTTAAATGCAAATGGTTCAAATGCTAATGGTCCAGGTGAGCACCACAGGCCCTTGGACCTCTTGTTAACCCTTTTAATGATACAGTCCCAGAAAACTGAATTTCAAGAAAATGATACAGGCAAACTGGTGAATATTTTGAAGCAGCAGCTCCGAGTCAAATTAGTTTCAAAATATCCAACACAATATTAATTTATCAACCTTGGTGTAGACATGCATTGTTAGGTTTAATCATATTGTAGATATGGGACTGTTTGGTGGGAGGTCATGACCCCACTGGACGTCTTATATGTGCAAGTAAGTCCCGAGTGAAATTCATGTTTGAATACCAGGTGAGCTAATAGACTATGTCACAATGTACATTTAGATGCACTGGGTGGCATCAAGCAGTTGCGCAGAAGCGGTGCGATCATAATCTATATTTAGCTATGTTACCAGCACTACGTAACAGTCTATATTGGATGCATTACCAGTAGGCATCTTATTATTTGAATAGATATTTAGCAGCACTGGATGACTGGCAGTGGTTACGTCAGCTACTGCGCAGTTACAGTTTCGCAGAAACTGAATCGAAACTGAGGCATAATATCTAGAATCCAAATTGAATTGATTAGAATAGGACAGGCGGTTCTGAGTTGGTGGGTATCTGATAATGATTAAGATGAAAGTTGTTGCTGTCGGATCGGCACAAAACATTATAATATTCAGTATAATATTCAGCAGCTGTTTTGGCCAGTAATTTGGAAAATAGTAGTGGTAGAATAATAGCAGTTGGAATCGAAACTGAGTCATAATCATAGCACCCAAATTGATATCAATCAAGGGATTGGTTATGACAGACGGACTTAGTGAAGTTATGTAAGCGTCTGTATTCTCACGGAGGCGTGTGACAACATAAGCCGAATATAATCCTGCTATGATGGATGGTAGCATGTGTGCAAATTAACTCTAGCATTCTACAGGATGTCGGCTATTAGGCAATGGACAAGACATGGACATTGTAGCGTCCTGTAGGCATTAGGTGCACAACTGAGAATAACACATCAATCGTATAGACAGGTTAATCCACCAGTAATCCTCGAGCATTCGTCATTCTTGACAGGTCATTCGTCAGACCTGACAAGTTAAGCCTGCTGGAATTCAAAATAAAGTTAGGGGGATGACAGATCCCATCACTCAAGAACCAGCCAAACCGCAAGTGCTAGGTAAGAGGCACCCTCCCTAGTGGGGAGGGTCGGAGATTTGATTGGTCGAGAGGACGTCATAATCTAAAGGTAGCCTATGAGCGAATGATGGAGATGTGAAACCATTACGTCAGTTTCTATTATTAGGTATTGCAGAGAGTAGAAACTGAGAGAGTATAAAAAGGACACTTTACCTGTTATCAGGGTTAGTCTGGTTCCTATTTAAGGAGTTCTTGTTGAATAGCATAGCAGACCAGAGCAGCTGGGAGTAATGCTAGTTCGTTTAGAGAAGCTTAGGAAATATTGATTGGAATTTATTATTGTTGTAAATACGTAAACCGGTGACAGTATAAGTTGCCAAACTTTGTAGGTTTTATTGTACAGTTAATGATAGAAATAAAACGATCACCTTGCGTGTAATCCAAGGCAAAAGTTTGGTAGCATCTGTTGTTACTTCTGGAGCACACGGAAGACCACCGTGTCGAACCGATCTTCCTGAAACGAGAAGTCAGATCAGGCCCAGGCACTAATATAAATATCGTCAGGTCACTGTACCTACGAGGCGAGCTAGTGTCGCGCTCCATCTTCATCGATAAGACCGGCTGTCGCGGCAGCCAAACATACAAGGTTGTATCGGCGAGGGAGGAGCCCAAGAAATAGTAAGAAGAGGATCGGAAAATCTTCAATATGTAAATGTAACAAAAGTAGGTTACACATGGTTCTACAATTCAATATGATCAACTCTTTTAATCACCAACAAGCATTGGACTCATTGGAGTATTAGTATTAACATAACACATGTTGCTGGTGCACTTTTTCTATTAATTGCTTTATGTTAAAAATGATTCTAAGAAAAAATAATACAATTTACTCAACGAGATGGGAAATTAAGTTTCAGATAAAAACTTGAAAATTTTCCGGAAAAAATGTTTGGGTAACTTTCCGGAAAATTTTCCTCTCAGAAGCTCGGAAAATTTTCCGATTTACATAATTACCTCACAGGGAGTCATAAAATTATGGCCAGGACAAACATATAGAGGGTAACCAGACACATGACCTGACTACTCAAGTTTTAATAGCTGCACACCTCTCTAAGATGTATGCGCATACCAAGCTTCATGATCATACACATAAGTCTTGAAACTACGTCCAAATAAAGCTGTAGAGAATAAATAGACATACGGATGAAGGGACGGATGGGCTGACCTAGTTTTCAATGTGCCATACTGGTAAACTACTAGCAAAACTGTGTACATGGAAGGTTCCTCCATGCGATATAGACCAGCTCATGCGTCATCATAATGATATGTTTTCGTTCACTGTAGTAAGCAGCACGGGGACAGTTTCATTTCGACCCCACTATGCCATATGGAGTTTTACCATGGATAGTGTTGACAACTTCGATCATGATGAGGCCAATCTATCTGGAATGTGGGTAGTCATGACACAGTAACAGTTTTGTTTCCGGAGTATGTAGGTTCTACAACCAGTAAGCCAAAAGACCAATATCCAACATGGGCCAACAACATTTAATACGGCTGACAATACAAGTTAAAATGTCAACATTTGAAGCAGTTTTTACACCTTAGAAAATTCAGATTTGCACCCTGAATACAATGTTACTACATGTCCTCATTCAGTGAAGGATGTTGAATGCCATTTTGTCTACAGACATAGCTTGGTTATTGTTTGGTGCAAAAGTTGATATGGTTCTTCGGACCACCAAGGACAAGCAACCATATCAGATTCGTAACGACCCCTTCAATAGAGCTCGAGTTATTATCCAGAAACGCAATATTACGAAATTAATTAGGTAACGATGACCTTGCCCTTTGACAACAAAATCGATAGTGTTCTTCAGACCAGCATGATTTGTCTAAAAGTTGCTAGAAAGACTAATAGTAAAATTACAAATTAGTCAGATTGAGTAGTTAGATCCAAGGCTAACCATGGTGCCTTAAAGGTTACCGTGAAGACCACTGCCCATATAGCTAAATAATGCTTTGACCTGCTCAATGAGTATTTTGGATAGTGAAGGTTCTTGAATGAGATCCACAAACTAGTCAGAGACCTGTGTACAATCATTATAGCATAATGTCTAATTACCAATTCATAGCATGAGAATGGACGGCTACCCATATAAGGGTACAATATTAAATCATGACCGAGTTGTTCAGAGCACATCCAATATTAACTCTAGTTGTCACCTTACATAATCCAGCCATAGCATAATACATAATTAGACCATTTGGCTCAACTCATTTCGCAATAAATATGTATCCATGTCCATTCTGACTTACTTGGCTAAACTCCAAGAGAGTCAAGACTTTTTTAGTTTAATACCATACTTTATATTCATGCTCAAATTTGTTCAATAAAATTGAAATTTTCTCATCGAAAATGTCAATTTGCAGACCAAGAGATGATTTTTGACAAATTTACCACAGGAATAAGTGGCTCAGTTATCGCGCCAGTCATTCCAGTAGTAAATTTTCAAAAATAGTCTCCTTGCCAGTCCTTGGTCTGAAAATGAACAATTTCACATGAGCAAAAGAAGTTCTGGCTGGCTTGAGTGTTAAATGGATTAATGGTCAGGATTAGTTAAATTAACCCTTTAATGGCCAAGATTTGTCAAGAAAATCTAAGATTATGCTCACTGAACGTACATTTTTCAGGCCAATAAGATTACTTTTTTAAATCACCACAAGATTAATTGACTGCCTTATCAATTTAGCCAGCTATTCCAGTGGTGAATTTTCAAAAACAGACGTCTTTTGGCCAACAAATGGACATTCTTCATAGACCTGCAGAATGAAATTCTATACATTGTCTATAACTAATTTATCAATTTCCAGTCCAATTTTATTAACCCACCGGTCAATTTCCATTTTTTTAATGTGCATTTTAAATGTTTATCACTGGAATGACTGGCTCGATGACGGCGCAAATCATTTGAGTGGTAAACTTTTAAAAAAAAATGGTGTTCTCTTGGTCCGGCTAAAAATAGACAATCATAAAGCAGCAATTTGACTTTTCTGATGACTGTTAAAGTCAGTCGCTTGCTCCAATCTGTCCAGTGAAGTCCAGTATAATTTTTAGTTAACCCTCTAATAGCTAAATGTGGTTCAAAAATATTTGCTTTATATTGAATATCCATAATCTGCAGGTCAAGAGAATACTTCTTTGAAAATTTACCACTGAAATGACAAGCCAGTCATTCCAGTGATACAATTAAAAAAATAGTCTTATCTTCTCTTAGCCTACATATAGATATATTCCTCAAGAGCACTAGAGGCCGGTTTTGGCTGGTTTCACCAAACCCTTTCAACGACAAGTCCAAGTACATTCTGTGCGATGTGTAACATATTTTGTTCAATATTTTGAAATTAATATGACTGGAAGCAATTGCTTCCTAAGGTGGCAATGGCTTCCAGTCATATTAATTTCAAAATATTCAGTAGGTGTCCTGTTTGGTAAAGGGTTAATGGTCATACTGATAAAAAAAAACCCAGCAGTTGGAGTTGCTTTGAAATTTGAGAAATGTGCATTTGTTGGCCAAGAGGAGTATGTTTTAAATTTTACCACTGGAATAACCGGCTCAATGATGGCGCAAATCATTTGAGTGGTAAGCTTGAAAAAAATAGTGTTCTTGGTCCGACGAGAAATGGACATTCATAAAGCAACAATTTGAATTTTCTGATGATTATTAGGGTCAGTTGATTGCTCCAATCTGTCCAGTGGAACTCAGTATAATTTTTAGTTAACCCTTTAGTAGGTAAATTTGATCCAAAAACATTTGCTTTATATTGAATAGCCATAATTTACAGGCCAAGAGAAGACTTTTGAAAATTTACCACTGAAATGACAAGCCAGTCATTCCAGTGGTACAATTAAAAAAATAGTCTCTCTTCTCTTAGCCTGCAAATTCAATGTATATCAATCTCAAGCCAGACAAACAGGAAATCTTTTGAACATTTTATAATTAATATGACTGGAAGCCACTGCTGCTGCCTTAGGAATCAACTGCTTCCAGTCATATTAATTTCAAATTATTGAGCAAAATATGTTACATAGAATGCAGGCCAACAGAATACTATTCCTGAAAATTGTACCAGTGAAATGACTGGCCTGGCATTTCAGTTGTAAATTTAAAAAAAAATAGTATTTTCTTGGCCTGCAAATCATGTATATACAACATAAATCAAATATTTGTGGACCAAATTTTGCTATGAAAGGGTTAACTAAAAATTATACTGAACCTCACTGGACAGATTGGAGCAACCGACCGACTTTAACAATAACCAAAAATTCAAATTGTTTCTTTTTTAGTCGGAACAAGAGAACATTAATTTTTAAAAAGCTTATCATTCAAATGACTTGCGCCATCATCGAGCCAGTCATTCCAGAAGTGAATTTTTAAAATAGTCTATTTGGTCAACAAAATTTACAAATACACATTTCCCAAACTCACTGTAAATTCTGGTTTTTGGTCGGTTTGACGGTTGACCATTAACTCTTTCAACAAAAAATTCAATGTATTTCTTTCTCAGGACAAACAAAACAGGTCCTCTTTTGAATATTTAAAAAAACTAATATGACCGGAAGCCATTGCTGCGGCAGCAACTGCTTTCAGTCATATTAATTTCAAAATATTGAACAAAACACTAAATAGGTTTCACGTACATTGCAAATAATGTACTAGGACTTGTCGTTGAAAGGGTTACAGCTTTCATGATGAAGCCGGTCAACATCAGCCTCTGTAGTTGTCATGAGGAATGTCAATGCGCCGACCGACCGAGTTAGAGAAATATATCGGCATATGCTACACACTGCTTTATCAAATATCTTGGCCTTGCATAGCTGCATTGGAGATGACTAGTGTTTGTATCACTCAAGCAGTCACTGGGCTAGCCGACTATACTGCGTCCACAAATAAAAGCTTAATCGATTATGCAATAGGGAATAGGAAATTTAGAGAAGTAACAAAGCAATTTGATGTTTACAATGACGATTCATATGGGACTATCTGTGGATGCACCTGCCACGATTCAATCCCAGGATTTTTACGCACATTGTACTCCGACTCCAGCACGGCTCTGGCAGTATATGTATTTTTTTTTTTTATTGACGCACTGGCAATGTGCGGCTTCAATTTCCATGTGCTAACTTAGCCGACAGGCATGCACCCATTAGTTTGATTTGTTGATCGCCATCTCCCGGTCAGGGGATCGAACCGCCATTCTGCAACTCCGCATAGCATCAGCAACCAGACATCTTTCCACTGGATCGCCGCACCAAGACTAAAAGTCAAGGTTTGGCCGACCAGCTTTCACATGTCTGATATACTGACACACTGACGATTCATATGGGACTATCTGTGGATGCACCTGCCACGATTCAATCCTAGGCTTTTTACGCCTATTGTACTCCAGCACGGCTCTGGCAGTATATGTATTTATTTTATATTGAAGCACTGGCAACGTGCGGCTTCAATGAATACGTCCTACGCGCATGCTAACGCTTCCAGAGCTGGCGGTCAAATGACTATGTGCACGTGCAAGCGGGTTGGTTTTGCTTGAGAAATCCTGGCTTGTGCAGACAATAGACTAAACGAACATGGCGTCCAATAGTTACAACGATTATGGAGGCACGGCATTGCATGCTGAGTAGCATTGCACGCTTGGTATCATTGCGCTCTGGGTAAATTGATCAAAAACCAACGGGCATCTTATATCTCGTGCAAAAGTGTCTATATTTAATGGGATATGAGAACTTTAAGCGAGCTTAAGCGGTTGTCAGATTAGATACGCAAGTTATATTAATAGAGTCTCAAAAAACCCGTCAGGGATCATACGGAAGTCTGCTACTTTAGTCAATCTTGAAGTGAGCTAATGAGTGTTGATTAAGTCACGCGCATGTATTGAATTGAATGGAAGTTAATCGCGTGAGAAACTAAAACCTGCTAATGCACGTTACTGGGTCGTGCGGGAACAATACTGGGCCATACGACCTGCGTTATCACGGTAATGTCACGTGGCACATCACCTCGTCTTCCCGACGGTAGCTACGAGAGGGTTCACCTAAACTCAGCCTTAAAGTGCATAATCACATGACGATGACGTGTCTTACATAAATAGACTAGAATATTTATTATCGCATTACACATACAGTGAGCTAGTAAGTTAAGAAAGATCTAGATCATTTACTTGCGTATATAAAAACAATGATTTTGTTACGACGCCGTTCAACAACTTGAAGTGGGAAATATAGATCTTGTTGAATAACAGATATATAGGTATACGAATAAGAATTTTTTCAATATGTCTGTGACGATTAAAGCAGTTTTTGAGGAAGGCTCAGGACTGGAAGCCGACATCCGTCGCTTCCAGGTACCCGCAGATGTAGCTAGCAGCTATGAGTGCCTACTGAGAAAGTTGTGTGACGTCTTCCCTCGTCTGACAGCTGAAAACGTATCGCTTTATTGGAGAGGTAAAATATAAGCCATTAAAACATGCATATAACGGACGGCGTATGTGCCTTCATAAATGGTCACGAAAGAGAGGTGGTCGTTTAATATAACTAACTTGTAATGAAAAATAACTTGTGTGTGCCAAATAGTGATGGTTCATTCTTATGAGCACCCGTCTTAACAACATGTTTTAGCACCCAAGGGAAGATGTCCGTTAAATACAGGCGTAGGAGAATTTCCAAATTCCTCAAACAATTCCCCCTTTCCAAATTGTCGTCAGATCACGTCATAATCAACTAAGTGACATGTATCCTGACGTCATAATCATGAGGTCATGAAGGATTCGAAACAGTCCGTATTTAATGGTTAATAGTCCGACACGCTCTACGATTTGTATGTCTTCGCTATCTAATAAACATGCTGTTGAATATTTTGAACCTACTTTGACTGGGCGCTGTTGCTGCCATAGGCAGCAACAGCGCCCAGTCGAATTATTTTCAAAATATTCAACAGCTTACCTGCATAGTTTTCTGGAAATTGATAGTCAGGAAGTTCAGCTATCGATCGATCCCATCACGAGCGTGGTGTGGGTGGCGCTTAGCTAGAGATGGGCGGGGCATAGCTAAAACTGGAGATGTTCATCAAATAGGAAATGGAGGAATCCAGTTTCAGCTATGCTGCGCCCATCTCTAGCTAAGCTCCACCCACGATTCATTCCCAACAATGGGAGGGCAAATTTTTCATACGAGTTATCTTCCTCTAGTTCGTACTTTCGCCGTCTCACTGAGAAACCTAAGTGGCGCTGGAGAATCTTCGCTCTTTCAACGGCACCCTTTGTTTCCCGGCATATTGCCAAAGCTGCCCGATATTTGGTGTCTATCCGTTCTACCCATTGAAATAATTCATACATTGCTACCACGACGAGGCCTACTTGTTGTGTTAAAACGATTCAAGTTAGCGTGTTGGAATCAATCGATTCCTGAACTCTTCTTTTTTTTCGATTTCTGAAATCTCTTGTTTGTTCAACAGAATGTTTATTAAATAGTAAATACATACAATTCGTACAACAACGCTCAGTCCGTTATGAATTAAGCGTTCGTGACGAACTTAGTTACGTCATTCATGACCCAATGTATTATTGCGTCATCCTACACGTGCCACTTAGTTAATTATGACGTCATGTGATTAATGGATAAACTGGAATCCTCCATTGAAGCGACAGTGCCCAAGGTACTAAAAGTATGTGACTACTTCCCACGCTCAAATGTATATTGATTATGAATATTTCCACACACAAAAAATACTTTTTATATACGGCCACCAGGACAACCCAGCTGCCCAACATACCCGCCTGCCTATCTAATACTGAAAATATCCCATTTAAGGTATTTTTTGTTGGAGCTGGTAGGTATGATTAATTATGCTTTTAAATGATTCCATAAATCATGAATTTAATGTGGCATGCATCGCACGGTTTATTTTAGCCTTATCACTGCCAAAGTATGCCAAAGATCCTTTGCTGTGTTAAAATTTGAGCCAAATCGGATCAGCAGTTTTTTTAGATGCAGCTCCGGAGAGACAAGCACGCACGCACACACGCACGAACGAACACGTGGACGCACGTACGCAAGCATGCACCCACGCACAAACGCACGCACGTACGCAAACACGCACACGCGCGCGTACGCGTGGACGTATGTACGCACGCACACATGGACACGCGCGCACACTAGTTTACGCTTATATACACGCCCAAGCTCACAAACACAGGGTCGAATGGGCTAAATACGATAATAGTTTTTTGATGTTTACATTTTGGCGCGATACGGCTGTCTTGTTACTTTTCGGGGTGTGGGGGGGGGGCGGGGGCTGTATTCCATTTAGCCCTTAATCCGACTCCGGCGAGTAGCGCGTGTGGTAGATATAAGGAGATTCTGATTCGCCAATCATATGATTATCAGTCTTCTCGAATGGGACTTTAAATTGAGGTCCCGTCATACAGTGCCCATCACTGTGCGAACGTGAGCTAGGGTTAGGTAGGGGAAAAAAAAAAAAAATCTCGGCATAATCAAAGTAAACCGGATGCTGAATGGATTCGTCCTCAGATGGAACCACACAACATACGGATTACAAAAACAAAACAAAATTGTTAGAATTAGAATCTTTCGGACTTTTCGATGGGACTATGGAGGGATGTAACCCGGATGACTGATCGAGTTCGTCCTCGGACGGACACAGTCACCATACGGGCTACCTAACCAATCAAAATCAAACAAGTGCGCGCTGGTGCCTGCTCGGATGATGGCCAGAAGAGCAAATGGGTCCCAGGACCCGAAAGACCCCACAACCCAACCTCCCCACTCCCCCCAAAGGGGCCGGTGAGGTCTCTGACCTAAAGCCCCGCCCCCCCCCCCCCGGGTGCATCAGGTCATAAGACCGTACGCACCTACTCCCCCTCCCCCGACCCAGCACCTACCCCATCCCTTCCCCACCCCAGTTAGGTCCAGGTTAGGCCATCGCCATCACCCACGCCCAAGCACGAGGAGCAACAGAAAAGCCATGGACAAGAACAACAACATGAGACAAAATCGAGAGACAATGATCAACACACACACACACACACACACACAGAGAGACACAAGCTAATGCACAAACCGATGTCACAAGAATTCACAAGAATTCAACAGAAACCATAAAGGCCAGGCGTGAGTCTAGACCCTAGCATTGGGAACTAGCATATAAACGCCTTAAATATTACAACACACACACGCCAATCATATGGCAGACTTTCATTATGGTTGTGAATAACATAAGTTCCTATTTGGCTTTTTCTCAGATGATGATAATGATTTCATTCATTTCTCGAGTGATGATGAACTTATGATCGGTCTCAGCCTTCGCGAAAAAGACACTTTCAAAGTCTATATTAAAAGTAAGTCAATGGATCTAATGTTATGTTGGAGAATCAAGAATCTATCTGTTGTACGAGTGTGAGTGTGTGCGTGCGTGCGTGAGTGCGTGCGTGTTGTGTTGTGTGCGCAGGCCACAGGGGCGCGTATGCGTGTTTCGAGAGATGCGTTTCAACTTCCAGTCAAATTAGTTTCAAATATATTCAACAGATTACCTGTATGATCGCTTTTATACGAAATTGCCAAACAATAGCTGGCACCTCTATGACCGAGCGTATATACTGAGGCGGGCACGTTAGGTTTTTTCTGATTGGTTGAAAAGTAAATCATGACAGCCATCATAGGCTGTAGAAATGTAGCAACATTTAGCTACTAAAGCCTGAATATCTTTCTTTAGCGGCATGACAAAGAGCTTAAAATTACCTGCATAGGTTATGAGTGACATATTAGATCACCTGAATAGCTATCAGGAAATGAGGTTAGTTGTCCTTTAACGCAACGAAGGAACCTGCCGCGCAAGTCAAGAGGCGGCTTGACGTAGTGGCTAGCACTCAGGACTACTTAACCGGAGAACCCGGTTCGTGCCTGAGCTGTGCGCTATCTCACCGTCGTTGGAAACATGGGAAATCTCCTTCGCTCCTTGCCTCTCTCTACCCAGCAGTATACCCGTGTCAAAGCTGGGGAAGTTACCAATAATAGACTGAAATAAATCCAGCCTAGATATGGCGTGAATGGGAGCTGGAATCAGACACTCGATAGACGCCAATCAAACCAATAACTTCTTCGAACCTGACTTTGGATAAATTGGATAAGAGAACCGCGTGTGTCTGCACCTCTTTATGTATTTGTAATTTTTACGTCAGGCTTTGTGGAGAATAAGATCGCGTGGAACAATAGAGAAACTATACTAGATATGATATCGCCAATGCCTGATGGAACGAATAGCTTTGCTGCACTTTAATACTCTCTGGGCTAATCACCGTGTTTATATAGGTCCTAATAGGCCCTTTTCCTCTATATCGCCTAAGTAACTCATTCCACGCTATATTGTGTGAAGCGTGTCAACCGTGGCTCAAAGCGGTCAAAAGGCGACATTTATCAATTAACCCTTTAATTTGTCAAGAATTTTCAAGCAAATTAAAATTTTTGCTCAGTGAATAACCATGTGTTGGCCAAGAGAAGAGTGGGTTTTTTGTAAGTTTATAACTGGAAATTAGGAAAATGTTTTTAAGAGGTGTTTTTGACCGGTTTGACCATTAAAGGGTAAATGGTCACGAAATCTAGATTTTTGATTAGTCAGTGTCAATTTACAGGCCATGAGTAGAATATTTTTGAAAATTTATCACTGGAATGACTGGCTCGGTAACCGAGCCAGTCATTCCAGTGGTAAAATTTCGAAAATAGTCTTCTCTTAGCCTGCAAATATACAGTCCTCAAGACAACTGCTGAGGAAGTATTGGCCGGTTTTATCATTATAAACCACAAGTTGGCACGAAAGAGATTAATGAAAGCTATATGATATATGTAAGCGCCTGGTTATTATTATTATGATCGCCTCCGTCCGACTGTCCGTCAGTCCGTCCGTCCGTCACGCTATTTCCTCCCAAATCATTGGGTGCAATTAAATCAAATTGGGCATGTGGGTTACTCATATGATTCCGCTTTGCAAGCCCATATTTAGATTTGGCTCTACCACCAGGGGACGTGGCAGGGGTCAAAATGTCAAATCAGTTGTAACGCAACTCCTCTGAAATCGTTAGACGGAACTGAACCAAATTTGATATCTGAGTTAACCATATGAATGTGGAGTGCCATTTAGATTTGGCTCCGCCCACACGGGGTGGGGGAGGGGCCAGAAGGTCAAATTTTAACCTGTGGAAATTGATTGTAATGCATCTCCTCCGAAACCGTTGGACAGAATTCAATTTGATCTGCGGGGTACATTTACATTTGGCCCCGCCCATAGGGGGTTGGTGGGGTGGGGTAAAAACGTCAAAAGGTTTATTGCAATACAATTCCTCTGACACTGATGGACGGAATTCAACCAAATTTAGTATGTCAGTTACACATATCAATGTGGAGTGGATGATCATATTTACATTTTTAAATGTTACTGTTTTGTTCTTGTTAAGCCAGTTTGTGTCAGCTTAACCCTTTAATGGTCAAATTGGTAAGAACTACCTCTGCAATGATCTTGTAAAATGCCCATTTTCAGGCTAAGAGAAGAATATTTTGAGGAATTACCACTGGAATGACTGGCTCGGTAACCGAGCCAGTCATTCCAGTGGTAAAATTTAAAAAATACTCTTCTTGGTCTGCAATTGGACACTGGCTAAGCAGAAATTTGAATTTTCTTTACCATTACACTTTTGATGAATGCCCATTTGAAGGATAACAAGAAAACAATTTTTTTGTAAATTTTCGCTGTAAGTTTACAAAAATACGCTTTTGGCTCTACAACAATCAACATTTCCTTGAAAGGTATTAGCAATTAAATGGCTGCTTGAACTAAATAGTATTTTGAGCACGTTAATGCGCTGTTGCCACAAGAGGGTTAAATATTACATGCTTTCTTCGTCATAGTTCGAGAAAGCAGTGCTGAAATGCCAGAAACAAATCTTCATCACCGGCGGGTGAGATGTGACGGATGTGAGAAACCTATATTTGACATACGCTACAAGTGTTCCGTGTGTCCTGATTATGACCTGTGCAATACCTGTGAGATATCTGCTGTGCACACGGAGCATGTAATGGTGAAAATAACGCCACCGAGGGGTGGACCATATGTAAGTTTGGTTAATTAGGTTACATCCAGTGTGTGCAATGGATTTATCAATTTGTTGACCTTTGATGAAGGCTTTTCATTATCAAGTTAAACTAAACTAACCTTTCTATTTTAAATGCTCAAATGAGCTAACTGTAAAAGAGCAGTTTCATTTAGGCAGCACCGGACCAGGGGTGTCGGAACGTACTGGGAGCTGGGGTGCTGAAGTATGGGTGGGGTTAAACATTGTGGGTGCCATGAAGATACACTATGGGAGAGGCAAAACTTGGGGGCTATCGCACTACCCTCTTGGCTCCCACCCAGTTCCTACGTATATGCGAGTTTCAGTGAAACGCTGTTTATGGATATTGTTAAACACCATCATTCATTGTCACGATATGATCCAAGTTCCTAGGCGACATTTTCATTCTCCCGTCGTTTCGCTCTGTCTACTACTCAAACTAACGCCGTTAGTTTATCTCTTTGTCCATGCTTTACTATACTCTCTACTAAATAATAGGCTGATAATTATACTGACAGAGACGAGACAATATTGACGATGACAGTGCCATGAATCTGGGTCCTGAAAGATACCAATGTAAAACATATACATCGATCACAATAAGTTGAATTTATTCAAGAAAATTTTAACTTTATCAAAGAAAATGCCCATTCAAACTGTCGGCCCTATTAACTTCTGAGATGCGGTCCTTATAACATCATGATCTTTATAGGGTGGAGTGTCACAGAACACAGACTAATATAATTTGAGCGTCATCTTCCGCGATCAGCCCTCCGCAAGAGCGGGATTAGCGCAGAGCAGCGTGCAATACATTACTGATAGCAAGATTGAAACATAGCTAACTATAGGTGCCTAGTTACCAGTCGAGTGTTCCATCTTCTTACTTGATAGCGAACATGAAAATTGTCAAATTTAGTTAATTATTATTCGCGGGACGGACATGTTATCACTTATGAGATGTTAATATCTTTTTTGATTGGCTAGCGCCCACGCCAAGATATAATTCACCTTTCCAGAGTACCCATCCATCTTATGACGTCATAATGAACTGCGTGATGTGTAGAATGACATCATAATGAATGACGTTATGAATGACGTCGATAAGTACGTCACGAACGCATATTTGAAGACGGTCTGTGCGTTGTTGTACAAATTGGTTGCTTTTACTATTTAATAAATATTCTGTTGAATATTTTGGAACTAATTTGACTGGGCGCTGTTGCTACTATAGGCAGCAACAGCACCCAGTCAAATTAGTTACAAAATATTCAACAGCTTCCCTGTATAGTTTTCAGGAAATTGATAGCTAGGTCATTCGGGGATCGATCAATCCTAACACGGCGAGGTGTGGGTGGAGCTTAGCTAGTGATGGGCGGGGCATAGCTAAAACTGGAAAGATTCATTGCATGAGAAACAGAGTGTGTGTTACTTGAAAGCTATTGTTATATGCATCTAGCTTAACCTCTCTTGTGTCAACATACCACTTTAATGGTCAAACTGACCAAAAACAACTTTGCAGTAGTCTTCAGACATGGCTATTTGAAAGGCCTAGAGAAGAGTATTTTTTAATATTTACAACTAGGATGACCGAGCCAGTTATTCTAGTGGTAAATTGTCAAAAGTACTCTTCTCTCGGCCTGCAGATAGGAACTGGCTAAGTAAAGACTTTATTTTTTTTACCATTACCCCTTAATGGTCAAGCCTGTGAAAAAAAGTTCAATGGTAAATTTACACAAATAGTATTCTAAAATTAAAATATCTTGAAAAATATTGACCATCAAAATATTTAATTGATATATCAAGTAGTAGTTTGAGCGCTTTGGGGCGCTGTTGACACAGGAGGGGTTACATGATCTAAATCAAAGATGAATATTATACCACGGAAATCGGTTCCTATTTTGTTATTTTAGCTACCTTCATAATTTGGGTTTAATATCTCTCCTTTATGGACAATTTCTGATTGCCCATAATACCATTGAATTAATGTTAAATGACTCATAGTAATGGACGTTTTCAAATTTACCCATCGATCATATGACGTCATATGGCGTCATCATCAGCTACGTGACGTGTAGGATGACGACATAATCATGACGTCATGAATGACTCGATATAGTCCATATTTAAAGGTTTAGTAGTCCGATATGTTATACGAATTGCCATAGGCAGTAACAGCGCCCCGTCAAGTTAGTTTCAAAGTATTCAATAGCTTACCTGTATAGTTTTCCGGGAATTGATAGTTAGGGAGTTCAGAGATCGATACCAACATGAGCGAGGTGTGGGTGGAGCTTAGATAAAGATTGACGGAGCATAGCTAAAACTGGAACGGTCCATTGCACATGTGGCAGATGAAATATCGGTGACATAACCAATGGGTGGTGGATGAGCTGCTGTTGGGTGTATGTGTGTGGGGAGGGGGGGTTGGGGGGATGGAGGAGGGGAGCGTGGTGGCGGGGGTGAGGGTGGTTATGGTGGTGGTGATGGTTAGAACAGCCCCATGAGCCATGATCATGAGAAAGTAAATGTGAACCTATTGAAACGGAATTATAAAAAAGTTTCTTTTACTATAACATTTAGGAAACTATGTCAACAATGAATGAATCCAGTTTTAGCCATGACCCAGGCATCTCTACCTCAGCTCCGCCCACGCTTTGCGCGCGTTGGGGTCGATCGAACCCTGAAATCCTTTAGTTTAAACATATTTTTATTGTTCAAGAGACAATACGGATTGAGTCACAAGTTGTCTCCAACTTAGTTACGACTCGCTCCGAATACTATACAATAGATTATAATAATGACGAAAATGTGCAGTTAATAAGAACTTAAACCATAATGAATATAAGATTTAAACCTGAATTCCCTGAACCTCAATTTTCATAAAAACCTTACAGCTAAGCTACTGAATATTTTGAAACTAATTTGACTGGGTGCTGTTGCCGCCCAGGTCTGAGTTTGATTCGCTTCAAAATGTTCAACAGAGTGTTTATTAAATAGTAAGTAATTCGTACAACTTGATGGCCTATTAATTAACAATTTATGGCTGACTTAGATACGTAATTTATTCCGTATATCAATTTGGCGTCATCCTACCCGTAACTTAATTGACTATGACGTCATATACTTGACTGATAGACTGGATTCCTCTATTCTCATCAGCCATAATCATGGCAACATATATCTATCCTGCTGAGCTTAATCTAGCAACTGTCAGTTAGTTGTTAGTTCTAAAATTATTATTAATTGCGCACACAGGCAAATCTGTGTTCAATGACTATTATATTCATTTTTAAATTTGACGATGTTTTACCATTTCAACTGAGCTCAGTTCTTATCTGAGAGTTTAGATTTTTAAAATTTTCAGGGAAGGACTACCGACCCATGACATCCCACCACGACTGATAGGAGAGAAAGTGCTTTGCGATCAGCAACACACTGCGCCCTCCCCTACAACCCACGGCGTATGCCACTTCGTAATATGCATATAATATTATCAATCTTGACCACTTTCCTTTATGCAGGGGTTGAATATGTCATCTCCACCTGAGTATCATCCCTGGATGAGCCGTTACATGCGTCGACGGGATGAGAGACCTGCTGGACCTGACATGGACGCTTATGATAACGCTAGAAATGAGCAAACTGAGGGTAAGAATGTCCAAAATGCAATGAATCTTGGTAACGATTTTTCCAATAATGTTGGTGCTGGTATGCGTGCAGTTTGCAAAACAGACATTAGAAAATGATAGGAATTACAAAATTACACTAAAATGGTCAATCCTGTTTGAAATTACTGCCCTGTGGTATATTACAGGATTCTCATCAAAGCAGGATGGTCTCGTAGTTGTCATTGAAAAGTGTACTTCTTTCAAACAGGTGGTCTTAACTTGACTGTAATAGCCTACAAATAATATTGCACACTATATCATATTATAATATTGGTCAATTCAGAAGCATATGCTTCCCACCAGGCACTATGTATAATGTGTGTTTGCATGCGTGTGTGAGTTCGGACGTACGCGCGTGGGTGTGTGCATGTATGCGTTTGAATCCCTTTCACATCCCAAATTCCACTATTCGCATCTCAAGGGATGGATGGAGCATTGCATTGTAGTGAAAATAACTGTTACCTGTTTATATGGCATCAGAACCTTCCAACGATGTTAATCCTACGATCATCATGGACGAAGTATGCAGAAATAATAATGTTAACCAATATTTAAATGTATTTGCAGGCATTGATATGCATGTGGATGTTGAATCTCCGCGTAAACGATGCCACTACACATTTAGGAAGCACAACAGAGAAAGGCACCACAGAGCCCGTGATCATGGACTTCATCAGGCACCATGGGCACCCAGGATGGGGCACAATTCATCTTGGTGGGGAGGACCGCGTCCATACAGAATGTATGATAATACACAACAAATAGCAGGATGGCCCAATATGAAACCTGATCCTTCGTCTCTTGGTCAGTTTGATACATGTGTTAACTGCCGTTGGTCTACATGGCACAATATAAGGAATGATAGCGACAATGATGTGGGCAAGAACATGGATACGGTGGCAACTGCTGCCACTAAGAGCACCTCAGTGAATGAGGCACCTATGGCAACTGACAGTCAGCAAGACATACCAACAACAGCACCAACACAGCCATCAGCTCCAGTGCATGTTGATTCATCGGTAACTACCACGACGTCACCCGTAGCGCCAGCACAATCTCTCGCAACCGCAGCTAAGTCACATGCAATTCTAGGGAAGTCACCTGCAAATCCACCGAAAGCACCGGCAACTCCCACCATTTCAAATGCAACTCCGGCCAAGTCAAATGCATGTACTGATGCAAACGGTATACATAATGTCAATTATTCAGTTATCCCATTGTCCGATACGAATGGGTGGATGGATGTGATCAGTGATGAACCGAGAGAAAAGCAACCAACAACCGCATCAACAAATGCTACTCCACCGCCATCGGGCACAGAACTTCGTGCAGAAACAGACATAGGTAAGCAGCGGGGCGTAGAGTAGTTGCTAAGACCTAGATTATGATAACAATTGTTGGTAAATATTATTTTACACATAAGATATCTGTTAGTTCAGCATATATCAATCGTCATTGCCAGCTGTAAGATTGCACGTATACTACACCTAATAACCTACTTGCTGTGAAGATTTCAAGTTAGCTAAGGTCATGGTGGACTACATGTATTTAATTATTGTCATGTGTGTAAGGCCTGCTAAATAACTACCATATCTAGGAAGATTTACAGTCAACTAGTTAGACAGATCTTTCGGTCCAGGGTCCACCCAAATTCACAGCGTGTCATCTAATTGTTTTATTCCTTTAATAACTTAATTTGGTCAATAAGATCAAATTATTCCCGAATTAATAGAGCTTTTCAGTTTATCCATCCATCATATGACGTGATAATCAACTACAGTACGTGTAGGATGACGTCATAATCAATGATGTCATGATTGACGTAGATAAGCGCGTCACAAACGCATAATTGGTGACGGACTAAGCGTTGCTGTACGAATTGTATGTCTTTTCTATTTAATAATGATGCTGGTTGAATAGTTTTTAACATAGGCACCAACAGCGCCCAGTCAAATTAGTTTCAAAATATTCAAAAGTGTACCTGTACAATTTTCTGGAAATTGATAATCAGGGTGTTCAATAATCTATCGATCCCAACACAAGCGAGGTGTGGGTGGAGCTTAGCTAGAGTTGGGCGGGACATAGCAAAAACTAGAAAGGTCCATTGATTTTATCACAGAACAAGAGTTGCAGACGGCACTGACAATGATGGAAGCGATGGGGTTCAGTAATGAGGACGGCTGGTTAAGCCAACTTCTAGAGACAAAGCATGGTGACATTGGGCAAGTACTAGATGCCATCGAACCACATCGTGTCAACGTCCATGAACATTATATGGCATAATGATCTCATGACCAACAGGATAACAGCTGCTGAGGATCTGGGTATGAAACGTGTCTCTGCTGCCAGTTGACATGTGAACCGAGCGATGGTATTTCATTGAGATGTGTGATCGTACGGCCATGTGCCTTAAGAGACCGCCATGTTTTAGCGACAAAAGTCATTTACTATGATACATAGATTTAGTAAGCCATTCTGCGCCTCTGAAATGGTATTGACAAATGTCCATTTGCTGGCCAAGAGAAGACTATTTTTTAAATTATACCACAGGAATGACTGCCTCGGTAACCGAGCCAGTCATTCCAGTGCTCAAATTAAAAAAATTAATTCTCTTGGTCTGCAAATACACATTCAATAAATAAATATTTAAGTTCCTCCGCCAAATTAGTCATAAAAGGGTTTTGCAACAATTTGCAATCCCTACGCGAATGGACAAATGATCTTCATTATAGAACTAGATATCTGTATCCTGATCATTCCTAGATAGATACATTTAATTACTAGTCCTTATTATGTAATACAGAGAATATTATAATCAATTTGTTATGTGTATGTGGTTAAATACATATTGAAAACTTTGTTAATTAAAATATAACTATGATTTATTTAACATTTAGTTTATGTAGTGCGTGCTCAGTTTAACTATTTGGCTACTGACTTTTTAAAAACTACATTTTTCATGGGGTTTAAGTCTTTAATATTTTCAAACCAATTTGACTGAAAATTGTTGGTGTATAAAACACCACACACTTTCAGTCAAATTGTTTTCAAAATATTGGGCAGTTCCAGAATTATTGCCCATTGAAAGTATTGTCTGGTGGCTTGCAGCAGTCAGGCGGTTAAGGGGACTTATTAATCAATATATTACGATAATTATAGAAGCTGTATAATTTACCTTTCCAGAGACTCCATCGATCATCTGACTTCATATGACGTCATAATCAGCTACGCCTGTGTAGGATAACGTCATAATCATTACGTCATAAATGTTTCTATTTGTCCCGTCTTTAACTCTTAATAGTACATTATACGAATTGTAAGCCTATGTCTCCACTATTAAACAAACATGCTGTTGAATATTTTGAAACTAATTTGACTGGACGCTGTTGCGCCATAGTTAAATTAGTTCAAAAATATTCAATAACTTAAGCTTACCTGTATAGTTTTCTGGAAATTGATAGTCAGGGAGTTCAGAGATCGATCAATCCCAACACGAGCGAGGTGTGGGTGGAGCTTAGCTAGAGATGGGCGGGGCATAGCTAAAAATGGAAAGGTCCATTGTTCTATCATAGTCAAGTTTTCAAGTGGAAGAAAAATGCTATATTTCATTAACCTCCCGCAGCACATAGCTAGCTATTGCTGGCTTACACAGCAACAGTACGCAGCAACACCAATTTCAGAATGAGAACGAAATATCCTACATATGGAAATGAGCAACATAACCTATTACTTAATAAGCAGTAATCAGATTTGAAAATTATCACATATCTGTGTTTTGTCAATTTTCGGATTGTTTAAATCCCAAAGATTAGTTGTGATCAGTGGGAACGCTTTTTGTAAATAATACAATACCATCTGTCTTCCATCGCATGGTTTAGGTTTTAATTAAAAGCTATATTATAATTTATTGAGCCACTATAATAATATTGAAATTATGGGCTAAACGGCATCATTTTGTATTGTGTTTTTTTGCATACAGTACCATTGTTATTTTAAATTGTGGGTCATTCAGTAACTCTACGTTGCCACTTAGCTGCTCACAATAAACAAACACTAGTAGTAGCAGTAGAAGTAGAAGCAGCAGCAACAGCAGCGGACTAACTGCTGTAGTAGTAGTAGTAGTAGTAGTAGTAGTAGTAGTAGTAGTAGTAGTAGTAGTAGTAGCAGTAGCAGTAGTAGTAGTAGTGGTTGTAGCGGTAGCAGCAGCAGCAGCGGCGGCAGCAGTAGCCATAATAGTATATTGTTAACACTAGCTCAAAGTTTCAAAAGAAAGAAAAATGTTTTTTATGACTTGTGAGTTTGGTGAATTTGTCTCAGTCATCGCTAATATTAGCTTTGTTCTAATATATTGTATGTTATAGATTTTATATTTAGCGTGACACAATATTTTTCTTCTGTGTTCAGTCCAAACTGTCAGTATTGGCCACCTGCTGGTTGTAAAACCATGTGTCCTGGAGAGTGACCGCTCTGATCTCTCAAAACCCACCAGCTATATTAATTGACAACACTAATGACAATACTAAATGAAAAATTTTGTGTAGCGACTTAGTTACGCTTAAAGTGGTCGGTATAGGCAAGTTCCTCTGTATTTTAAGTATTGATCTTTCCATAGTTTTACTTTCATTAAGAGTCTGCGAAGACTAGTGGTTTTCTCAAAGGAAATAACGGGTCTGGTTTGCAATGTGGTTTATTCCTCACCATTTTTCCTATTGTATGTTAGGACAAAAGGGATTATCTCCCTTGTATCGAATAGGCGTGACTACATTTAGGCCTGATAGTGGAGTGGCTTAAGTCCAAATCGTGACCTGCTGGAACAAAGCACCAAATTTGGCACAGATGCAGTTTAGGTTAATACGGAACCTTTTAGAGGGGGGTTGCCAAATTTTAAAGGTCAAGGTCACGCTGAGGTCAAGGTCAAACGTCAAATTATGGGGTTTTCATATTTTCCCAGGGAATGACTGTGATATTATGTAACAAAGCACCAATCATGAAACAGAAGTACTTTAGGATAATAAGAAACACTCTTAGAGAGGGATGCCGATTTTTAAATGTCAAAGCCATGCTGGGAGTCACGGTCAAACATAAAATTATGTGGAATTTTTAAATCTTTTACCAGGGAATGGCTGTGAGATGACGTAATAAAGCATCATTTTGGCATAGTACAGTATTTTAGTATAATATAAACAAATTTAGAGGTAGTTGCCAAATATTGAAAGTCAAGGTTACAATACAGTCAAGGTCAAATGTCAAACTGTGTGGTCGCAATATGCTGTAAAATACCATTAAAACTTGGCACAGATGTACATTGGGACAATATAAAATTTAAAAATGTGTTTATTGATATGCATAGCTATCTATAGTTTGAAAAGAACAAGGGCCTGAAAATAAACCACAGTGTAGCGCACAGCATAACACAATTAAATTCACAACGGCTGTGAAAGTCTAATAGAGTGAAAACTTTTAAACAAGCAATTAAAATAAATAGCAAAACATTAATGCAGTCATTCCACATAAGAACGATCTACAGACACTTTTAGGATTGCCATGGAATCAGATTAAAACACAAAATTGACGTTATTTAATTGATTTCCAACTAAACCCTGGATAAAAGGATTGATAACTGGCTGTCACAAGAAAAACAAGTTATATATGAATTTCATCACATATCCGACAAAAGATAATGATTCACAATTAAAAAAAAAAAATGAAACAGGCTTAATCAAATAATCAGAACAGCAAAATTAAATTATTTTCATAATAAATTTGATGAACAAAAAAATAATATAAAAGAAACCTGGAACCTGATTAAATCATTACTGAACAAGAAAAAAACTAATTCCGAAACACCGCGGTTTATTTACAATAATACAGTCATAAATGACAAAAAAGAAATAGCAGACAAATTTAATGAGTACTTTACTAACAATGGACCCAGCTTATCAAAAAAGATTCAACCTAGCTCGAACATACATATACAGGACTATCTGACAGGTAGCTATCAACACTCCATTTTCTTAAATCCTACAGATAGCGAAGAAATTTACAAAATACTAATGAAAATTAACACAACTAAAAGTGCTGGCATTGATAATTTTAAATGGAAAATATTCCAACACTGTGTTGCAGAAATACTAACTCCACTGGATCATATTTGTAATCTATCACTGACACAGGGTATATTTCCAACAAAACTAAAGGTTGCACGTGTTACACCGCTATACACGGCCAAAGATGCATCTGACTTTACTAATTATAGGCCAGTCTCGGTACTTCCACTCTTCTCTAAACTCCTGGAAAAGCTGTATTTTAGTAGAATTACCAATTACCTAAGCAAAAACTCCAGCTTATATCCATCTCAGTATGGTTTCAGAGAAAAACACTCTACTATGCTTGCCATTATGGATATGATAGAAAAACTATCTATTTCCCTAGAGAATAATGAACATACTTTGGGTGTATTCCTGGACCTATCCAAGGCCTTCGATACAATTGACCATTCGATTCTATTACAAAAGCTTGCATACTATGGAATATGGTGCACTGCATTGAATTGGATACAGAGCTACCTGTCAAACAGAAAACAATGTGTGCAATTCAATGGAGTCGTTTCAGAATATAAAGCGGTAATCTGTGGTGTACCCCCAAGGTTCAGTCCTTGGCCCCCTGCTGTTTCTCTTGTATATGAATGACATACCCAAAGTCTGTAACCATCTCTCTTTAATCCTCTTTGCAGATGATACTAATGCTTTCTGCAGCCATAAGGATATAGAAATTCTTTACAGCCATGTTAATAATGAAATGGCAAAGTTAATAGATTGGTTTAAAGTTAACAAACTGTCCTTAAATGTAAGTAAAACCAGCTATATATTATTTACAAAATCTAATAAATTAAAGGAAGCATCTCTCCCAAAACTTTACATCGACAACCAGATAATACATGAAGCCCAATATGCCAAGTTTTTAGGAGTCTATTTGGATAAGAATCTGACATGGGAGAAGCATATTGAAGTCGTAACATCCAAGGTAGCAAAGAGCATTGGCATCATACGCCGACTAAAACCCTATCTAACACCGAATATTATTAAAAATCTGTACTGCACAATGATACTTCCTGACATCACTTACTGTAATGCTATCTGGACTAACACATCTGAAGCTAAACTAAAAAAACTAAAGTCACTACAAAAGCAATCTATTAAATTATTTGCACAAACAGCAGGTGGTCAGGATATCTTTAATGTAGAAAAAATTCTAAAACTCGAGGACATTGAAAGGCTCCAATTATACACAATTTTAAGAGACTTCCACAATGGCAACATACCCTCTTCTTTACCCAGTATCTTTATGGTTAATACACAAATACACTCTCACAACACAAGAACACGAAATAACCTGCGCACAAGACACCACCAAACAAAAGCAGCTCAACAAAACCCCTCATATAAAGCAATACAATTATGGAATAACACAGATACAAAGACACGCACAGACATTATTACTCTACAGTCATTTAAACAGAAGATCAAAAATATGATTATAAACACATTCTAGGCCCTTAAAAATAACAAAAATACCAAAAACAATAACCAATAAAAGAAACCACCTCCCGAAAAAACCCCAAAAACCCACACCACCATGGCATTATCATACTTGCACCCAGTCACCATTAATAATAATAATAATAATAATAATAATAATAATAATAATTTTAATTAGCAAGAGAAGCACACCTATGTACCTGTAAATATGTTGTCTTTCTGTCCCATGTCTCTTGTTCGTCTCTTAGGACTAGGTTAAACCTGAACTAATTGTGTCATATATTTTATAGGGTCAGTCCTTCATGTATAATATATGTGTGTGTGTGTGTGTGTGTGTGTGTGTGTGCGTGCGTGCGTGCGTGCGTGCGTGCGTGCGTGCGTGCGTGCGTGCGTGAGTGCTTGCGTGCGTGTGTGTGTGTGTTTACAAATTGTACATTTTATATCAAAATAAATGAATCTGAACTTGAACTTGAAAACATCAATTGCGAGATGTATAAGCATACAATATAGTATCGGTATTCATTTGATTTTTATAATAATGCACGGCCTGAGGGTTATTTTATAAACTGTTATTCAATTTAAAATGAAAATGCGTTATCGCTTAGATTACAATTCTCTCATTGTCGTCTGCTATCATGTCTTATACAGTTGTATAAATTGATGGGAATCTTCGCCTGTTAGTTGCTGGTGACTAAAGTCTGTGCTAGCAATACAATAGACAGTTTGAACCTTATATATTAGACCTTCCCGACAGAATGGACTGGACAAATTGCATAATATGTGGAACGGACGATGACATATTAAAATGTCCCGCATCCAGACAAGACGGTAAAGGTCTACAATCATATGATGACTTTATGAAAAACTTAGAAGGTTCCAGAAAGTTACAGTTAATGCCTGTTGATGTATGTTTACCTGAATGCGTTAATGCAAATGACCTCCATGCCAACAAGGCAAAGTGGCACCTTAATTGTCAGCTTAAATTTGCTAGTTCAAGACTGCAGCGAGCTCAAGAAAAACATGACAAAAAGAGAAATATTGAACAGTGTGGGGATGCTATCGTACACAGAAAATCAAAACGCACCACCCCCTCTGATGAGTCTAAACACTCAGATAGGTGTATCTTCTGTAAGCAAGCAGAAGGGGTACTTCATATGTGTAGTACATTAGAACTGGACACCTCGCTTAGAGAACAGGCAATGGAAATGCAAGACACAGATCTGTTGGCCACACTTGCAGGTGGTGATTTGGTTGCCATTGATGCACAATATCACAAGCATTGTATGAATATGTTTAGAAATCGCTACAGAAGTATACAAAGAGTCCAATCCGTCCCATTAACGCTTACTGAGCAGAAAATGACTGAGTCGAGGGTATTTGCTGAACTTGTATCATTCCTTGAAATTAGTTTCGAAGACGGTGTTTTTATATTCAGATTAGCAGACTTGCATAAAATGTATGAAAATCGGCGTACATCATTAGGGCTTCAAAAATCAATACACCAACCCCGGTTAAAGAACATGCTTATGTTGCACTATCCCAATGAATGCAAGGAACAAACAGATGGCAAGAACACACTTCTAGTCTTTAACGAAGGTATCCAAGTGCTGTTGAAAGAAACACTTGAAATGCGTAATTTCGATAAAGATGCCCTGTCAACGAAATATTTGAGACAGAATTTCCCAAATTCTCAGGTAGTTTTACTACAGATTGTCAATACAGTTCAGTGCCGAATTCGCATGCATGCCTGACTATAAGCCAACTAATCAAGTTCAACTCTAAGCAAAAGGCTAAGGGAGCAGAAAGGCCACGTCATCGCAAGGATAAAGAGCCCCCATTGCCATTATATATAGGTCTGAATGTACACAAGCAAACCCGAAGTAAAAAAAATTGTGAATCAACTTCATGAACTTGGTGTCAGTGTGAGTTATGAGCGTGTATTAGAACTAGAAGACTGGCTCTCAAATGCAGTTTGTCAACGGTTTAATGAGGAAGACTTAGTATGTCCTGCACAAATCGGCGAGGGTGTGTATATAACAGAAGCCCTTGATAATTTAGACCACCATCCCACATCACAAACAGCTGAAGGGTCTTTCATGGAACTAGTATTAGCGTGTTCCACCTGCCTACACAGTCTAATCCTGGAATATCTAGACGGCCCATCACAGTTCCACCTCCAGTGTGCACCAAAAACCCTTCCCTCCCGGACAGCTACCGCATAGTTCCAGCTGTAGCATGCAACACCAATCTTTTAACTGTTCCAGAGGCACATGTTGTAGATAACACCCCTGACATGTGAAATACAGCAGTTGAACAAGAGAACCACTGGTTAGGACAGAGAATGTCACTGCTAGATAAAGACAAACTTGAGAAAGATGACTTCATTGAATGGGCTGCTCATCATGCTGATCGTCAGCCAGATAACCCAGATCCAACTGGGGTAAGTGTTCTGTTGCCTCTGTTCTATGAGAAAGCAGCTACGATGGCCATGGTTAAACATGGGATGGAAATGGTTAAACGTGTCATACAAAAACGAAACCCTGGGCAAATAGCAGTACTGGTTGGTGATCAACCAATTTACGCTCTGGCAAAGTATGCACAGTGGAATTGGCCACAAACCATAGGTGAATCTATATGTATAGTCGTAATGGGTGGTCTAAACACAGAGTTGGCATTGTGGAGGGTAGTAGCAGACCTATTGGAGGGATCAGGGTGGTGTGTAGCACTGAGTGAAGCTGGTGTTGCAACTGTCGGAACTGCAGACTCCTTCCTCAAGGTGGCGGCCCTCACTAGAACACGACATGCACATCAAGTAACTGTCATGGCTCGTGCAAAATTACAACATGATGCTTTCAACACAATGTGCAATCCAGGAGATGTGCCTTTTGAGTACTGGAAAGTTGAAATGATACGTAACAGCCCAACCTTTCAGTTCTGGGATAAAGTCTTGCATCTTGAACTGTTGGTGCTAGTTTTTGTTCGATCGCACAGAGAAAGAAACTTTGCTATACAAGTGCTTGAAGCACTAGCACCATGGTTTTTTGTGCTTGACCACACAAATTATGCCAGATGGCTACCAGATGGCTACCAGTTCACATCAGAGATATGAAGACTCTCCCACAAGAAATACGAAATGAGTGTGAGGCTACTTGGGTGTTCACGAAGGGTAAGCAAAAGTTCTCGAGCATGCCTCTCGACCAAGCACATGAACAAAATAATGAAAGAGTGAAAGGATCCGGTGGTGCCATTGGCCTGACTGAAAATCCTGCTATTCTAAAACGATGGATGATAGCAGGACCTGAACAGGCCAGGATCCTCACAGAGTTTGATGAACTGTATCACGTGACTGATCAACCATCCACCAGCCATGAACAGGGGCATTCAACACAAGAAACATTCCAGAATCAGGTTAACAATATGTGCAACACCATATTGGCAATTGGTAACCCATTTATGGATAAGTCAAATGAACTCACGACTCTGGACACACACGACGTACAGGCATTGCACACGATGGAGACATTGGGTAATGGGCAATATTCAAACTGTCAAGGATGTGCTTGTTTAAAGGAAAGAATCAATCCATAGGGCCATAAAAAAAGAATCATCTTCCGCTCTTTAAGCATCCTCACGACACTAGCGGGAACTCATAGGCAAAACAACAATTCCAAGAAATAAAAAAGGACTGCAATCTATTCAGTCAGATATTCATCGCTGCACAAGTCCGCAGCACAAAGCTGGATGAATTCTTCACACATGAAAATCACCCATGGCCACCAGCATTGTCTCTACATGGAAGACTCCGTCTACCAAGCAACAAGCAGAGCTACTGCATTGCATTGATCCAGCTGTCCAAGCTGAAACACCATCTCACTTTGATGCCAAAGTATTTGATGGTGCTGCCATAGTACATGCCTTGCCACAGGAAGGTGCATCTAGATTCGGTGAATAGAGTGACAAAGTTTTCATCCCATGGACAGAGAGACAACTTACAAATTGTTCCAGAATTGACATAGTTTGGGACACTTATAACTGTGACAGCCTGAAAACAACAACTAGAGAAAAATGATGCAAAGGGGTTCGAAGAAAGGTGTCCCACAATGGTAAGTTACCACCTTGCTTTGCTGGTTTCCTTCAGGATCCTAGAAACAAGGAAGAGCTATTTGTTCTGCTGACAGAAGATGTAGTGAATCATGAATATCCACGAAACAAACTGGTATTCATTACCTCTGGCCCGACAGTGCGGTCAAATCACTCCAATATCACAATGGGAGACAGTGATCACGAAGAGGCAGATAGTAGAATATGCCTTCATTTGAATGATGCTCTTAAAGAGGGTGCAACTTCTATCCCCATTAGAGCCGTGGATACTGATGTGATTGTGATTCTGGTGGGAGTTTTCCATGATCTTATACAGTGTCATCCAGATATGCAGCTATGGGTTGGCTTTGGTACCGGAAAACAGTGCCGATATTATGATGTTAATTCAATCTGCCAGGAACTTGGTGAGGACAAAGCTCGTGCTCTACCATTTTTCCATGCCTTCTCTGGTTCTGATACAGTATTACAGTTTAGCGGTAAAGCCAAGAATTATGTTTGGAAGACATGGAAAGCATATCCCACTGCCACAGAAGCATTCATCACCACACCACTGTCTGCATTTGTTCCACTAGACATTACATCCCCAGTATTCAGAATAATAGAAAGATTTACCTGTATCATGTATGACAACACTACTCCACATGTTGATGTGAATGAGCTTCGACAGGAGCTATTCACAAGGAGAGTGAAGATGATGGAGAAGCTTCCTCCCACTCAAAATGCACTGTTCCAACATGTTTACCGATGTCTATACCAAGCCCGTATTTAGAGAGGAAGTTTGAATCCAAAGATATCTGCACTTACTCCTGAAGGCTTTGGATGGACCAAAGGAGACACTGGGTGGTGCAAATTGTGGACAACTCTAACAGCTGCCGCTGTTAGCTGCAGAGAATTAAGCAAGTGTGGATGCATGGCGACGCCTAGTTGTTCAAAGAATTGCAAGTGCAGGAATGCTGGTCTCGCATTGTGCCTTTGTCATGGCAGTTGTGAGACAATTTGACTTTGATCAACTGACTTTGAAACCACACATGTAGTCTCAGTGTAATTGCCATGATTAGAATTACACAATTGAACATAATACTGTTGGTTTAGACAGCACGTTTATTTTTCTAATTTGGAAATAAGACCCCACCACAATTTTTCATTTTGACATTGACCTTAGTTTGGCAACCCCACTAGAGAGATTTGCATTATGCTAAACCGTGTTGTGCACATTGTCTAACCTCAGAATACAAATGTACCATTTAAATTAACATTTCCCGCATTTATTTATAATGGAAGGGGCCAAGACCTCAAATTATCCTTTTGAACAATGAACTCAGGAACAGCACTGACTAAGGTACATCAGTACAAAAAGCTGGCTTTGATACAGTATGTCATAGTAATTCTATGTAAAATATGAAAACAACACACAATTTGATCTTTGACCTTGCCCCTAGACGTGACCCTGACCATTAAAACTTAGCAGACCCATCTGAAAAGTTATGCATTGTACTATGGTACAGCTGTGTCAAAACCTGTCCTTTTTCTAGCATGTTACAGACATTCCTTGGGAAGAAATATAAAAATTCCCACAATTTCACCTTTGACCTTGACCTCTGCATGACTTTGGCAGCCGACTCTAAAATGTGTGTATTGTCCTCTAATACATCTGTGCCGAATTTGGTGCTTTGTTATAGTTTGTCACGGTCATTCCATTGAGAAAATATGGAAAAATGCATAATTTGACCTTTGACCTTGAGCTCTCTGTGACCTTGATGTTTAGACTTTGGCAGCCCACTCTAAAAATGTTTGTATTGTCCTCTAGTACGTTTGTGCCAAATTTGGTGCTTTATTACAATTCCATTGGGAAAATGTGAAAAAAACCCATCATTTGACCTTGACCTCTGCGTGACCTTGACCTTTAGAATTTGGCAACCCCGCCAAAAAGTTTCGTATTTCCCTCAAGTACATCTATGCCAAATTTGGTGCTTTGTTCCAGCAGGCCAAGATCATTCCCCTAAGCCACTCCACTATGAAGGCCATTTTGTCTGCAGACATTTAATCCAGAATGGGTCTCTGAGGACCTGACACCTTTCCGTTTCTTCTTCCGTATCTAAAATTGGAGTTTATTCAATTGATAAGATTTCCTAGTCAGGACTTCTAAAATGGCGTGGCAGATTGAAAGGCTCACCTACGCTGGTATCCTCATTCAGGTTTATGTAAGATATATATAACTAGTGGCACATATTCTGAATGGAACTTTTGTTTGTCTTAAATATTGTTTTTGACACAGCATGCATGATAGTAAGTAAATTAAATATTCAGTGTCACAACCTACTCATGATTGAATTTGGAACTTGTCTTTCATTTGAAAGCTAGTGAAACTATCTTAGGTCAGATGAAATCTGTCTAATTTACACATAGTTATTTCCATATTTTCCGGTGTATTCCCTCCTAGTGACTGGTTGTCTGTGCCTAATCGTAGTGATGACCTCATCTGTTGGATTATATTGTTTATATGTTATCTTAATTAATGTATCCGACTGTATTTTCAGAAGTTGTCCGGAGAAGCGGCCTCTTGTTTTAAGCGCATGAAGTACGGTTGAGCATAGTGAATTTAGACATTCTTTATCGCTAGAGTTCCAATTCTTCTTCTTCTTTTCGTTCGCTGATCATACCGCCAGTCCTGTAAGTGACTATCGACATGATCATAAGCGTTAAGTGCGTGGATCCATGGTTTATTAGAGTGCGCCGTGCGGCCTGGTACCTCCGTGTTCAGCACTCGAGGTTTCTGTCAGGGTTACCTCACCCTTACCTCCTTTAGTCGCCTCTTACGACACGCAGAGGATATGGAAGGTGAATTCTAAGCCCCACCTACAGGGCAACTAGAGATCCAATGAAATCGAATGATTTGTGATTTTACTAGTCCTTAGAAGTGTGTGGAGGGTGAACAGTTTTCTGTCGAGAAACTGGTGTGAATATGTGGGCTTGAAATAAAACCTATGATGTAAATAACTGGATATATTGAATTTACCATCTGCAGCATACGTGCCACTGGTATGATTTTGTATTTTCTGAATTGTAAGCTTTTTGTGAACAATAAAGCAAGTAAAACTAATATTGAAATGACTCTAGTGTGATTCTTGTATCAGAATACATCTGAGTAGGAGAGCGCGTGTGATAGAGAATAAGCTTAACACTTACCACTCTGATGTCAAAATTTTCAAATTAAATTATAAGACGAACTGGTGTTCATTTTACAACAAATTTGGTGGAAGATGTTGCTGTCTACAACAGCAACATCGTACGACAGCAACATCATCCGCCAACATTGTTGAAAATGTACACCAGTTTCTTGGCTACTGATGCAATAAAAGATAGAAGATGGACATCAGAGTGGAAAGGGTTAAGGCACAATAGTCAATGATAATAACACTCGATTTATATTCGTAGTTGCAGCATATAATATGACTTAATCGGCATATTTGTTGAGATTAATACACTGTGTATTGCAGTTGCAAGCATTTAGCATAATGGCAACCTGATAAAATACGACAGACAGAGGTGGTGAACTGATCTTAAGAACATGAGTTGAACTCACAACACATGGTGATAACCATTTTGACATGATAATACTGACCATATGAGAGAAATCACATGTGAATCGAGTATCAAGTATATAAGCTAGAAATTACAATGACTGTATCGCTGATCTCACACAGTGTGGACCCCATTGCGCCACATAAACAATCTCTCTCCAAAGGCAGAATGCAGTCTTAGCTATGCCCTGCCCTTCTCTATCCACGCAACATACACACATCACCAGTGTTGGGATCGATCGATCTCTGAACTCACCGACTATCAATTTTCACAAAACTATAAAGGTGAGACTGGGTGCTGTTACTGTTAATGATTATTTTCAAAATATTCAACAGCATGTTTATTAAGTAGTAAGCAGTCATGGAATTTGAGTTTGACGACCTAAGCAATATATAAATGTTATTGTTAACTGGTTGAATATTCGTCATCTTAATCCAGTAGTACCAAATTAACCTGACAAATATTGCACCATGAGAAAATCTCAGAATAAGATCTGATTGGTCCATATTTTGGGGTAGTCAATCAGAGCCAACTTTTAGTTATTGTAAGAATTAGTTATGACCATGTGCTTTCTTAGTTCTATAAAAGACACTTGAACATGTAGCCTCCAGAGGTGCGCGCTTGTCCATCCGTCTATTTCGTCCCATAGCACCGCAAATACATGATGCGCAGGTTGGCTGGGTAGCTTCGCTTCTCGGCGTTACGGATCTTGTTTCGTGGTTCTCCAGAAAATACAAAGACCGACTTCTAGAGCCGGTGGAACGATCACGTTCCAGTGGGGCTGTGCGACCATTGCCGCCGAGGTTGAACGACACCGTCTCGTCCCGACTGTTCGTGTCACTGGTATGGTGGTCCATTACTCAATTTAGGAGACTAGACATAATTAATAATAATTAAATGCATACAATCAATGCTACTCGTTTGCTAGTATGAGAGAGAATATAGTACATAGAACTAAGTTGGTGTCTTGCCTATCGCGGTGCTCATCAGAGGTACCTCACAGATCTTTAAATCTGCAAGGCATTCCTGCAAGGGAGAGTCCTAACGCGGTCGCTTATGAAGTTTAATATAAACCATTATACACCTAACAAAAAATTATTATTGCGAGAGGAAAGTGCCTCGCGCGAGCCTCCTTTACAGGAAAATGTCGAAGCAGAGGAAGAGAGCTGGCAAAAAGGGCCACTCTCTTGTTCAAATTTATGCTACGTGTGTAGGGTGAGTCAACCTAGTGAAATTATAAGGTATTGTGATGCACGTTGTATTACGTGAATGTGGGGTGGATGATTTCCGTAGAATTCGACTCCATCACCGTATGTAGGTTAAAGATACTGTATTCGTAGTTGCTGCTTTATATATGTGGTCCTTCTGCTAGACCATAAACTAACATTTAGTTGTTACGTCCACGTTCCATGCTTAGGCCACAAGTGGCAGGAATTTCTACTTATCTTTTAGTACACGAGCCTGACTGGTGGAAATGCTTGGTTTCCATATGGTCACCTTACGGAGCACCCCCTCAGCATGCGGGCATGTCATGGTGCAGCAGCTCCAGCATCATATAACGATCCTGTTACTTACCACACCGCAACCACATACAAGATCACTAAGACAAGTGATAGTTACATAAGCAGTTGAAAGTGCATATGAGTTTTATGATGGGGAGGAGGAGACAGATATCCAACTATACTATACTATAGTAACCTTCCTGTCATTAGGGTTATGTTAAAATGCCCAGAGATGCCCTGTTGGCCGGTTAGAATAATATAATGTTTCCGCAGTGCTTCCTTCTTTTGCATGGATATCTAAACTAACTAGTATCCGAAGATACAGAGGGGAGGGGGGGGGGGGTGTTTGCGGAATCGACACTTTGGCCTTCATTGCTCGGAAACCTCAATAGTTTCCCAGAGTCGGATCGCACCAACGTGTCGAAGGGAGGTCCAGACAATTACACAGCTTTGCGGCTGGAAGAGTGTATAAAGAGACAATCACTGATATGTTAATAAGGAGGCCCTAAGGTGCATGGCCAATTTATACTAACTAGACGGTTTGCAGTGTTACATATCCGCTACATCCGGAAAAGAGGCTTACACAAATGCCTCCTAAAAGCGATCATCCCTAACTACATTTAAACCTATCCTATCGAGCTAAAATAAACAGGTTTAGTCGATCACATATCAGGTTCGCTCAATGAGAACATGAACAGTGGACTCAGTGAAAAAGTGATGGTGGAGGAAAAAGGTGGTGCAGATTTATTGTTGCTGTATAGTGTAGCCTAGCATACTGCGGTCCTAGTATTTTATATAATTTAAACAAAACAAGTAACTACTGTAGGATGGCTGCTGCCATATATATAACCAACTATCACAGTATTGACAATAAATAAGGTAACACGACCTTGCGGTGCTTGTTAGTCATAGGTACAAAATAAAGATACTATATACATTAAAAATATAAACTATAAAATGTTGTCTCAGACGACCGGTCGGTACCAATTAGTCATCAGTACCTATAATGAAACATATAAATACAATAATACAAAAATATAGTTAGATTAGTACCTATTAGTTATCAGTACGGAAAAGGTTCATAGATCACTGTAGATGATGCGTCACAGATGAGGAATGCAAGATAGCACGATTCTGAAGTTGCTGGGAAATATCTGCAGACGAACTGTTGATGCGGCTCACCCTCAAAGAAGAAAGTTAGCAGATGCGGATGTCTACTAGATAGTCATACTAACTTACATATCTTAATTTTAACAGTGTCAAAAGTTCCGTACTGTAGCGGAAGTTGAAAGCTGCCCTGTAGTAATGAAAGGCTACAGTTGAAAGTTAAATAATGCATGTACATCTTCTGTGTACATCATACATGCTGCACCGCATAGCTCGTGCGGCGCACCAGGCAATGTCAAACTAGACTGTGATCAAAACGTTAAATATCACGACACATTGTGTGGAATTTGGTTACCACTTTTCAGTGCGGTCTGGCAGATCTGACAAGTAGTCCACCAAGGAAGGCACCTCTGAAGTTGTTGAAGGTGAGGGTCTCTTCTTAATTATTTATTTGCCCTCAGGTGATATCCTCCCTAGAGCATTTCCAAAGTTTGGATGTGGATGCAGCAGTTGCGGGCCAGAGATTTAAGATCTCAAATCCGAGAGGCACTGCTGCGGTTTATAATGAAACCTCGTCTTGCACTACTATGGCCACTCAGCCTCTCATCTTTCTCTCTCTTTGAAGTGTGGTCTCGATTCTCAGTTCTGCACACCTTTTATACTACTCATGACGTTATAGCAAGAACGGTCAGCCAATCAACGCGATCTGTGGCCAATCATCGTGCGAGCTCCAAGGGTAAGGACATTATCACATAATGGACATCCTCCCCATTCACTCAGTACATGCACACATTTATGCCGTTTTCAATATTTTGAGCATAATTTAAGGAGTTAAATAAGGATAACTTGGTCATTTCTGATCCGATTTTAAAATGGTAAACTGTTTTGGATTCCTCGTCTCATTTTGGCACTGAAATGCCGAGGATGGTGTAATTTAAGGAAATTATCTGCACCAAATCGGTACATCTTAATAAGCATTCTATCCCAATGCTGATTTGCATTGTCAGGGAAACTCTGATGCACGTGCATGTGGGCTACGCGATCTCACGGACTTAGTCATTTTAGAAACCTCTCTTATATGGTTTTATACATGCATACTATCCTACTAAGGGGGTGGGGGGGGGGGGGGAGTGCTCGGAATGTACCCGGCCCGGTCGTCCCATAACCAGCTGGGCTCAGATGGTTTGTACCCGACTGGTCGATCGGCGCTACACCACCCCCTCCTAGTTTGACACCCATGGCAAATGATACAGCAACGTGGATCGAAAGCACGGGAGCATGCTATGCGAGAATTATAGACTTCTCGAGTAGGTGCATAGCCGAGGGGAGTAGTGACGCGAGAGATGCGTAGTTTATCAGAGAAGAGCACATAGCATTGCGAAAGTGTTTGGGAGGGAAGATTTTGATTTTTGGCCTGGTATATATTTCTAGGCCTTCTCTTTTTTGATATGTGGTTCGTGCTGTTTATTTGCTTTAATACATTGATTTTGCTAAAACAATAGCTTGCGTGGGCGTTCTCTCGGTGATGGATAATTAAATTTCCGCCGAGAATGCCCAAGCTCCAACTTACCTAAATTAAGAGAAACAGGGCCTATATAAAAATATTTTTAATATAAAAAGATGTATATGTATATATACATATCATAATACAAGTAAGTATAGTAATTACCTATGCATGCCAATATATGAGGGCATGCATACAGTGCAGCCCGTTTTGGCGGGTCTGGGTGGATAGCTCTCCATATCCATATATCCGTCTCCTTGTCTTAAAACGAGAAGAAAATTAATAATAAAAAAAATATTATGTAATAAGGATAAAAGTCTATCAGGTGGCCCCAGCAATAGCTGGGATGCAGGATATAAATAAAAGACATATTCGCTGCGGTATGCTGTGTACTTACACCGCATATGGTGTGTTTGCAGCATAGTAGGGATCCCCAGCGATTATTTTGTTGAGACACAGCTATGCAACAATATGCATAGTTGTGTAGACCGTGGTCAGTCTAGGGATGGGGTTTCAATTTCAAAAAGATATATAATAAGAAGAAAAAGATTTCAAAATAAAGCATAACACTTCACTTCTCCGCACACTTAATCAAAGATTCTGCTGCATCAATGACAATAATGTCCACAGGTGTTCGCCGAAAAGTTACCCCCGTGAGTCTGGATACCACGATCTATGTAGGCTGGTCGGGGTGCGTGATCTACTGGTGCTGATATAGTACTGCAAATATTAATGTTCCCTGCACTAGTGTATGATGATGTTGCGGATAGGTTCAAAACATGCAGTGCGGTGGTGACGGTGAAGCTGGATGCTCTGACGATTGCTGTGCCGGTGCTTGCTGTCATTACTGTGGTGGTCGCAGTGGTGGTCGCGGTGTTGGCTGGTGGTCAGTTGTGGAAGGCATTGATGATGCGGCTAGAGGTGGTTTTTGTTGCTGCTGACAACATCATAATCTTCGTGGCCTGGATAAGTTTGCTTGCGCTCAGGGGCCAGTTTCACAAAGGTGCGTAAGTACGATATTGGACGTAAATATGGCGTAAGTACGGTAGGGGGGCGTAAATCGGGTTTCACGAAAGGCGCGTAACTTACGCGGGGGCGTAAATATGGTCGTAACTTACGCGTGCTGAGACCCACGCCTAAGTTAGACGAAAACGTCTAACTCAGAACATCACGTTCAGAATCGCCTTTTCCAGCGTAGCCTACACGGCGAGTATTCGCTAGTGGCTAATTAGGTCAACATTTAGGTCGGGAACACGTGTTAAAATTAGATCTGTTTATTGATAGCTATTGCTTTTGTGCACTTCGGAACTTCGCACATTTTCCAGAATGCATTGCTATCGACACAAACAGATCATCACTGAAAGGTTTGCCTTTACTATATACCGTAATTTAAGCTGCCAAAATGAGTCACCAGTTTTCGAATATCCCTATCGCTGTTCTGATAGAGCTCATCTTCTGCCACGCCTCGCTTCTAACATGTCAAAACTACATCTTCGATCTAAAAGTACAGGCAATATTTTGTTGTTTGAAATAATCGAGCCATCATCCTCTAAAATGACGGTTGAAATCCAGGATTTAATTTAATCGATAAAGCCTGTCTATTATGACCACACTATAGGAGCACAGCGTAACTGTCAGAATATGAATAGGGAATCGAGCCAAGGCCCAAGTGTATTCCCTAGGTGACAGATAATAGTTGGCAGATTATTTTGAAAATAGATTGAGTGTGTTGTTGCTTCCTTAAGTTCTTTACTGTCAAATTGTTTTCAAAATAATCAGCCAGTTATTTATAGCCATTTTAGCCTTTATCCTTTGTCATAAATAACACAAGTTAATTCTCTTTTTCTGGTAAATGAATTTTCGAATACAGGTACAGCACTGCAGTAATTATAGACAACAATTTTTGTAAATTTACCACTGGAATGACTGGCTTCGTTATCGAGCCAATTCTTCAAGTTCAAGTGGTAAAATCTAAAGAAATAGTTTCTGCATCCTGCAAGCTTTCACAATGGTTTAATGAAAAGAGCTGTTAACCCTTTAATCCTTGAATTGAAAAATAAATTCCATGTTTTCATTGAAAATGTCCCTTTGCCGACCAAGAGATTATTTTAGAAATTTTAACACTGGAATGACTGGTTCGGTTATTGAGCCAGCCATCCCACGGGTAATTTTCAAAAATAATCCTCTTAGTCTGAAAATGCACATTTCTCAAGACCACTGCAGAAGCTGTTTTTTTGGCTGGCTAAAGAGTTAAAACAAGAAAACAGGAATAATTTCCAGTGACTTCCATTTCCTTTGTTAAAACTAGCCCTATGAACCTGTGGGCGAATAAGGTCGTGGCACACTATACACTCTCTGAATCTGAATTGTTTAAATCAGGTAGCCATATTGGATTTTGAATGCAGGGCAGTTGTCATAGCCACAATAGATATTGTCAAAAGGAACAAATGATGAAAGTTGTTAAGTTCCATCATGCAAATGTCAAACTTATTGACAGACCAACTGCCAGACCTGTGTACACACTAAGGTTTTTCCAGTATGGCCTTGAAATTAAAATATTCCTGACGGGAAAGGTTTAACCCTTTAATGGCATGGTTCATACACAAGTACACAGAAAGTCTGGGAAAAGTGTGGAATTATAAGAAACCAATATATTCAGGCCTTGAAAATTATGGAAAATTTAATATTTTCTCCTACAGCTTTGGAAAATGTATGGGAAATTAAAATATTGTCAGATGTGATTCTCATTTGCAAAATAATATTGATAATAATCAAAATATTGATGATCTTAGCTACAAATTTCATAATTTTTCTGAAAAATTTGGCAGCTTTCATATGGACCACAGGCCTTTGAATTTTCGTCCATCCATCCCTCTACCACATATTCCCCCTACTATATATATAAATATACTCAAGGTGTGAAATGTTCATCTGTGGGCACCATTGTCAGGAAGCTGATTGGTTGGTTTGTTGTCAAAATCCGCTGACATCACGTTTCTGACTACAAACCAACCAATCAGCTTTCTGACAATGGTGCCCACAGATGAAGGTTTCATACCTTGTGTATATTATATATAGTAGGAGGGATATGTGGTAAAGGGATGGATGGACGAAAATTCAAAGGCCTGTGTATGGACACAGATTTGAGACATAAAATGGGACTAGAAATTGATTAATTAGGTCTGGAAAAGGTATAGAAAAAGTATGGAATTTCATTCTGCAGAAGATGTATGTACCCTGTAATGAGAAAATGTAGTAAAGAAAAAAAATTGTCCCATAGAAAATATCCATTTGCGGACCCATGAGAAGACTATTTTTGACAACTTATCACTGAAATGACAGACTGGCTTGATGATTTAGCCAGTCATTCCCGTGATAAGATTTCAAGAATAGCATTCTCTTGGTCTGCAAATGGATTATACACTGCCCCATAGAAAATGTCCATTTGCAGACCATGAGAAGACTATTTTTGACAACTTAACACTGGAATAACTGGCTTGGTGATTGAACCAATCATTGCAGTGATAAGATTTCAAAAATAGCATTCGCTTGGTCTGCGGATGGACATACATTGCTCTATAGAAAATATTCATTTGCAAACAGTGAGAAGACTATTTTTGACAACTTAACACTGGAATAATTGGCTTGGTGATTGAGCCCATAATTGCAGTGATAAGATTTCAAAAATATCATTCGCTTGATCTGCGAATGGATATAGATTTCCCCATAGAAAATTTCCCTTTGCAGACAGTAAGAAGACTATTTTTGACAACTTACCACTGGAATGACTGGCTTGGTGATTGAGCCAATCATTCCAGTGATAAGATTCCAAGAATAGCATTCTCTTTGACTGCAATTCCAGGGGGGGGGGGCCCAACTGGTGAATAATATATTATATAATTCAAAAGTACTTTCCTTTGTTTTGTATCCTCTGCCGGGTGATGAGTGTGCACCAAATCAATGTCTAGTGTAACAGATAAGAAGGTCTTGCAATGAGATGCAGTTTATGATTTCTTCTTCATCACTCGTAAATGATTGGATGCAATAAATGGAATAACATCTGTAATACTGGTACCAAATTCCCAAAAGACATTCTCAGTCAATCTCAGAATGACAAGCAAACACCTGTGATGGATGTGACTACGGTGTTTCTAAAGACTGTTTTCAAAGTCTCATATATACTTGTTATTAACAACACACTGATAATTACAGTTCATTACATCAATAATCATATTTAAGGCAAATACTTTATTTATTGAATGAGTTAAAAAGAAAAAATTCAGTTTTAGTGATTGAAGTTTTTATTTAACCATTATGTCAAGTTATGACAATGATTTCAAAATGGTTAATTGTTGCAGAACCAGTAGTTAATAAGACTGGCATATATTGTTTAAAGAGTTGCATGGCCTAGATATTAAACAAATAATCTTGGGTTAATGTCTAAATACACATATTGTGTACAGTCAATAATGTACCTGGCCTTACTCAGTAATTTTTGTCAGTAGACACAATGAGTACTGAAAATTGGATATAAGAATCTAAAATTACACCAGTCTTCAACCTACCAGTTTATACAGAATATGAATTCTGTAATTGACGAATGAAAAATTGTGATTTTCTAACTCAGTCATGAGTATCATTCATCAAATACAGAATTCACATGCTGTATGAACTGGTAATTGGAGACTGTTGTAATTTTCAAAACATAAAACCTCTGCCCCTTACATAATTCTACTATCCTATGCACATTTCTAGCACAGAATTTGTAATTCTGATCATAAGTTTTTTACTTCTGGTCAAAAGTGTTACATTTTGACCTGCGATTTCCATATTTGCTGCTAAAATATATACATCTCTGTCCAAATGTTTTGGTTTTAATCTCAAATTACCTCATTTCAAGAAAGAAATGTCAGCATTTCTGACCAAAATGTGTATGTTTTCAGCCAAAAAGGGGTTAGAAATTTATTTTCAAATGTTCTGATTCAAATACTGAGGTTCCAGGTGAGCGATATAATCTCCAGGGTGCTTATTTGTTGGTAATCTATGAAAATATCATAGCCATTTTTTGCATGGTAATGATACTTTATAATTTTTTTTTTTGGTCCATCTTAAATTACAACTACATGACAAATGCTATAAAGCCACACAAATTTATCCAACTTAACGGTTTATCACTCAAGCCGGCCCAGACAGTGGTACTGAGAAATGTCCATTGGTAGACCAAGAAGACTATTTTTTAAATTCTGGAATTGGAATGACTTGTATTGCTATGAAATTGACTAAATATTTAGTCATGCAAAATCATGGATGCCCTCGAAATACCATATCCAGGCTAGATTGAAAGATTCAACCAATGACATGCAGAATACTGCTACTGCATTTGAGCAACATGCCAGAGTGAAATATGTCATCAGATACAATAAGTAGATGCTGGTAAATTAGCATCATGAATTCATAGCATGAGTGTCTTTCCCAAGACTCTGGAACATAAGTATTCTTCTTTCTTCTTTTCGTTCGCTGATCATACCGCCAGTCCTGTAAGTGACTATCGACATGATCATAAGCGTTAAGTGCGTGGATCCATGGTTTATTAGAGTGCACCGTGCAGCCTGGAACCTCCGTCTTCAGCACTCGAGGTTTCTGTCAGGGTTACCTCACCCTTACCTCCTTTAGTCGCCTCTTACGACACGCAGAGGATACGGAAGGGGTATTCTAAGCCCCACCTACAGGGCAAGGAACATAAGTATCATCTGAAACATAAACAAAACATGTTTTAAATAATTATTAGCTCACCTGGCCGGAATCACCAAGTTAGCTTATGCCGTGGCGACCGTCCACTGTCCGTCCGTCCGTCAACTTTTTCTTTAAATGAATTCTCACGAGTCACTTGGTCGATTTCAATTATATCTGCAGCATGCCTGTGCTGTAATATGTCCAATGGTAACCCATAATACGTTGCCTTATATGTTTTAAGGAGACATATGGTAACCTAAACCTTAGAAAGCTCATTGATGTCAATACTAAAATCAACAGATTAAGGTAACCTGGTTCAGGTCCCCTAAAATAAATTTAGGCAACCTCATGGAGCTCGTTTTCAACAGGTTACCATAACAGCACAGGCCTGGGGAGGAAGCATCCTTAATGTCTAGGGATTCAAGTTTGTTCAACCAGTTGATCGGCCAATTTGGCCGGTGGCCATCTTGGATTTTGGCCGATTTGTAGAAGTCTTTAAAAATCTCCGAAACCGCTTGAGAATCGATTCAAAACTCATGAAACATCATCTAGGGCAAGAGCTAAGCCAAGTTTGTTCAAGAGAACTTGATTGACCAAATGGTTTGACGGCCATTTGGATCATCTAGTTTTCGCGAAAACAACTTCTCCAGAACCGCAGAATGGATCTGGCCGAAAATTGTATATATGTATATGTAAAAAAACATGTCCGCCATGAATAAATCAAAATATAACGTTTTTGCGGGACATCTTGTATTTTCTGCAAATTTCTTAGAAATTCATACTTTTTAACCACTGAGCCAATTTTAATAAAACTTGGCTAAGCTTTCGTCACAGAAATTTGATTGGTAAGTTTTTCAAATGGTCATCTCGTTTTGTTCGGTTGGGTCAGTGGGCAGATATTTCAGGTAACCGATACAGGCCCCTTGGGCCTCTTGTTAATATTCTAAACAACCCACACGCTTTGGCATAAAGACATGAACAAGCAATGTGTCTCATTTTGTGAGTTATTTACTATGGTTAAAGGCAAATGGTACATTTTATCTTGTTTTGGTTTTATACAATACCAAGATAGAGATTGCAGGCCCTCGCCCTGCCATTTTTATCACTGTACATCTTTCCTATTCGCCAGATTTTGTCATATTACGCCCAAAATTGTGAAACCCTAGTGTATGGTCACATCCTTTCTTATGTAAAAATTTTGAGCTAAATAGTTTCCAAAAATTGGATCATGGCTAATGTTGGATATCCGCTTTCACAATAAAATTCTTTGTTGTGTTAAAATTTGAGTCAAATCTGATTTGTTTTTATGGGGAGCGCCACACGTAAACAGACCGACAAACACACACACACACACACGCACGCGCGCGCGCACGCACAACACCTACTCAGACGCACGCACACACAAACACACGAATAAAATGATGATGACAATTCTGAAATGCTGCTCAAACCCAATCATCCTTCTTTATTGGAATTAGAATTAATGCATACAACAGGGGTAACAATAATTTACTGGTTTATTTTAGCTCAAATTTTAACACAAGAATATGTGTGATCCTGTACTAAGATTCCACAGCTAGGGATGCAATCTAAAAACTGGAAGTGGTTACAATGCCATAACAGTAACTAACAACAGGAGAGTGAGGGTCTGCACTCAGATGGTATTGTTTACTTCAGGAAATCATGTGGCGTATGGGTTGGGATGTGATGGAGTTGGGGTTGCCACCCAGTGGTATGCGCAACCCCCCCCCCCCACCATCCCCTCATTGGTGAAATTGTTATCGATCTGTCCTGCTTCCTTGAGGTGATGATATTTCAACCAACGAAACACTGGTAGCGCTATACAAGCAAACCTGTCTATAACGGCCACTGTATGGACAATATAGTCACTAAGATAGGTGGCCGCTAATTGCAGCTCACCGGTTGTTGGGTTTTAGGTGCATGCATGGCATGTGATCGTGATTTCCTAACAGTAAGACTCAACTCTTATGGATAGTCATCAATTGGTCCCAAGAGCGAGTGTGCGTCGTGGACGTGTATGTCCGCTATAGACAGGTTTGTCGGCATTTCAGCGAAATATTCCTCTGCCGTTTTAGTGCGCGTTGACTCATAGGCGCCTTCTGCCTGACCTACTTCTGTGCCACCCTTTGTAATAAAAGAAGTACGACGTCGCGCTAAAAATGCCTACGCCTTGACCTCATTTGGTGTTTTCTTTCTTGGTTGGCAAACGCATTAGAAAAATCAATGTTAACAAAATCACTATTTATAGGATTTATTCAAACATGATTATGTCGACACCGTTTATCAAAGTAAAACACGACATTAGGTAACGCTTATCAAGTTTAATGTAGTGGCGAATGTTGAATTGTCGTCTCGCTGCCTTTAGAATATGCAATTGTACTTTCTATATGGTTCGCGCTAGAAGTTATTTGTACTCATTGACCCCGTACTATAAATTAACAACTGACAGCTGTCACATTGCAGTCAACTGAATCATGTCATAAGCGGCGACGATTCTCGCCGTAACGTACTAGAGAGCACGTACAAGAGAGCTCCGCGTCTAAGTTACGCGTTTCATTATTTAGGCGTTTATTTACGACGCCTTTCGTGAAACTGACGTAGGCGCGGGACTTAAGTATAGCGTCTAAGTTAGACGGGTGGGGGGGGGGGGTGCGTAACTTACGCACCTTTGTGAAACTGGCCCCAGATGTCTGGCTGATGTGCTATACGATGCTTCCCCGAGTATGGTCTGCGGTAGGCTTACGAATGGCTGGATCCTTAGATGTGGTGGGGCTGTACGTGGATGTTGGAGTGCTGATGTGCTATACGATGCTTCCCCGAGTATGGTCGGCGGTAGGCTTACGAATGGCTGGATCCTTAGATGTGGTGGGGCTGTGCGTGGATGTTGGAGTGCTGGTGTGGGGTGCAGAACTCGTGGTGCTAGTTTCCATGAGGCTGATCTCCTCGTCGATCATTAAACCAGTTGGCGAAACATAACATTCTGAAATGTCAGTTATAATTGGATCACAGAATGTCATTGGAACTGTTATTACCACTGAAATAGGCTGATCAATCGCGGGTGTGGATGGTGTTGTTGTGGTGAGTGCTGCCAGTGTGGGTGCTGCTGGTGCGAATACCGCAGTTGGTGCTGGTGCCGATACTGCGGGTACTGTCGGTGCTGATACCATGGTTGGTGCCGGTGTTGCTGTGATGACTACTGCTGTGGTGATGATGACTGATTGCATTGCTGGTGCAGATGTGGAAGCTGAATGCGGATGCGGTAAGTCAGGTTGTCGTCTTTTTGTTCATTTAGTGTTGGCCATCTTGCCGGTCGGAATTTCTACAATAGTTAGTCGGCTTTTCAAGCATGGTGCGAGAATTTCTATTGCTTCGTCTTGTTCACCAGTTTCCAAAGTTACTACTAACCCATGATGCTTATGTGATAGCGCGTGAGTAACACCATACCGAGTGGCTGAGTATAAGTATTTGCAGTCTGAACGATAAGCTCTCTGTAGTAACTGGTCTCATTTGATGTGGGGTTTCAAATCCGAGTTCCTAGAAAATTTGTGCCCATACAGCTGTACATTGTATAATTTTAAAGTACACGGATTTCTCTTGGCAGTGCCCATCGGTGTTGGATCTTCCGAGGTATCGGATAAAGCAAGGTCTTCCACAAGCGACATACTACTTCCGCATGATGGTTATATGCTCGGCCGCACACACCTGACTAAACTTTCCCAACTTGTCCTAACTCTTCATAACTTTCCTGAACCAATATGTAATGAAATAATAATGAAAACAGCAGAATTTGGTTTACGACATGAAAGTGGCCTAATGCCTGATCTTCCCTAGTGTCAAGTTTGGAGGGAAGATGAAATTCCCGTGCATGCTTTCCACCTTTTATAGTTTTTGGTGACGTCACAGGAGGGAGGATGATGACACCTTAAAGTTTCTGGGTGATTCGGTCACCTCCCTACATGTATTTTCAGAACTTTAATTTTCTGGAGTCCAATTATATATTCCCTTCATACGGAGAAGGTAAATATTTATATAAGAAGGCAGGATAGGTGCTTTCATCTTTATTTCACGGAAAATCAGGTCTCCGATCAACATTAAAATCTGGAACTACTTATTCCTGTGGATGCTCACCTTTTAATTAGAGCGATGCGGTTTTCAAGTTAGATGCTTATAAACTCGCATGTTCAAATTTCAGGCTGGAACGTCTTATGGGGTGTGGGAGAGCATGATTATGTCAGCAGTCATGACCCAGACTCATCACCTCTCGCCTCCTCCATCACGTCGTGGTAGCCACCTGGGAGGGCGATTCTCTTGTTTATAGTCTTTGATCCAATTTACCGGAAATCAGTAGTGTTGATCAGGTGATTCTTGTTTGAAAGCACGTGGTTGATCAGAAACTTAGGTGACTTTGTTTACGTGTCGAGATTTGCTGTTGTTGACTAGTCGTATTTGATACGAAAAATAGAAGCATATTATCTTTTTATTTCCCTGTTCCTCAGAACAGAGTCCATTTCATGCGCATGATTTTAAACGTGCGCCTCCTGTATAAGGCGTTTATATTCATGCTCATGCTGATTTTGGGCGGAATTTGTAAGTAAGAGAATATTTGAAATTCTCTGTGGTGTTGTACTGTCTAAGTTTTGATGCTGCCTTGCCAGCCCGTGTGCTAATGATCTGTATATGCTGTAGAACATTTGTGTTCTTAATCAAAATTAGGACAGCATAGTTGACTGTAATCCATTGTTTGGTTTAAACAGATCCATTCCAAAGTTGCTGCATTGGTCGTTGCAGCTTTATTTGTGTGGGCATTCTGCTACTTCCTAACCTACCAATTAGTTGTTAGTGACGAAGCCAAGCTTTGGCCACAAGTGGCAGGGATTCCTACCTAACTTTAGATACGTTTATCTGTCGGGTGAAGATGCTCGGCTTCCTGTAAGTCGCCCTACATAGCATCTGAAAGATAGTGTGCATACATGTTACGGAGCAAGGCTCCCGAATCAAATAACGATCTGGTTACCCTGCCCCGCAACCACATATAACGTCACCAGGACAAATTTCACAGTTCACATAAGCATTTATTAGAAAGCATCATGTCATTTATGGTGGGGATAGCGAGATGGATATCCATCGCTAGTGTCCTTCCCATGAGGGCGTGGTGGATTCTATGACGTCACCCAGACACTACAACGAATTGGATGGAGATCCGCATCTCATCCGTCACCACGAGCTACAGAGTTAACATTTGACCTGTCATTAACATTAAGTTCCATGATGCCAGGAGATGCACTGCAGGCCGGTATTACAACATATTAATTAATATTATTATTTCGCAGTGCTTCCTACCTTGGCGGAGGTATCGACCTAAATAGTATCTGAAGATACAGAGGATGCGTATGTAGATCGGCACTTTATCTATCACCGCTCGGAAACCTCCGATAGTTTGCCAGGGTCGGATCCTGATAAACTTGTCGATGGGAATCCAAACAATTAATAATTAAGCTCCAGGATCGTAGAAAGAAACAATAACTCGATATATTAAGAGGCCCTAAAGGTAACTGGCCAGTTTTACACAACCTTGACAGTGCGTGGGGCTACATTACCACAACAACCGGAAAAGAGGCGTACACTATGCGTCTCCTGCAGAGAAATTGTCCCTAACCACTTTAAACCTATCCTATCGAGCTAGAATAGTCAGGTGTAGTCGGTAACATGTCAGGCTCAAACAATTATAGCATGATCAGCGACCTCAGTGTAAAATTGATGCTGGCGGGAATATAGTGATACGGATACATATGTTGCTGTATAGTATTTCCTAGCATACTGCGGTCTAGAGTATTTACAAATAAACAAAACATATTACCTAGATGGCTACTTGCCATTTACACAACTAACCAATAAAAAATGTAACGAATACGATGATAATAAATTATCACAGGTCATTGGACCTTATGGGGCAGCTAGTTCAAAGCACCCACAGTAAACAATGATAATATTCACAGTAAGAAACATAAAATATAAGATGCGGTCTTGAGACCTGTAAGGTACCTATTAGTCATCTGGACCAATATACGGAAATAATTAAATGTTCAATAGTATAGCTACTTGAGTAGCTATTGGTCATCGGTATGGATAAAGTTCAAGAGTCACTGAAATTGAGGCGCTACTAATTAGATAGCGTAAGATGGCATGATTTCAGATGCCGGAAAGATTTCCGCAAGCAGGTTTCCATAAGCAGGCTTCTGCAGGATATGGATATGGCACATTCTCAGGACAGTGTAACAGAACGATTCAAGAGATGTCCATTAGATAGTCATTTAACTGATACAAAATTTAAACAGTTTGTTGTAAAGTTTTCTGTCCGGCGACGGTAATATGAAAGTTAAGAGCAACCCATTAACAGAGAGCGCTACTAATATGAATAACTATGCATGTACAATAACTGGCACACAGTCAGGGTACGTCACATTGCTCTTGCGACGCACCGAGCAAAGTTCCACCAGATCGTGGCCGAAAAGTTAAATAATCACACGCGACATGCAGCACAGAGGTTTGAGTCCACTTTCCAGCGTGGTTGGCAGATCCGACCAGTTATCCACCAAGGATCATCATTAGCTCTACATCCCCTAGAATCACATCCGGGCCTGCACAGCCCATCAGCGGAAAAACTGCCTTAGAAAAGTCTGGATGCGGGAGGTATAACTTTATTTATTTTGCTCCCGGATGGCTGTCCGGGAGCATCCAAAATTGTAACGCGATGATGTCGAGAACTGCTTGCCGGCGAGGTTGAGATGAAATCCGAGTGCCACCGCAGTGATGTTCTGTGTATCACCGTCGGTTAGCAGTTACACACATCTAGCCCATGCTGCTCCAGCCGTCCTCCTGACGGATCGGCTTCCACGCCAATGATGCTCTCGATCCTCGATTTTTCATCCTTTTTATACTACTCATACCATCAGAGCCAGACGCTCGAGCTAATCGAAGGACGAGCAGTAGCCAATCAGCATGCAGCTAGAGGTGGTGACGTGGCTATCATGCACACAGCACATTCCCTATTCATTTAATGCATACACGTGATTACGACATCAAAAGCAATATTTTGAAAATATTTTATCGGGATTTTTGACGATAACTCTGCCATTTCTGGACTGCTTTTAAAATAGTAAATAGTTCTATAACCCTCGTTTAAATAAATCATGGGTCCCAACTCGGTACGCTATAGGCATACACTCTCTCCCAATCCCAACACGTGTTGTCAGGGAGGCTCTGACGCGTGCGTATGCGCACTATGCGTCTTAACTGACTTAGCTGTTTTTAATGAAAACATCTATAGGGCGTACTATCCTATTCAGGTGCCATGCTTGGAGCGAATCCGGAATGCCCGTTCCATACCCAGCTTATCTGGGTGGTCAGTACCCATCCGGTCGATCCGTGCTACACACACCTCATGACGATTATTGCTCGGAATGCGATGAATGTCGAAGAGAAGTTATCTTCGAAGGTTCTAATGCTCTAACTGCTTTCATGCAATGGTTATTAACTACGAAATCTGAGCATAAGGGTATATGTTAGACTGCTTTTCTACCTTTTCATGACTACATCGCTATAGCTCATAACAGTCGTGGTTTTGATTTGCATCTAGTGATGGGGTGGCCCTTTAGAAATACAAAGCTTAAACCATCCAACATAATAATGAATGGTAATAAAGTGGTGTATTTGAATGTTGGTGACATTCATTTTAAGGACAGTCTAGCTTTTCTTCCATTTCAACTGCATCAACTACCGGCGATATTCAATCTAACTAGCGAGAAAGGATTTTTTCCATATCTCCTGGACAGTAACCAATTCTTTGAATACGTAGGAGCGTATCACTCAATTGACGAGTGTAGCTCGGATTGACCGGTCAGGTGTCGGCCGTACCAGCTAAGCTGGGTATGCGCCGCCCTTCCTGGATTCGTTCCCTGATCACGCTCCCCTGGGTAGAGCTATAAGCATATATGAGCCTATGGGAGAGATCGCGTCGTAAAAACGACTAAGTTCATTAAAGCACGTATATGCACGCGCTTAACACTGTTTTGACAGAGCGCGTATTTCATGACCAAGATAGGATGGCGCTTCCAGTGTACCGAGTAGGTACATTATAATTCTTTATAATTGATTGTTCCTGCCGAATCTGGCATCAATCAAGACCAGAATTCGACGGGCTCTCCGAATCTGTAAACCATTTCAAAATCGGTTAAGAGATAGCTGAGATATCCACAGAAACCCCCTTTGATTATCTTCAAAATATTGCCATGAGGACCAGCAAATGGGTGAATATCTCACTGTGAAGATTTCCAGAAAAGCCCTTCAAGTTCTCGCGGATCTCGGGACTGATTACACGCCCACCTACACCCAATTGAAACGAGCACTCTCAGAATGATCTGGCGCCACGGCTCTTGGAGAAACGAGCCAGTTACAGCTTAAAAATCTCCGACGACGCGTGGGAGAAACCCTACCCGAGCTTGCTAGTCGAATCAGAAGACTAATCACACACGTAGACCCTAGCACCAATGTAGAAGGTGTAACGACATATACATGCACCACTTCACAAATATCGCGATAGTTTTTCCTCCGGACACATGGATCTCGGAGAAACTCATCTTGTGCGACACTCCATCGACACTAATAATCGCCCGGTACAACAACCGGTATGCCGTCTTCCCATTCATAAAGAAGTGGAAGCTCATCAACAAGTTAACATGTTGCGGACCAGTATTATAGAACCATCAGCATCCTCATGGGATAGCCCATTACTACTAGCAGGCAAACAGGATGGAAGCTTGCGGTTTTGCATCGACTACCTCCGTCTTAATCATCTTATCATGGATGATGCATATCCGCTCCCATGCATAGATCCGGCCTTGGATTCCTTATCCGGAGCCAAGTGGTTTTGTACCCTTGACTTAGCTAGCAGTTACTGGCAAGTAGCCATGGATGACGCTGACATGGAAAAGACCGCATTCATTTGTAGGGATGGTCTTTTCCAATTCCGCAAGATACCCTATGGCTTGTGCAAAGCTCCCGGAACTTTTGAACATCTCATTGAGCAGGTATTAACCACCCTGCAATGGGAAATCTGTCTATGTTACATCGACGACGTAATCGTCTTTGGACCGGGTTTTTTTAGCAAATGCTGACAAATTTTGACACCGTGCTATCTTGCTACCAGAGAGTGATAGGCTCCTCGAAGGGTGACGAGAACAGGCGGCAGTGGGCCCGTGAGGGTCGGGGGCACGGAAAAGCATAGCTATAGGGCTGAGGAGATACTGAAGTCCTCCATGTCTAACGAAGGATGAATTAACATCCTGCTGTGGTACCGTCTAGTCTGCGTATTGTTCGGGCTACTGAGATTTTGGTTCATCCGATCTCAGTCCACACCCAGGGCACAGTCTCTGCAATTATGTCGGGTTGTCGGTGGTTCCCTGCAGGCAAGGCCAGGGAAAACGGTCAAAGTTCGTATTTTGCTGGCAGATAGGTACGGATCAGACAGTTTGTTGCCCTTGAGCATGAGCTCAGATGGTGATCGCTATCGACTGGGTTGCTGGCCGGTCATCATGATCATGTCAGTTCATCAACCCGTTTCTGGTTGTGAGTGGTCAAGATGGCTCAATGTACAGTCAGGCCATAGTAAGCATTCGTATTGCGAGCTATGCCATCCGTGATCAGAGTTCATGAATAGTGACTCTTTGGGAGGCGGGAGGTCATATGCGTGAGAGGGGCATCACATGGAAGGATCATGGACTATGTTTCTCAATCATGTTTCTTGGGCATGGTTCTCGATCTCATGTTAGACTAGTGTCCCATGGGCTATGTCTTTAATCATGTTCTTATGAGCCGGAGTCTCATGTAGGACTAGCTGTCCTACGCCTTGATTTTACTTCTTATAAGGCATAGTCCTTAATTTCATACGCATATGCGGGAATGGCACGTAGCCTAGGCTGCGTTCCTGCATGAGGCACTGGGCGATGTCCCGTGACGAAGACAGACCCCACCGGGAAAGGCCAAAGGGTGCATAGTATTAGGAAATTGGCCCCTAATACTATTTAGCATCCACACGGCCAATTTGAAGCTCAAACCAAAGAAATGTTATCTCTTTAGACAGAGCATTGAGTTCCTGGGACATGTCAAACACAAAGGCAGTAGCAGGATGGCCAATGCCCTCTTCAGTCACAGAGACAGAGTTTTCTTGGCTTATGCCAGTACTATCGCCGTTATATATGTCACTTCAGTGAGATTGCTTCACCCCTCTATAAGATCACAGAAAAAGATCGACCATTCGAGTGGAGGAGTGAGTGTGAAGGTACCTTCAGGGCGCTGAAGGAGCTCTTGACGACCGCGCCGATTCTTGCTCATCCTAATCCATACCTCGATTGTATCTTAGACACTGATGCATCAGCTTACGCTATCGGCGCCGTTCTATCTCAGGTCACAGAAGATGGAACAGAGCAGGTATTGGGTTATGGTTCGCATACTCTAAATAAAACGGAGAAAAGGTACGCAACCACGAAGCGAGAACTACTTGCGGTGGTACATTTCGTCAAGTACTACAAGCACTTTCTGTAGGGGCGCCCCTTTACATTACGTATAGACCATACCTCACTACGCTGGCTCAGAAACCTTAAAAACCCAGAGGGCCAGGTAGCGAGATGGCAGGAAACCCTACAGGCCTATAACTTTAACATCGTTCACTGTCCCGGCAAATAGCATGGGAATGCTGACACCCTCAGTAGAGTTTGTCACGATGGCAGAACACGAAGAGGCCACCACCGTGATACAGTCAACACAGCCATCTCCGGAGTTCCCCGAGTTGAGGTGCGCAGAGTGGAATCCAGAGAAAATCGCACATGACCAAACAACAGACTTGCAGACACGAAATATATATGCGTGGATCCAGGAGGGGGTATGTCCTCCCAAGGAATCGGTAACACCGCTTTCCACCATGGCTAAATATTATTACCAACGGTTCAAAGAATGTCACTTGTTGAATAATGTTCTTTACATTAATAACCGTCTGGTAGTCCCAGAAAGGTATTGTAACCTCATATTAAAACAACTACATGATAATGCCAGGCATCTGGCCGTGGAAAGGACTGTTACCTGTATCAAATCAAGATTCCACTGGATCGGCATTCGCGATAGTGAACCCGAAAACTCACTTGAGGCTGGACCCGGACAAAAACTCGGGTCCGAACCCAAAAATGGGGTCGGGAAACCAAGCCGACCAAGATCCAGACCCAGGTTTGGGAAAATACCCCAGGCCTGGGGCAGGAAGTCGAGCCGGGGAGGTAGCAGATACAATATACGGAGACGAGACTGGCTATACATACGAAGATGACAACAGCCATAGAAGTACAAGGTGGCGACAAACACGACCGACTTATAACACGCTTGGGTCCGAGAGAGGTTAAACTGAACTCGGGCCACATGGACGCAGGCTGCGGATTTGTTGAAGTACAAGGTGGCGACAAACACGACCGACTTATGACCCATGTGGGCCCTGAGGTAGGTTAAACCAAACTCGGACCACAAGGTGCAGGCTGCGGAATGTTGATAGTAGTGATCTGCTCGACCCAGACACGGCTTAACTGGCTTTAGAACCCCCCCACCCCCCACAGACCCCCTTGCGGGTTGGTCTGTTGTTTTATTAACCACTATAAAAACATACTTACCATTCAATCACTACTTGCTAAATCAATTATCTGCATTTAGCTACCAGAATAAGATTTTTATGCTTGCATACACACCTCCCCATGCCTATTACTATTAATATGGACCCTCAACCAGGCTACTGGTTAAGTCCATCTCCAGTATATTGACTGATATAGACTGGCACCAGTCTGTACTCACTCTATGCCGATGCCTGTCACTAAGCGCGCTTGTGCATGCGCACTATAGCCCAAATATGAAACAGATTCACTTTTCTGAATTTATGTGCCAAATATTATATGCCAATTCTCAAATCATACCACGCGGGGTGGCTGAGGCCGGGTCGTAGTGATTGAATGGTAAGTATGTTTTTAGTGGCTAATAAAACAACAGACCAACCCGCAAGGGGGGTCTCTGGGGGTTATTATTACACCACAAATACATCCATTACCGTTCAATCACTACTTGCTAAACCCGTAGATTTGGTCAGTGCCCCACGTAAACATTAGGTGGGAGATTTGAGAATCAATAAACAAGGATAAAAATCAAACCAATCTTATCCAAACGTTAATAACATAACATAACAGTGCATTTAACTCAATCACACCGTGATTAACAAATAAGGAAAGATTGAACTTAAAGAAATAAATAAAAACCAAGATAAACTTTCACCATTTCATACAGATGCACAGTCTTAACGAAAATGGCGGGATGTGCTTGGTAAATGGTCTTCGCCTGTTTTGGTTAAAATTGTAATATTACGAAAGAAGGAGGCTGCTGCACTCTGATCTTTGAGATAAAAAGTTGTAAAAGTGGATTCAGATTTCCATCCTGCCCCCTGCATGACTTCATCTAAAGACGAACTGGCAAAAAGCGCAAAAGAGGTAGCCATATCTCTAACATCGTGGGCTTTAATATGGGAGAGATTAATTTGATCCGGAGAAGCTATCTTGTAACAAAGCTTAATTGTCTCACAAATCCATCTAGCAATCGTAGACTTCGAGCCCGGCGTAGCCAATTCTTCCGTGTAGGAAACCCATAAATGGGATGGATCGACTCTTTTTAAATCAGTTCGCTGTTTGTACATTCTTATTTGTACAGTCCCTAACAGGACATCAGAATTTGTCGGATGTCGAAAAAGATGATAATGATTTTAAAATGCTCGGACTAGCAGGAAAGCGGTTAGAATGAGTTTTAGATTTAAAAAATCCCTTCTGGGATATAAAACCAAACTGTCTCCTGAAAATATAAATCTGTCCCTTTCAGCAGAAAGAGCATGAATCTCTGAATGCCTTCTAGCAGAGGCAGCAACAACAAGAAAAACAGCTTTAACAGTTCAAAATGGCGACCGGCCAAGTTCCATGAAGGTAAAGGCTTAGCTATCGGAGGACGAATATTGCCTAGACCTCTAATAAAACTATTAAGAGTCTTAGTATCCTTGACATCGGCATTCAGAAGACAAGGAAGAGAAGATGCCAGGGAAAATCTATATCCCCTAACCGTATTAGCTCATAAATGTAAAGAATCAAACAGATAAGATAAAAAGTCTAATACTTGGGGAATAGAAACTGAATCACGCACAAGACCTTGGTCTGAACACCATTCTCCAAAAATTTTATGTCGATCCTTGTAAACTCTGCGGGTCGACTCTCTTCTGGCAGAATCGATAATTTCCTGAGATCTTGAAGAAACCTTATTCTTGAAGACTTCAGACTCGATATTCTCCAAACACACAGATTGAAGATTCTGGGTTTGGATGAACACAAAGACCTCTTACTTGAGATAGAAGATCATGGGAGACTGGAAGAAGACGAGGGATGTCTACCAGGAGATCTAGAAGGTCTACAAACCAAATCCTCTTTGGCCAAAAGGGAGCTATCAAGAGAATCTCGCATATTTGATCGTTGACCTTCTTCAACACCAACAAAATCAAAATCGTTGGAGGGAACGCATAGGCAAACATTCCTGTCCAGGACTGAGACAGGGCATCCACTGCCCGTGCTTGACTGTCCGGAAAAGGAGGCATGTAAGAGGAGATCTGGGCATTCAGAGACATCGCAAACAGATCTACTAGAGGACAATCCATAAGACTGAAAATCGCTTTGACAACCGACCACTTTAACTGCCATTCTGTGTGGGCGAATATGCTGGGACGTGACAGTTGGTCCGCAAGAAAATTCAGACTGCCTGGGACATGACAAGACACTAGAAAAATCTGATTCTTGCGGCACCATAAGAGAAGGTTCCACACTTCTAGACACCCCCATGCCTGTTGATATAAGAAACCACTGTCGAATTGTCCGACAGAATCGAGACTTTGAGACCTATCACAAGATCTGACCATGAGAGGAGAGCCTTCTTGACACCCGACAACTCCAGAATGTTGATATTGGCTGTCGACTCTTCCAGGGACCAAAGACCGAAACCGACAGGGAGTCCCAGACCACTCCCCATCCCCCCTGGGAAGCTTCTGTGGAGATAATCGCCTGAGGGGAGGACTTTACCAGTGGAACACCCATCAGAAGCAGAGAACGATCCCTCCAAAAATCTAGATGAGGGATCAAGTGTGCTCTGATGGGAATATGATGGTAAATAGTAAAAAACTGAAACTGACTGCTTCCAAAGAGACATTAAATACATTTGGAAAGGTCTTCTCATCAGCGCCGCCCAAGGAATTACATTCTCTACGCTGACCATCAAACCTATCACTCTTAGCATAAATCTTGCTCTTATCATGGGAGAAGAAGACAGGATTTCCATTGCCACTGATAAAGCCACTATCCTTGGATCTGAGGGGAAGACTAGACCCCGGGCCAGGTCAAAAGAAACGCCTAGATTCGTGAAGGTTTGAGATGGAACTAGGCTCGATTTCTTTAGATTTAAAATCCACCCAAGGTTGCATGCCAGACTGCAAACCTCTGGAAGAATTCCTGAGAGAATTGAGGATGACCTTGCTTTTACCAACCAGTCATCTATATAAACGTGAAAATGGATAGAACGACGCTGTAAAATTCCTGCCATGGCTAATACAAGACGAGTAAAGTGGAAGGGAGCTGTGGTCAGGCCGAAGGGCATGGCGCGAAACTGCCAAACTCGATCTTTGTAAGCAAACCTCAGGAATTTTCTGAAGGAAGGGTGAATGAGAACATGAAAGTAGGCGTCTTTTAGATCGATGGAAGACGTCCACATCCCCTGATCTAAACTGGAAATGATATGGGAGATTGTCTCCATCTTGAACTTGGGAGTAAGAATCATAAGATTTAGCTTTTTCAAATTTATGATAGGATGCCAACCTCCTGTTTTCTTGGAAACTAGAAAGATGACTGAATAGTAGCCCGAGTCTACTCTTCAGTGGGGAACTTCTTCTATTGCCCTCTTGACAATCATGGATTCCAACTCCTCTTCCAAGGCAACCAATTTTTCCGGATTGGAGGAAATTGGTGTCCATATTGGAAGAACAGAAAGAAGAGGAGGATGACGGATCCATGACGGTGCATAACCCCAACGTATCCGAGAAACTAGCCAGGAGTCCTGAATGAGGGCCTGCCAATTCTCCCAACATGGAGAAAGGCGCCTGCTACTGGCATGTTGGGAAACAGGCACTGGACTGACTGATCTGAAGGCACAAGAAGAGGGGCAGGGATGAATAAAGGAAGAGAGAAACCGGACTTACACGGGAATAGTCCATACCTTCAAACTCTCTTCCCTTGATACCCTCTAAAGGAAGAACGACCTCTGGACCTGGAACTAGGATGACGAGAAGGGGTCTGACCCTCTCTCGCCCAAGGAGAGACTGCCTCTCCTGGGTCTTAGAACGATGAGAGGATATGGAATCAAAGCCATCTTCCTCCGCGGATCGATCTTGAATATTGGAAGAAGAACGATTGGAATTATTAATAATCCTAGAGGGATAAGCCCCAAATTGGTCTGGTTTGAGGCTCTTTCTTCTAGGAGATGAATTCGGACTCTTCACTGAAGAAACATCTCTTTTCGAAGAAGGATTAGCAAAGGAAATCTGAGCCTGAAGCTCCCTAGAGGCCTTCAGGTGTTCAGATTCCACACGAATTAGATTAGGAGCTGACGGTCCGAAAATATCCTGACCAAACATGTCGTGGCATGGGTTGCCAAAGGTATCCCATGTCAAAGACGTGCTGTTGGGCAGCACCACATCGCACCCTCCCAAATTAAGATTGTTGGTGCACCATGGGAGCGAGTGGCTATTGACGTGCTCGGACCCTTGAATACGATGGATGACGGAAATAAATATATCCTTGTATTACAAGACTATTTCACGAAGTTGGTAGAAGCATTTGTTTTGCCGGATCAAGAGGCATCCACCATAGCAGAGGTCTTGGCAAGCAATGTGTTCTGCCAGTTTGGTATGCCTTTTGAGTTACACTCCGATCAAGGAAGTAATTTTGAGGGCCGGCTCATATCAGAGCTCTGCAAATTGGTTCATATTGTCAAAACAGTGATGACTCCATACCATCCCCGCAGTGATGGGATAGTAGAGAGGTTCAATAGAACTCTCGCGGAGATGCTTACAAAAGAAACATGCCTTGATTGTAGAGATTGGGATCTACGGCTCACATATGTTCTCATGGCTTACCGCACATCAGTACATTCCAGCACGGGTTACACCACCGCTCAGTTAATGTTAGGCCATGAATTGGCCTTACCCCTGGATCTGACAATGTCCCAGATATCAGGAGAGAAAAATTCAACATCTCTCTATGTTGATGTAGTTCGGATTGACCGGTCGGGTACCGGCCGTACCAGCTAAGCTCGGTACGCGCGGCCCATTCTGGATTCATTCCCTGAACACGCCCCCCCCCCTGGGTAGAGCCATAAGCATATATGAGCCTATGAGAGAGATCGCATTATAAAAACAGTTCGTTAAAGCGCATAGTGCGCATGCGCACGCTTAATACTATTTTGACAGAGCACGTAATTTATAACCAAGATAGGATGACGCTTTTTGTGTACCGAGACAGTACAATGTAATCCTTTTTAATAACATGTTCCCGCCGAATCTGGCATTAACCAAGACCAGAATTCGAATGGTTTCCAAATCTGTAAACCATTTCAAAATCGGTTATGAATGGCTGAGTTATCCATGGAAACCGCTTTTGATTTTCTTGAGGTATTGCTGTGACGTCATAACCACGTGCACGCAGAACTTCAAGAATGTTCTAGAACATTCGACTGCATTATTATTAGCTAGGCGCTGATTGGCTGTTGCTCGACCGATGATTGGCTGGAGCCTGCGCCTGTGACGTCATGAGTAGTGTAAAAGGAGACGAGATCCAGAGCTCGAGAGCATCCTCAGCCAGGGTCAGATTAGCTTGGACCTGTGTCGGCTACGATTGGCAAGACAGGCATTATGCAGATCATTTCGGGTTCTGTCGGTTTTTCTCCCGTAACCTGCAGTGAACCAACCCACTGCACTAAAGCAATTTTGTATCTCCCGTTGTTGCGGGAAAATTTTTGGATATTGTTCACGAATATATCAAGAACTAACTCAGAACACGAACTTGCGGTGAGGCCTTTCCTGGCCTGAAAATGTGATTCTACAGATGTAGAGGCAGCAATGTTCTTTGGTGGATGACTTGCCGGATCTGCCAGCCACGCCAAAAAGTGGTTATTCAGCCGTCCCCCGCACTGATGTCGTGCAGGTTTATCTCAACTTTTCGACCGCAGCAAAGTAAACTTTGCCCGGTATGTCTTCAGAGCTGGCTGACGTACCCCACACCATCATCATCATCATCATCATCATCAATTTACAAGGCATAAGCCATTGGCTTGTTATTGCCTCAGTGCTAAACTGGTAGGGCAGGCAACCCTGGTCTGGATACAACACGTGTAGCTATCTTCATGTGTGCATGTTCGTGTAGATGCACAGGCTGTTTCAAGATTAGTCCACTGTGATGTAATAATTGTATTATGACTTTGGGAATTGACGGCTCACATATGTTGTATAAGCATATGTGTAACAGCAACGTCCAAAGCCACACCACAATTAATTGTGTTCAGTCGAATTCAAATATTCTTTCTTTGAAAAAGATGTCTAGTTTGCCCTTGAATATTTCGACTGTGGTTGCTTCGACTATTGTTGTTGGCAGTGAATTCCAATGTGGTGCCACTCTATTTGCGAAGGAGTGCTTCCGAATATCTTTGCTGCTACGTTTTATGTTGAGCTTGAGCCTATGACCTCTGGTCCGGGTAACATTGGACAGTTCGAAAAAGTAGTTCTTATCAATATTATATAGATCTTTGATGAGTTTGACTGTTTCAATCAAATCTCCACGAAACCGTCTATATTTCAGTGACATTAGATTTAGGGCTTCAAGTCTTTCTGTGTAGCTATACTCTCTGATTTGTGGGACAAGTTTTGTTGCTCTGCGTTGTACTCTTTCTAATAGCTGCGATTGCCTTTTCAGTCTTGGAGACCATGCTGAGTTGCAGTATTCAAGAATGGGTCGCACAAGTGATTTGTATAGTAGCGTGAAAGTAGATTTATCAATGTTGGTAAATGTTCTCTTGATTAGTCCTACTGTACTGTTTGCCTTGGATACAATGTTCCCTATATGTATGTCAAAAGAGATGTTTCTGTCGACATGAACCCCCAAATCTTTTTCTACATCTGATGTTGATACAGGATGTGGGTCAGGTGTATCTGTCATATAGTATTTGGTTTGAGGGTTATTTCTGCCGAAGTGCATGACATGCGTTTTGTCTGTGTTGAAAGATAGTTGCCATGTCTGCGACCATTTACATACTTTATTTATGTTTTCCTGAATCTGACTGGTAGCTGGGTTGCCGTACATCTTTGTATCATCTGCAAATATTTTGCAGTGGCTGGTTAATCGATCAGGTAGGTCATTTATATATATCAGAAAAAGTATAGGTCCTAGAACACTTCCTTGTGGCACACCGCTGGTCACCTCAATCCAGTCCGATGATGCATCATTAATTCTAACTCTCTGGCTCCTGTTGCTTAAGTAGTTCCCTATCCATTTTACTAAATTTTCGCCAATACCATAGCTTCTCAGTTTTGTTTGGAGTCGTTGGTGTGGCACAGTATCGAAAGCTTTTGAAAAGTCTAAATATATTGCATCGACAGGTTCGTTTGAGTCAAGCATGGCTGTTAAATCCTCCAGGTATTCTAGTAGTTGAGTTTTACATGATCTTTTACGTCTAAATCCATGCTGACATTTGGTAAATAGATTAGCCGTTTCCAGGAAATTTACAATACTGTCTCTTATAAAAGATTCTAGGACCTTGCATAATGTAGAAGCTTAGTTATGTATCTTCATCCGCATTTAACAACCCCCGCTCATGATCGGGTTGTTGACAACTGTCACGATTTTGTATGCTGTGATATTTATGCATGCCCAGTTGTATATCGTACATAATTTTGTAAATAATTTTATCATCAATGATAGCTTTAGCATGCATATTTCTGTTACTATTATTCTGTTAACAGTGCGCGTGTGTGCGTGCAAGAGCATTAGCATAGTAATGTGTGTAATCTTTTGTTATTATAATTGTTTATCGCATGTTTGCCATGTGCTTGTAGTTTGTGCGATTGTCGAAGTAAGGGGTCTCGGAATCCTTTATTATTTTAATTTAATCTTACTACGATGCGTGCGTAATACTAGTTCGTAGTATTTTCATTCATAACTTTTGAGTGTGGGAAAATTTTGCAGCGTCACTCAGGTCACGAGTATTCACTGTCTTGTCTAAAATTCTTGACTTCGTGAATTTGTAGCTACTGCGGTTTCTTGCTTCCACTTGTTATGTAAATTAGTGTTGCTTTCTATTTGTATATAGTCCTTGAATTTTGGTCATTGGCGATCGTTACTTCACGTTCATTATTGTTGCTGGTATGCAGTTTTAAGTTAGCAGATCGCTGTGTGTGACATCTTTGCGTTGGTTAACGCATGTCTTGGACATCTTGATTGGTCATGCCTCAGTTTATTGCCGTACTATTGGTGGCATGAGCCCTGGTGCATTTGTGCATTGTAGTAGTTATCTAGAGTCGCCGTACTAGATGTCAGAGTTGCAGCCTTTGAGCAAGCCGTCGTCTATACATATGAAGTCAAGATCATCTACAGAGTAGCTACCATTCTCACACCCGGTGCACCGAGGATCTTCATGGGCCCCCATCACGACAACCATCACAACAGCCATCATGAAAGCCATCACGACAGCCATCACAACAGCCATCACATCATCATATATTTAGTTAAGTATTTATTTATTTATTGTAAATACATTCTTCTCATTCATTTAACCAATTCTTTGTGTTTTGATGTTTACTAGAAAGCACGTTCCCCTAGTCATTGCTCTGTTAGTTTAAGTTACCTTGTCATCTGACATCACAATCTAGTCAGTCTTTTGACGTCATAATCATATCTTTAGTTGACTGTTCGTTTTAGTAGTGGTTTGAGCATCCACCCTTGCCATACCCCTAGACACCCACTTCCTAATTCGTGACAACAACTTCCATCAATACCATCGATGTACGGGAACTTTCATCATAGCAGTAATGTTATTGTATCTCTTACTGACTACTCGTTAGACATTCTATATTGTGATTACAGCCCTGAATTCAATCCGCTCCCATCATGAGCTGCTTGCGGGAATCCTGTTTGCGGAAACCAGCCTGCGGGAACTTTCCAGCTTCCAGGGAATGCATCAACTCGCGTCAAACTAAGGGTGACGTATCAATTTCAGTGACACGATAGCCCAGGCTTAAGAATGGCTACCGATTATTCGAGTAACTATACTTGACATTTTTAATTATCCCATTAATTACATCTTTGATAATTATATCGTATCTGTATAACCGGTTCCGATGACTAAAAGGCATTCATAGGGCATAGAGATCTAAGTTTGTTCAAGCGAAGCAGATCGGTCAAAATCCAAGATGGCCGCCGGCCAAAATGGCTGATTTTTAGAAACACTTAAAAAAATATTCTTCTCCAAAACCGCTGGAGGAATTGATTCAAAACTCATAACACATCATCTGTGGCAACGGTAGACCCAACTTTGTTCAAGGCAACCTGATTGGCCGATTTGCTTGGCGAGCATCTTGGATGACCTAGTTTTCGCGAAAACGGCGTCTTCTAATGAACCGCTGAAGGGATAGAGTTGAAATTTTGTAAATTTTGCTTAGGGGCCAAGGGCCTTTCAAGTTTGTTCAAGGGAAGTTTGTTCGCTAAAAATATGGCCGCCATCATCCAATCAAAATTTAGCGTTTCTTCGTCATATTGGCTTTTTTGTATTTTTATATATGCTTATCAGTGTGGCCAGTTCAAATATCCCACGTTCTAGACTGTCGGATAAACGGTTTTCCTGCCATCTTGGTTTGTTTTCCCAGCATAGTCTCCCATAGTAAAACAATGGGTCCATAGTAAAGTAATGGGGAATTCCAAAACGACTTCTTCTCAAGAAGCACTGGGCTGATTTCAATTATATTTGGGTGGAAGCATTCATAGGGCATAGAGATCTATGTGTGTTCAAACGAAGCGGATCGGTCAAAATCCAAGATGGCCGCCGACCAAAATGGCCGATTTCTAGACACTTTAAAAAATCTCCGAAACCGCAAGAGGAATTGATTCAATGCTCATAACACATCATATATGGCAACGGTAGACCCAAGTTTATTCAAGCCAACCTTATTGGCCTATTTGCTAGGCGGCCATCTTGGATGACGTGGTTTTCCCGAAAACGACTTCTCTCTCCCCCCCCCCTCGAACCGCTGAAGGGATAGAGCTGAAATTTATTAAATATGCTTAGGGACCAAGGGCCATTCAAATTTGTTCAAAGGAATTTCGTATGTTAAAAAACATGGCCGGCATCAACCAATCAAAAGTTAGCATTTGTTGGTCATTTTGTTTTTAGCTCACCTGGCCTGAAAGGCCAAGTGAGCTTATGTCGTGGCGACCGTCCGTCGTGTGTCCATCATCCGTCGATCCGTCCGTCAACTTTTTCTTTAAATGACTTTTCTCAAGAACTGCAAGGCCAATTTAAATTATATTTAGCAGGAAGCATCCTTAGGGCCTAGGGATCCAAGTGTGTTCAAATGAAGCCGATTGGCCAATTAGGCCGGCGGCCATCTTGGATTTTGACCGATTTTTAGAAACGTCTTTAAAATTATTATTCTCCGAAACCGCATGAGAGATTGAAGTAAACCTCATGAAATATGATTTAGGGTAATAGATCAACCAAATTTGTTCAAGCGAACTTAACTTGTCAAATAGTTTGGCGGCCATCTTAGTTGACCTTGTTTCAGCAAAAATAACTTCTTCTCCAGAACCCATGAAGGGATCAGGCCGAAATTTGGGAGCTATGACTAGGGACTAAGGGCCAGTAAAGTTTGTTCAAGAGAAGTTGATCTGTCAAAAAACCTGGCCGCCGTAGACCAATCAAAATATAGCATGTTTGACGGCCATATTGGATTTTTTTATTTGATGGATTTTGAGGCCTAAATTGGTTTTATATAGGTTTTTGGGTATTCTGATCTCAAATTTGCAATTTTCGAAACTGTCGGATAAACGGTTTGGCGGCCATCTTGGATCATTTTCACGCCAAAGGCTCCCATACTAAGGCAATGGGAAATTAAAAATATCTTCTCGAGAACTGCTGGGCCGATTTCGATTATCTCTGGCATGAAGCATCCTTAAGGCATAGAGATTCGAGTTTGTTCAAAGGAACCTGATCGGCCAATTTGGCCGGCGACCATCATGGATTTTGGCCGATTTTTTAAAATGTCTTTAAAAATCTTCTGCTCCCAAACCATTTGAGTGATCGATTCAAAACTCACGAAATGTGATCTAGGCTAAGCGCTGAATCAAGTTTGGTCAAGGGAACTTGATTGACCAAATGGTTCAGCGGCCATCTTGGATGACCTAGTTTTCACAAACACGACTTCTTCCCCAGAACCACTGAAGCGATCAGGCGGAAATGTGTGATATATAATTAGCAACTAAGGGTGATTAAGATTTGTTCAAGAGAAGTTGATTCGTAAAAAACATGGCCGCGGTGGACCAATCAAAATATAGTGTGTTTGGCAGCCATATTGGATTTTTTTATTTGATGGATTTTGAGGCCGAAATTAGTTTTATATAGGTTTTTGGGTATTCTGATCTCAAATTTGCAATTTTTGAAACTGTCGGATAAACGGTTTGGCAGCCATCTTAGATCATTTTCCCGCCTAAAGCTCCCATACTAAAGCAATGGAAAATTTAAAATGTCTTCTCGAGAACTACTGGGCCGATTTGAATTATATTTGGCAGGAAGCTTCCTTATGGCATAGAGATTTAATTTTGTTCAAACGAAGCCGATCGGCCAATTTGGTCAGTGGCTATCTTGGATTTCGGCTGATTTTTAGAAATGTCCTTAAAAATCTCGTTCTCCGAAACGGCTTGGGGAATCGATTCAAAACTTATGAAACCTCATCTAGGCAAAGAGGTAAACCTAATTTGTTCAGGACGACTTGATTGACCGAATGGTTCGGCAGCCATCTTGGATGACCTAGCTTTCCCGAAAACAACTTCTCCAGAACCGCTGAATGGATCAGGCCAAAATTTGGGAGATATGATTAGGGACTAACGGCCATTAAAGTTTGTTCAAGGGAAGTTGCTCCGTTGGATTTTGAGGCCGAAATTGGTTTTATATATGTTTTTGGGTATTCTGAGCTCAAATTTGCAATTTTTGAAACTGTCGGATAAACGGTTTGGTGGCCATCTTGGATAATTTTCTCGTCAAAAGCTCCCATGCTAAAGCAATGGGAAATTTAAAATGTCTTCTCGAGAACTACCTCCCTCCTAGTTTGACATCCGTGGTGATTTCAATTATATTTGGCAGGAAGTATCCTTAGGGCATATGGATCCAAATTTGTTCAAATGAACCCGATCGGCCAATTTCCCCAGCAGCCATTTTGGATTTCGGCCAATTTCAGGAAATGTCTTTAAAAATCTTCTCCGAAATCACTTGGGGAATCTTCATCTAGGCCAAGAGGTAAGCCAAGTTTGTTCAAGAGGACTTGATTGAAATGGTTCGGCGACCATCTTGGATGACCTGATTTTCACAAAATTGACTCTTCCAGAACCACTGAAGGAATCAGGCCGAGATTTGGGCCATTAAAATTTGTTCAAGGGAAGTTGATCCATCAAAAAAACATGGGCACCGTGAGGGAATCAGAATGTACTGTGTTTGGCGGCCATATTGCACTTGCAAAAATGTCTACAAACTCATTTAAAAGACTGCTAAACCACCCACCAACAATTTTGACAAAAATGTATGGTGCTCCAGGTGAGCAACACAGGCCCCTTGGGCCTCTTGTTTAAATAATAGCTCTAAAATCAGTTTTGTGTAATACCTCAGCCGAATCATTCTTTATGTCTATTGCTTAACTTTTACAGGTTCCTGGATCCCGCTTCAAATATTTGTACATTTTATAGTTTAATTAAATCATTATTGCACGTATTCGTTTTACATATATTTAGTTTTTATATTTTTTCACTAATTTGTATGTATATTATTTTCATCTGTATATTTATCGGCTGTATATTTGATCAATTGTATAGATTTACTGAAACTTTATCTTATTAAAAAATTGTGAAATGTGAAAAGACTTGCATTGTTTTAATTGAAGAAACTCTGAAAGAACCCGAGCCTATAACCCGTCCAAACCCTGAGTCAACTTTGGCTAGAATCTCTCCCCAAAGAATGCGTGGCGACCGAGGCATGTTAAATATGTAATAGGTTGTTGTTATATCCCTAACACGATTGAAAATTGATTCTTTGAACTTTGCACAACTCTGACGATCGTTACACATGGTCGGAGTTGTGTAGCTCGCCGGGTAGTGTCGGGCCATTCCAGTGTATCTTGTTGACTCGCCACGCCACAAGTGCACGACGAGTGATGACGCTGGTTAGCATCTGGTCTTGGGGTGACGGACCTTGTACGAGACTGCCCTGTGGGAAACAAAAAACCGGCTCCTAAGGCCGGTGGAGCTCAATCGTTCCGTTTGGGCCGTGTGACCAGTGTCGCGACCAGTAAACACAACTGTCTCATCCCACGAGTTTGTCACCAGTATGCCTGTCCATAGAAATTTCGTGATCTATGGACTTACAAGATTTGATTTGGTGACTTAAAAATATAAGTCTATACAATGAGTTTACCTAAACAATTATAAATATGCTAGATAACACTACAATAAGAGCTTATGAAAATACGAGACATAGAGACAGGTAGATGAACTTTTAAACATGGGGCTCCCGGAGGTACAACACAGACCCGTAGGTCTGCACAGGTATCCCCGCAAGGGAGGCTCCCGTACACGAGACGTAGCTATTTAACTTAATTTAAGTTATTATACCTCTAAGCTGAAAGGAAGAAGATTACCTCGGACGAAATGTGATGTGCCTCACGCGGGCACTACTCCTAGTGCTAGTTTGAGTGAGGAGTATTATCCTGGCATGGACTGTTATTGCTGAAACCTTGCGAGAGGCAAGTGCCTCGCACGGGCCTCCGTCTCGGGAAGGTGTCGCCACTGCTTAAAGCGGGAGAAGAATAGTAGGTAAAAATGGGCCCATTCTAATATTTCAATCAAAAATGCTTTAGAAAGAAAAGACCATACCTAGTGAGATTATGACTATAGGGGTGCATACATGACGGTAATGTCTAGGTTGGACTACTGCAATAGTCTCTGTATTGGTATGGCAAAAGAAAACATCCACAAGCTCCAAACTATTCAGAATACAGCAGCACGAATAATCTCACGCCAGGCAAAAGATGCACACATCACTCCGATTCTCCATAAGCTTCACTGGTTGCCAATTGCTCAACGTATCCAATTTAAAATCCTCTGTCTAGCTTACCAGTGTGTCTCAGGAACTGCACCTACATACCTTTCTGCATTAGTCGAGCCATACCAACCAACCCGGTCACTTAGATCCCTAAACAAGCAAATGCTCAAAATCCCAAAATACAAAATGAATTTATACGGCTTTAGAACATTTTCTTTCTCGGCCGCCACTGAATGGAACAACCTCCCTATTCATCTAAAATTGTCAAAAAATCTTACAACATTCAAATCAAATCTTAAAACTCATCTCTTTAAACAAGCGTACCAGAATTTAAATTAAGGTTTATATTATCATTTCATTGCTTGCGCTACGAGCATGCTTGCGTGGAGTTTGGCGCGTTATAAATTCACTTATTATTATTATTATTATTATACTGTTTTATGTGAAGACAGGACGGGTGAATCCAGATGGATTCCCTCATCACCATCTTATGTGATTCTTAATATGCTGAATTAGTAGTTGCCGTTTTATTTCTGCGGGCCTTCTGCTTTGCTTAATTCCATTTAGTTGTTTCCAGAATAAGAATTATTTTAGGCCGCAACTGGCTGATATCTACCTAGCTATTAGACATGGCTGTCACGGAGAACAGATGCCCTAAGACATCAATACTGAAGACAGCGCTTATACATGTTGCGTAGCAAGATCTCTGAACTGGATAAGAATCCGGACATCCCATTCCGTAACCACATAAAACATTATAAGACAAGGGTTACATTTCACGAAAGCATTATTAGGCCATCTCTCTTATCATTATGGTGGGTGTAAGAGAGACGAACACTCACTGTAAATGTCCTTCCCGCAAGGGCGTGGCAGATCTAAATATCATGCCCAGACATTTTAATGGAATTCGGGGAGCGGGGTGGGGGGGGGATACGTATCTCGCCCGTCACCGGGTCCTATGGAACTAACCGTTTTACCTGTCGTTAGGTGTATGTACAAGTTGCCGGTTTTGCACTGCGGTGCGGGTGGATTGCCAGTAAATAAAATAATAATTAATACATGTGTTTTCGCAGTGCTTTCCTACATTGGCTTAAAACACTAATTACTAAGTATTCAAAGATACACGGAATGTGTGTGATACCGCACCCTGGCCATCACTGCTCTGAAACCCCAATAGTTTCCCAAAGTCGGATCAGCCCGTGGTGCGGATAGGGACATCCAAACAATTAAGAAACCACAAGGCTAAGTGGAGCACGAAGAGAGACAAAATCTTATTTATGAGTCTTACCGGAGTGCGGGGCTAGATTATCGCACTACCAGAAGAGAAGAATATATTACACAGTGTGTAATGAAGAAAGTGTCTCTAATCATTTTGAACCTATCAAACTGAAGTCATATGCGTAATATCTGTCAATTGTAGCTAGTGCTCTCGATCACTGGATCACTTCTCCTTTTATACTCCTCATGACGTCACATGCGCAGGCTTCATCCAATCATCGTTCGAGCAACAGCCAATCAGCGAGTAGCTAATAATAGCGCAGTCGAACGTTCTAGAACATTCTAGAAGTTTTGCGTCCACGTGGTTATGACGTCACGGCAATATTTTGAAGATAATCATGAAGAATTTTTCATGGATAACTCAAGCCATTTCTCAACCGATTTTGAAATGGTTTACAGATTTAAAAAGCCCATTAAATTCTGGTCTTGATTAATGCCAGATTTAACGGGAACAGGCAATCAATAAGGATTACAAGGTACCATCTCGGTACACTAAAAGTGTCATCCTATCTAGGCCGGGACTACGAACGTCATCAAAGCAGCGTCCCGGCGCGCGCATGCGTATCATGTGTTTTAATGAACTTAGTCATTTTTCGACACGCTATCTATCGCATAGGCCTATATACGCGTATGGCTCTACCCAGGGGGCATGTTCATGAAACGAATCCAGGACAGGCGGCACGTACCCAGCTCAGCTGGTACGGCCGGTCGATCCGAACTACAGTTGTTTTAAATCTTGACTAGTTAATTTTAATCTGTCAGGGTAATAACTAACCGATTGTCCTTATGCTATACATCGAACCTTGTACATTGTCACAGCTAAAAGAGCTACGGTTCAGAAGTTTAATAATGATCAACCAGTTAGACTAATAGAGACATCTTCCACAATTGGCCCTACTCTATAGCTTGACACTTTAGAATCTCCCATGATTGCATGCGTTCCCAGAGTCAGAAAAAGACGTGTCCAGACGTGTAGCCTGTCAATCATCCTTACGCTATCGATTAACGCTCATCACACATCATTACACTAATTACCCTTAAGCTCGTCTCATTGGATATCTGGAGACCTGGGATTTAATGAGGGGGTGGTGCTTCATCATCGCACAAGTTCCCAGGAAATGACGTGTCCAAACATATAACCTGGTTGTCCCTCATTATGCAATACATTGACTCGTGAGCGTTTGACATGGATCCAAGAGATCATCCTTAATTACACCCATTAACCCTCATCAATCAGCATTACTCTAATTACCCTTAAGCTCACAGCACTGGATGCCTAGGGGCAGGTGACTTAATGAGGGGCGAGGCTTCACGATCGAACACGTTCACAGGAAAAGACGAGTCCAGACATGTTACCTGTTATCAAAATGGCTGCGATAGTGGCGCCTTTTTCACACATTTTACAAAAGGTGGTGAGATCAAAGGAAAAAAGGTGATAATGGTGCAAATTAGTTTTTTGCTCTGACACAGCCACGACTTTTGAAAGGCGCCTCTACTACCGTTTATTGTAAATCCTCTTTCCCGGATCTGCGCGAAGTTACATAGTGAGCCGTGGTTTCTTAATTGGCCACCAGCCTTAACAGCCTCCTGAATTACTTTCAGAGCAGCTTCTCTTTCTGCAACTCGCCAGCTTTCTGTCCTACAAATTGTTTGGTAACTCCCTCTGCTGGTTTAGTTAGAGCCGACCCGAGAAATTGCAGAGGTTTCTCGACGGTTAGAATTGAAATGCTGATGACTCACACATTTCCTGTGTACCTTCTCTGATACAGTCCTATTAGGATAGTCTCTAAGCCAAAGTAAAATTCACTGCACAAACATTAATTATAGTAGATACGGCCTAGCAGTGAACCTCAGGGCAATTACGTAACCCTAAAACAGTGTAAACGTTAGCTCCAGTGAAGAGTCTTATACGGCTCATTATCGACACTTTAGCAATAGCAAATACACTGATTGCAGACTAACCATGGGGTGACTGGCAGGGGGAGTTGGCCCTCCACACCTTCAAGGAAGGTCACCATAGTCTGCTATTGGCTTTTCCAGCCCCATCTTAACTAGACCCCGTCGGCCTGGGGTAGTTGTTCAAGAGTCAGACACGAGACGGAAGTTTGAGTACATATGCCAGGAAGACAAACTTTGTCAATATTAAGTAGGCATAAGCCGTTCGAGGCCTAAGCTCTATATCTGGACTCAATAACTACCTGTTAGTCTAGTTCCCACAGAAGGACTGCTTAAATAGCATGCGCCAATTGAACCAGCGACAACTACAGAGATGACTGGCTAGGCTCCTGTTGAAAACTGTGGACCGCCTCCACGTAAACCAGCGTGCATCCCTATCTATAAATAATAGGGCACATATATAATTCAGTACTTCTAGCCATGTTCTAAACCGGGAGATCGGGTTAACCAATTGTCCTTCCTCGGCTTCAGCGTGGTAAGTATTTTCCTGTAGCAGAAGCCCATGCGAGACACTTTCCTCTTGCAAATCCAATTTATTGGCCCACTTAAAAAATTTGTTTATATTAAACTAATTAGCCATGCTAGGACTATCCCTCACAGGGGTACCAATATGTATATATAATGATAGGTTAAGTATCTTTGATGAGATACAAAATAGACAGCGCCAACACGTCACTTTTAAATACGCAGGAAACAAAACACATTGTTTGCTATATAAATAATATAATCTAAATATAAGTATCAAATATGTGTAGACATACTGGTTACATGAATAGTTGGGATGACACAGTAGTGTTCACCATTTGCGGGAATGCTCACCTGGCCCCATTGGAATGTGATCATTGTATTCACTGGTCGCTCGCAGTCTCCCTTCAACTTCCCTGAGGCCAGCCAACCGGCATCATCGGGTCAGCACATACCGTGTGTATGAGTCAGATCTGAGGAAGAAACCGAGGAGCAGCACAGCACTGGAGCTACATTAGTGATCAAAATTTAGAATCATCGCACGCTTACGACTCAGAAAACAGATCATAATCAGTATGTGCAAAATTGTCAATAGATGGAAAAGACCACTACATCACCAGCTGGTATAAGGAACCAGATGCACCATCGGATCATATTATCCTACTAAGAAATCAGCTACTCATGATCAAGTCAAATCATAAAGTGAACCAACTCCCAAATATCAATGTTCTTGGTGACTTTAACTACAGGAAAACTGATTGGAAAACAAAACTCAGCACAGAACTGGGTGCCTCTTTTTCCGCTTCAGACGGCCAAGCCTTAATTGACATCTTTGATTAATTTATCATGGAACAGCTAGTGTCTTTCCCAACCCATGATGGAAACACTCTAGATTTAATTGAAACAACATTACCCGGTCAATTAAGTAACTTCACTCACCAGTCAAATTCAGTAACCATGATGCTGTTATCGTCACACTTGTCTGCAACATCTCTGACAGAAAGAAACCACATAGACAGGTTTTTTAAATATTCTAATTATTAAATGGTTTGAAACGATCAAAGGCCATGGGGATAGAGGAAATACATTTGCGAATACTCAAAGAACTGTCGACAGTCTTGAGATTTATCCCAACTGAATGGAAATCAGCAAACATTTGTCCCGTATATAAAAAAGTGATGAGTCCTTAACAAGGAGGTATAGACTTGTGTCTCTCACATGCATTTGCTGTAAGATGTTGGAACGCATCATCTGTTCTAATTTAATGAGCCATTTCGAACAAAATAACATCCTAACGCATGCCTTCCATAGTGCCACAGTTGTGAAACTCAACTAATTAATGTCATCAATGATTGGGCTTCATCCATTGATAAATGGAAACATGTGAACATTTTTAATCTCGACTTTGAAAAGGCTTTTAATACTGTTCCACATGAAATTTTGAGATTTAAATTTCACAAATATGGTGTGTCAAAAGCAGACTAAATTGGACTGACTCATTCTTAACAGGTTGCAAACAGTGCATAGTATTCAATCATGCCAAATCAAGCGTTGCTGACACCTTGACTGGAGTACCTCAAGGAACTGTTCTTGGCCCATTACTGTTTTCAGCCCACATACATGATATAGTCCAGGACATTTCCTCAGAGATCAGGTTATTCGGTGGTGATTGTGTTTGCTGCCAGGAAATTGATGACCACAAGGACTGCAAAGCAGTCCAACAAGGCATAAATATGTTAGGTAACTGGGCTACCACTTCAGCAATACACATCCAACCAGTAAAATGCAACTTGATAAGCCTAACCCGGAAAAATAAACCATTAAATTCCACTACACACCAGTTTAAATTTTGTTTCATCAGTAAAGTACTTGGTCGTCAACATCAACAATGACCTAAGCTGGAACAAGCACATCGCTGAGATCTGCAGGAATTCGTACAGAATCTTAGGACTATTGTGGAGAAATGTATCATTCTGTTCCCAAGAAATCAGACCTTAAGCATACATGGGACTGATTAGACTAGTTTTTGAATATGCAAGTACAGTTTGGGACTCTCATCAAATAACTCTTCAGGACAAACTAGAATTGTTCAAAGACGTGCAGCTAGATTTATCACTTCAAACTATTGATACGGGCCGGGCAGTATGACAAACGTAATGGTAATGGAACCCCTAAAACTCCCACCATTGTCAGAGAGAAGGAAACAAAACCACCTTGTTTTGTTCTACAAAGGTCTACAGCAACAAGCAAAGATATCATTAGACAGTCTACGGACTCCAATTTGGAGAACCAGAAACATACACAACAGTCACTTCAACCAAATTTATGCAAGAACCAACATTTTTAAAGTCAGCTTTATTCCCAGTACGATAAGGGATTGGAACAAACTATCACAGGATCTTCTAAGCAGTTCAGAAAACTTTGCAAATCCTACAAATAAATTTATAGACTTAACCAGAGGGGAAAACATATCTAACCCAGCTACTTGACGAAAATAATGTCCTTTCGATGTTTTGCCATATTCGTATTCGTGGATCGTATATGCATCCTGTGTTCAGAAGCACATAGAAGAGTCGAGTAAAATTATGCCTAGTACCGAGTTGCAAGTTCGACAAAAATCGAGATAATAGTTTATGCTGAAGACTTCCCCAGAAAAATTGTTATGTTGTTATAACTTGGAGAATACATGCTTATGTACTCTCATTAGATGTGTTACTATGGTAATTGAAATTATTATTGGATATAATAGCAAGTGGAATCATCTAGTTAATTCTAGTAGTAGTAGTAGTAGTAGTAGTAGTAGTAGTAGTAGTAGTAGTAGTAGTAGTAGTAGTAGTAGTAGCGGTAGTACATGTAGTAGTAGTGCTAGTAGCAGTAGTAGCAGCAGAAGTAGCAGCAGTATTAGTAGCAGGTTAATAGTTTTTTCAAAACAAGAAAAGAAGCATGTTATATAGATAAAACAAATTTTCTGTCAAATACTATACAATTATTTGGACCGATAGACAGCACTGTCCTATTAGACAGCAATATCTTAGGATCCAATTATGCACGAGTATAAAACGGCATTTTTTACCTTGTTTTGTAGACGAGGCGGGCCATTTTTGAGCTGTACTGCATATGTTAGATAATACTAGTATGTGTTAATCAAGTAGTTTTTTTTTGGTTTTCTTGCACAATTTTGTTGATAGAATTTTCTCACGTGTTTCCTGTTTTGTGTTGTTCCATAGTTTAGTGGCTGCAAATGATATTCAGTGTTTTCTTATGTCTGTCCGTGTATATTTCTCATGTAGTTTATGTCTGCTTCTATAGTGTTATGTTGGTGGATGTTAATATTGTTTATAAAGAAGGGGGCTATTGATTTGGGTAAAGTGTCGTGGTGGAAGTCTTTGACAATAGTTAGCATTTGAGATTTTCCTATGTCGGTGTGCTTAAGTAATTTTTCTACTTTGAACATGTTTTGGCCCTCTGCTGGCCTAGAACATAGTTTGATGCTCTTTTTTGGAGACTTTGAATTTTGGATATTCTGTTTTTGTAGGTGTTAGTCCTTACAGCATTGCAATAAGTGAGGTGCGGGAGGATCAAGGTGCTGTACAATGTTTTAACCATGGCCTGTGCCATATATGGTTTTAGTCTTTGGATGACACCTATTCCTCTTGCTACCTTTGCAGTAACTGTTTCGATTTGTTTGGCCCAGGTCAAGTTCCTATCTAAATATACTCCTAGGACCTTTGCATAAGGGGCCTCTTCAATTTCCTTATTGCTAATGTAAAATTTTGGAACCTCTTTATTTATTAATTTTCTAGATTTTGAAAATAACATATAGTTTGTTTTATCCACATTTAGTTATAATTTATTTAGTGAAAACCAGTTAGTAATTTCTTCCATTTTCTTATTTACGTTTTTATATAATGTAGCTATGTCTTCCTCAGAGCAAAAGGCATTGGTGTCATCAGCAAATAGTATTAGTGACATATGGTTGCATATGTTAGGCAGATCGTTCATATACAAGAGGAACAGCAGAGGGCCAAGGATGGACCCCTGAGGGACACCACAAGTTAGTCTCATATTTTCAGAGAAAGTTGCATTGAATTGCACACATTGCGTTCTGTCACTTAGATAGCTTTCAAACCAGATGAGTGCACTTCCTCAGATTCCGTAATAGGTAAGTTTTTCTCGTAGGATTTTATGGTTGATAGTGTCGAAAGCTTTTGAAAGGTAAAAATAAAAATGCCTATATGTGCTTTTTCTTTTCAATTGAGTCTATTATTTTTTTTGTCATTTCAATTAGTGCTAGCATTGTTGAATGTTTTTCACAGAATCCGTATTGTGCTGTATAGAGGATTGACTCTTTATCTAAGTAGCTGATAAGCCGATTGTCCATAAGTCGTTCCATTAATTTGGAGAAAAGTGGAAGTATTGAGACAGGTCTATAGTTTGTGAGGTTAGATGAATCCGTTGCTTAGTATATAGGTGTTACTCGTGCTGCTTTTAATTTTGATGGAAATAAGCCTTGAGTGAAAGATAAGTTACAGATGTGGTTAAGGGGTATTAGTAGCGCTAGCATGCAGTGTTTGAAAATACTCCCCTTGAAACCATCCAAGCCAGCACTTTTTGCAGGGTTTAATTTGTTAAGAATGCTAAAAATTTCTTCATTTGTGACCGGGTTAGCGAAAAAGAGGATTGATAGTCGCCTGTGAGATAATCACTATTTTTATTAGAGGATGTTGATTTGATTTTATCTGAAAGTGTTGGACCTATATTAACAAAATAGTCATTGAATCCTGTTGCAATTTCTAAATCATCAGTTATTATCTTGTTATTATAAAGAAATTGTGTTTGTTGCGCTTTGCAGTTATCTTTATTCAAAAGTGGTTTAATTATTGTCCATATTTCATTTATGTCATTCTTGCATAGTTCAATTTTGTTATGGTAGTAAGGTTTTTTTGCTGTTTTGATTATTTGGTCCAACTTGTTTCTGTATTTCTTAAATTTCTGTTCATTATGCTTTGTTTGGCATTTGATAAACGTCAAATAAAGTTTATGTTTTTTATGACAGGCAGCTATCAGTCCAGTTGTTATCCATGGTTTAGTCGGTTGTGTTTAAATTTCTTCTTTTCTTTCATGGGAAAGCTGTTTTCGAAGATGTGCGTGCAAATTTCGTGGAACTTGGTGTAGGCATTTTCGCAGCACTGTATGTCTGTGACTGCATGCCAATCCACCTCAGACATGTGTTTTTTAAATTGTTCAATATTGACCTGATTTATTTCTCTGCATTTAATTTGTTCATATTTGAATGGCTTTGTGCAGGTCAGCTGTCTTTCGAGAAGAAAAATTAGTAGGTGGTCTGATGTGTCAGTAAGGAGAATTCCTACCTCCGATTTATTAATGACGTTAATGTTATAGATAAATATATAAGTGCGGTAAACAACAATCATGCTATAGTACAATTACTACATGTAAGAATAACTATTTTGCTATGATGTGTATGCTGATCTACAGATCTAGAAAGCTGTTAAACTGGTGTATAAACTATAATTATTAATTATTAATGTATGGTGATTTTCGGGTGATTTGGCTTATCTAATGCTCTATAGTTGTAGTACACTGGGTGCGTTACATAGATTTTGTCTAGTCTAGCTTTGAATGTGTTTATGGTAGGTGCGTCAACGACTGTTTCCGGTAATGCATTCCACCAGTCTATGATTCTGTTGGAGAAAAAATTCAGTCTATTGTTAGTATTCGTTCTAGTTTTTCCAAGTTTGAATTTGTGGCCACGTGTTCTCTCATCTTGATTTAATGTGAATAGTTTACTGGGATTTACTGAGTAGATATCATTAAGATACTTAAAAACATTTATGAGATCTCCTCGTATTCTTCTATACATTAAGGTTGGTAAGTTGAGATTCCGAAGACGATTTTCATAGGACATGTTCCGCAAAGCTGGTACCATTTTAGTCGCTCGTTTCTGGACTTTTTCTAATTGTTCGGCAAATTTCCATGTGTGTGGGGACCAAACGGGACCAGCATACTCCAGATGAGGGCGTATTAAACTGTGGTACAGCATCTTAAATATGTCTGTAGTAATGTAATGAAACGTTCTCCATATAAGCCCTGTCATTCTGTTGGTTTTTGATGTGATGTTATTTATATGGGTTTCAAATGTTAAGTTTGAATCGATTATTATACCCAGATCATTGATCTCGCTCTCCTCCTTTAGGGCTACTGTTATATCATTATCAAGGAGTTTGTACTTACAATTACTGGCACTTGGCTTGTGGCCAATGTGCATAACTGAGCTTTATAAATAATAGGATTAGGAATCAACTCCAGAAGGAGGTTCACCTTAAGGGCCTGCGGTCTGAGAGACGGGATTTACTGAACACATCAACAAATGATCTCGAGATTGTGAAGGCTAAATAAAAAGTAGTGACTAGTTACGTTATTTCTTTCTAGAACCTACTGCAACGTATAGTTTTCGGTAAGAGTAACCCAATGTTGTTGATGTGCAACTTCTTCGAACAATTACACGTTTAATGGCATAATTTATGTCGCTAAATATTACTACAGCATCCCCTACGACTTATATAATTACGTGATATATTTTCGTGGTATGAATTTTTTACATTTTCATTTTGCATGTTTTGCTATCATTTAGAAATTACACCATTCCTGAGTTTATTTGTATTCTGTTTTCAACCAACGTCCCACAATAATTTGCGCTTACTACAGTTTTACGTTAACTGGAACACTCAGTACACTGTTCCTGATACACGCCACACGGTCCGGTTTAATGTTAAACAGTAGTAAGCACAATGCATTGTGGGATGTTGGCTGGAGACCGAATACAAAACCATTAATGACATACTGACTTAGCATATCCATAGTTAGGCCCAAAGTTGAATATATAAAACTCTAGCAATTCAACCAGGTTTGCAGTGATTCTATCAGTCACTTCAGTCACCAGTGTATAGACATTTCGGCAGCCAACCGTTTTCGGCAGAGTAGAGTACATTTTCGGCACCCAAGTTTTGGCAGCCATTTATTGTGTTTTATTATTATCCATGTGTTACTTATGTTACCATATGTCTATATAGACACAGGTCTTATGATTTTTTTTAATAGAGTCGATATAACAGAAATATATACTAATACTATATATGTATTATGTAGTATTAGTATATATTTCGTTATATCGACTCTGTTAAAAAACCTGTTTATATAGGATTTCGTACATATTCAACATGCAGTATAGAGACACTATATCTTACATGTATTCAGTCTTATATAGACCAACCTATCTAATCAAAATAACAAATTACCACTGAGACTGGCTTATGACTGACAAATTTCTGTTTGTTTTTTCAGCCAAGTGCTAAATGAACTAAGAACCAGTTGCTATGATGAAAGCCAATCACTGTGACAAAGATTACTGTTGTAACGCTGTCAAATACTATAGTTTCATGTAATTTTGAAATAAAGACATAGGTCTATACAGGCCTGGAAATAATTTTTTCAACAGTGCCCAACACTTTGCCAGGCACCAGCTACTTAGTACCGGACAGCCAGAATTTACTGGCTGTCAACACTATTTTACTCCAGTGTTCTTTACTTGAACTTATTGGAAATATGTCAAAAAGCAACTAATCATGTGTCATAATGATCGTGATACACCTTAGGTAGATGATTATTTTATGTCTTTGTCAACACTTGTATGCAGATTTTTGTTACACACTGAAACTATTGGGACTGTTTAAATCTGTACCTGACAAAATGTCCGGAACCGGCAAGACTGTGCCTGCCATTTGATAGTTTGGTGCCTGACAATGTCCTTTACAAGCACCTTATTTCCAGGCTTGCTATAGAACATTCTTTAATAAAGAGATTGGCCTCCAATTAGTACAACTTTGAGTTCAATTCCGTGTTAGTTACTGGCTATGCCAAAAATTTTAATAGAAAAATCCTAGAATTAATTTGAAGGCTCAGCATAATATTTGTAAGGCAACTTCCAATTTGCTATATTTTATTACAGTATCAATCGAAAATTATAATTTTGAAAATACTTTTTCAGGTTGAGACTTGGAGTAGTTATCCTCCAATCTTCGTTAAAGTCTACCAAATGACCAATGTTTGACGCTAAGTTTGAAATGCTCATTAGAAAACTTAAATAATTTCGAAAATCGGCAAGAAAATGTTACGTCTGTAATGGTCGAAAGATTAATACAGACTAATGAACTATCTGAATCCCAAGTATGACGAGCAAGTACACATGCATTTTGATTTGTTGAAGTTGTGCCTGAAAGCTGATTAGTTAGAGCTATCTCCATTGTATTTGTAATCTGCGCTAGAGCTGGGCGGTATTGGCTTTGTGGTGACGGTATCGGTACCACTGAAAAGTACCGCTGTACCACAGTATACCATCATAGGACAGGAGGTGGGTGCTCTGGGTCAACAGGCTTTTGAAATTTTTTTACAAAAGCTGTATTTGGAAGTGTGTCAGCGAGTCCTAAAATAACCTGCTGTGGTTGCCCTATACCCAGGATTTTACCTGAATACCAACCACAGCATTGGATTTTCCCACATATGGTTCAAATGTGTATGTGTAGCCTGTTCTTGGGCAAGCTAGGACCCATGACTTGAAGCCACGTTTTATCGGTTTCATGGGCATATATTGCTTGAGGCGTGAACGTCCCTTGAACGCGATCATTGATTCATCAATGCTTACGGCCTGATACGGAACAAAATGTTTGCGGAAATTTACAAGTAGCAATTTAAAAAATGGTTGCACTTTGTACAGTTTATCCTTGTTGATATGTGTTCTTGGCAAAATATCTAGCTCATTGTCATTGAGGTGAAGAAAATGTAATAACGATTCAAACCTTCGGCGCGGCATAACATTTGAAATTTTTGTTTCTTTCAACTTATCAGACCAATAGTCTCTGTAACTAGGACATGTTTTTATTCCCATATATATCAGCATTCCTATAAATGCCATAATCTCACATGAATCAGTTGGCACCCACTCCTTACACATGTCCATGGCCAGATTTTTTATCATTTCTTGGATAGCATACAAGTTTGTTTGCACAACAATGTGCTCAAGAATTTCCTTGTCAATCATAAGTGACAAAAAATCTAACTCCGATTTAGATATTTTCAAGTTATGAACTGGGCCTGGTGTTGTTTGTTCAAACACTGGAAATCGAAAACGGAACGTTCTTACACTCCAATTATCGCCACCTGGTACACTGTTTGAACTGTCAAAACGTGACATTCCTTGGGGAATACCCTGTGAATTTCGCAGAATTCCCCGGAAATTACTTCCACCTACGGCTCTCCAAGTGTGATATCAGCGATCGAAAAGAAGAAGACTTCTGCCTATGTCATTATCCGACCCGCTTTCGCCGACCTAAAAAATATCGCTAGATGAATCTACCGATTCACTCGGTATATTTACTTGCGAAGTACGCGGTCGAAGACGCAAATATGCCATGTTGAATAACTACCGCTGTATCCCAACCAGGAAGACCGAAATATGCAACTTTTACCGGGAAAATATCTGATTTAAATCGTCAAAATCGCTTGTAATCGACCGCCATTCACAATTTTACAAAATAAGTTATGCAGGAAGGAAGTAATGTATGCACATGCGCTTGCTTCGCGGAGTCAATGGATTCTAACGGAAATTACCGAGTCTCTATATATGCTATAACGAGTGACGCGAAATACCGGAAAAAGTCAGAAATGGGCTGTTAAGAGTAAAGGCAGCAGCATATCCAGTGGTGCCCACAACATCTGATTTTTGGGGGTCCCAAGGACGCCACACTCTTAGATTTGGGGGTCCCACTGTAAAATTTGGGGGTCCCATGGGGTCCTCATCTGAAATATGAGAGTCCCATGTTTTTTTCTTAATATAAACACAACACATTGATCTAATTATATAGCACTTTATTAAATATGTTGAAAGCACTACTAGTTATGACATTGTGTAAATAATGTTAATGTATATAGAGAATATTAACTATGCATAGTTTATTAACCTTTATCACTTAACACTTTTGGCCACTATTGTAGATCACCAAAATACCTATTTTTGAAAGTTTAACGCTAGAATGACTGGCTCTAAACAGTGCCAGTCATTCCAGTGGTAAATTTTCAAAAATATGTATTCTGTGATCTACAATGGTGGCTATAATTGATCTATTGAAATGGCCATTGTATATTTAACTAATAACATTTGAACTGCGTGTCAATAAACAATAACTTAAAGCACCGTACTTATTTGTTGTCTGATAAACCAACCAACCTACATTGACATCCTTGTATGATTAACATGTCCAAAGACCACTACATTAGTAATTAGTAAAGACCACTGCATTAGTTTTTCTATAAAACCCTAACTTGACTTTGGACGAATTGAAAAATTACGAGTATCTGGGGCGAGTTTGCTCAAGGACGACTTGACCTACTTCGATATAATGCGCGTGTATTTTTTATAATGTAACTTGAAAGACTAAATATAGTGGAATACACAGGCTAAGATCAGACAAAACAATAATTCATCAAAAATAATCTGTATAAATCAGATTAAAATGCGTAATTAGTGAAAATATAACAGCCAATAACCGGATATATCTAATTCATAGGAGTAGCCTAACTATGTAACGCGATCGCTGATTGGTTGAAGCATAGATAACACATGAGCGTGTATCCAATAAGGACGCTTGTTTCGGGGAGCTTTGAGCTATACGCTGTTTGGAAAAAATCAATATTTTAACGTATCCCGATAATGTTGAACATCGCTGCTGGGATGAGCTTTTTAGTTGCGAAATTGGGAACACCCAACGATCGAGTATTGTTAAACATTATAAACACTAATCCATCAGTCAATCAATCAGCCGCTATTGCTAAATAAAAGATGGCTTTAGCGCGTATTGATACCATTATTCAAACAGCAATACAAAGACACCATCCATAATCCGTCAAATGACCATTCAAATGTAAAAGATATCACAATATCTTCCATATATTCCTTCATCCATTTAGATATTTTGATAAGTAAATGGAAACAAATATTTTGCCTGTAAGTTGTTGCTGCATGCGCAAATTAATTTCAAAATATTTAGTATATTAGTGATAACAACTTTGTGATCTGTCCAATGTTCTGAGCTGTGAAAGAGTTAAGACGCCCAGACACGTTTGTATACGCTTGATCAGTTGTATTGGATTTCTCAAGCGTGAGTTCCTCTAGAGGGAGATTCCGCTGTTATCCAATTAAATACTGACACGTCACACTGACGTTCAGCACAACTGACATAAACATGGCGGGTATTTTTGCAATTTGTAGGCCAAACAAGGCGACTAACATCGGGCTTGTAAACTCATTATTTATAAAAATTAGATGAAATGGAATACTACGGATGATTTGGGGATTGTGTTTACAATTAAATGTGGTGGTTGAATGTGATTTAAGGGCATTAACAACTTTGAGTTGTGCAAGAAAACATACAACAAATTATAGTCTTAAACAACGTAGTATGTTCATTTTTATTGAGAACACAATACATTGGGTATATATATGAGTAAAAACATGCACAAATAAATATACACACATGATTTATCGATAATTAAGCACACGCAAAGTTACCAGTTTCCGTTACACTTTTTCACTGCGTTCCTCGAGGACGCAGAGGGTTAATTTTTATGCGTCCCTCTGCCATTTTTATGCGTATATACGCGCAAAAGGACGCATAAGGGCAACTCTGAGCATATCCCAGTCAAATTATTTTCAAAAAAATCAATAATGTACCTCACATGAATTCTGTGATTTCATTGACTACGGTTAACATATATTTTGTAACTGCTATGGCAGCTGTGAGCAACAGGCCCCCAACCCCCCACTTAAAAACTTGCAACATATTCAACAGCTTATTAAAATGAAATTGAGTTTCTGCGATACTATGACTTCAGTTGAAAGAGTTAACAATTTTTATTTCAAAATTACTAATGGTTGTTTTCTCTGGCTTTAAATAGTGAATGATAAAAAGTTTTACTGTGATCAGCGTGTATCAATCGGTCCACATGTTACTAGTTTTACTACGAATGCTATATATAGCAAATACTACCACGTCATTCATAAAATTACCACGCAAAACATTGTTTATTTTCTTTACTGTCGGTAGTTTCTTTGCGATTCATTGGTTGCTTTCTATATAGTTATATTTATTAACCAATAATCTTGCGAGAAAGTATTTTCCCGACTTTGGAGAAGAGTACTCGAGAACACTCTCGCGCATGCATCGATCTTGGTGACATGCCATTCTAAATCTGTTGCTTGCGTGAATCAAGCGCGATACGCCGCCGTAGCATGGCTAACTATACTGTGGCGGCCTTGATTTGGGGATGCGCTAACAGGAGTTTAGCATTCCCGATGATATAACTAAGTTTCCGAGACAAACATTGTCTAAATCGACCAGAATCAGCCTAGATAAACTTGTATTTTTAAAGTTTGTCATAGCGCTAACTAATGGCGAGGCAATGATCAATAGCCATACCCCCTATAGGAGAATTTAGATTTACAAGAGAGTCTGTTACAAGCAATATGTCGATGACCGTGAATACCCCGTGACACATATTGCGAGTTTCCGACTGGTGTCCAAGCTCAAAACTGAAGTCTGTAACAGTTTATTATTATACCAGAAGAAGGAAGCCGCTAACGCATGCGCGCATTGCTAGCTTACTGAACTCGCGTCACCGGTGGTCATTTGTCCCATAGTGAAGGAAGGTATGAAGATATGTGCTCTATAGCTATATACTTCTCCTTCGATCAATACTCACCATTCTGTTACTTCTGATATACAGCTGGCCCTGATATGAAAGTAGGTGTTATGCTACGGTATTTCTAACACGAATATCGGCTGACGTCGTTCTCCGTAGGATCCGAGCGGGTGACGTCACACCCGGTCGCTCGGATGTTTATGTGAAGAAAAATTTTTCATTAATTCGCGCATCTTGTTCTGGGTGCTGCGTACTAAAAATGGTACCGGAAACTTTAGAATGATCAAGTTTACGTGCGATCACGATCGGTTTGCAATGATCGGTGGTTTCAAAATTCTTGAGTAGATGCGTGGTCTGCGGTTTTACCGTGTGATACAGCAGTTTGTTATACATTTTGTTGTTTTCTTCACATATCGTGCTGCTTTCGTTAGGAGTATAATTTATATTGATTAGTAAATATACCCCGAATGCTATGCGATATGATTCCTGGAGCCGTTACACATCCTGGAGGATCTATTATGGGTGTGTTTAATGCCCGCCTCGTTCTTGTCGTCATAGTCAATGCGATCGTTGTTGTAACGTGGCGGGGTGGGGTGCGGGAGGGTTACAGTTAATTTATGAGTCAAATTATTTGAAAATTAATTGTCTGCCTTCCATCCGGGTCTCGTTCCGCTTGTTTATTGTAGGTTTGTGCTTATGTTATAGGCCAAGCCAGCCCCGCCATCATGTGACGAATGCCATAAATTTGTCCGTGTCGTGTTCAAGGACCATGTCTGTTTTAGGTGTTCCCTGTGTAATATTGATCATAGGTGTAATGTTTGTGCAGTGTGGTCTGTTGAGATGATGGTTAAGTTCCTTGCCAGAAGGACTTGGCTGGGTCTGACGCGGGGTCAGGCGGTCCGAGAGTAAATCGTGGAGCGGCCGGTGGGGGTGCTCCACGTCCCCAGCTGGAGGTGGCGGAGATGGCACCGCCGGCGTGGTTTGGTCCGGCTGCGCAGGGTTTTTCTGCATAGCGTTCTGCCCACGCTGGTGTTGTCCCTGCTACCAAAGGTTGGGGGGGCAGTTTCTCCCCATGCCTGGTACGGATCCTGTCCTCGGACAGGATTCTGGACTGGTTACCGAGGGGGCCGTCTCGTACGGCCCCCTGGCAGTCCCGCCTGGCTTCGGCCAGACGGGTTTCTGTTTCTCTGCGGCCACCTCCGGGTGGTCCAGTAGCGGTGGCCGGTCCGTTAGGTGTGGGAGCCGTCCGCCAGGACGGTTCCACGGTTGACTCGTCTAGTGACGACTCTTCGGAGTCTGAAGACGAGGAGGAGAGGTTGCTGCGGCCCGTGAAGCCGCAGGTGGAGAATATGGAGGTTGATTCCGTCCTGGACGGAACCGGCCTCCATTTGTCTGGTTTGGCGCAAGCCAGGTCAGCGGCTCCGCCTGTGGCTGAGGCAAATCCGTTACCGTGCACCGGTTCCGTGCGGCTTGGTTTGGCACCAGCCGTCATGGGAACGGGTGTGCCGGGCCGGGCGTGGTACTCACCTATCTCGCCTGGTCCGGTAGTTGGACGTGGGGTGCCGTTGGCGCCCGTGTCCGGCTATGGTTCCGCGACTGCTACGGGTCCGTACGGTTTTCCGTGCGGACCTACCCCATGGACCGGAGTGTTTCATGGGGTGGCGGCGGAACCGTGTGGTACCGGAGTGCCTGGCATGTCAGCCGTGGCTCCTTGCCGGGAGGCCGTGGCTGGCAGACCCGTGAGCACGTCAACGGGTGACGTGTTTGCGGGGGTGTCTACATCGGAGGTAGATTGGTCAGATGCTCTGGCGTGGCTAGCCAGGGTTGACCCGTCTGTGGTTTCGGCCACGGCCGATGAAGATGCGCCCCGTCCGTCGGTTGCGTCGATCAGGACGGTTCATAGAATTGTTGGATGCTATTTATAGCAAACAACTGATGACCAAGGGTCAGCTCCCTGCGGCCTCCAGGGAGGTGCGGGCAAGATGTCGTATTCCGCGGGGGGAATACGACAGGTATGGTGTAGTCCCGTCGGTCACGGAGGATGACCGATGGGTACTGGGCGTCCAGAGTGCCGTGGCGGGTCGCCCCGGTCCGGCACTTGTGGACAAGTCTCAGGTACACCAGGAAGAAGTCCTGTCCCTATGGGATGAGGGTGTGAGGGCAGCGATGAGCGCTGTCAACCACTCTTATCGTCTCCTTCAGTCGGTGTGGGCTGAAGCGGGGCAGGCCACCCTGTGCCACCTGTGGCGCTTTCATGTGTCAATGACGGCCTGGTGCTGTCGATGGACGCGTTGGCAAGGGTGCAAGCGCGTGTGACGAAATCCAGGAGGCAAATGGTCATTGACCATATGCATCCGGCTACGGCAATCAGGGAGCGTCTTCTTGGGACGCCCCTGACAGGGCCTAGCATCTTCGGTGGCCAAGCGCGGGCCATCTTAGAGGATACCGCCAGTATCGCGCAGAATCGGTTAGCGGTAAACCTACAGCTAGAGTTAGTGCGGCAAGTGCACGCACTAGGGGCTGTGGGGAAACCGCTAACGGGACAACCTTCAAAGAAGCAGAAGAAGCATAAGGGCAAGGCGAAAGCTAGGCCTGTTGCGACTTCTGCTTCAGCTGGGTTTTCAGAGCCGCCGCCGGCGAAGAAGCCCAGGAAGGTTGTAGAGGCGCCTACCCTCCCCAATGTTGCTCCTGACTGCCCTAGAGGCGGGAAGGGGAAGGGTAAGGCCTCAAAGGGCGGACAGAAGGGGCTGAAGCGTACCTGAGGGTACGAAAGCTCCCTTCATATCCACCTGGACCGCGCCTGTGCGACAGGAACAGCGGTGCCAGTTATACCCGTCGTGCCTAGAACGAAATGGTTCTCTCTCTCGTTAAGAAAGAGGGGGGGGGGGGCGGACTGCGAGCCGGACAACCCCGTTAGACGTCGAGGCGTCTATGGTGGGTGGAAGGCTCATGCGTTTCGTCGAGGCCTGGCAAGGTGTGACGTCAGACAGTCTGGTCCTGGGATGGTTATCCCAGGGTTACATGCCGGAGTGGTGGGACTTTCCACCACAAAATCTGTCTTTGGCACCTGTCTGGACACCCGTACCAAGGGAGCCAGACAAGTTACAAGCCGTTCAAAAGGAAGTGTCGGGTTTGCTTCTGAAGGGAGCAATAAAACCAGCTAACCGAAACACTCCAGGCTTCTATTCAAACATGTTCCTTGTCCCCAAGAGCACAGGGGGATGGAGACCCATACTCAATCTCAGGCCATTAAATTGGTTTATCCATACGCCTCGGTTCCAGATGGAAACGCCGAGGTCGGTAATGCGGGATTGAGGAAAGGAATGTGGTGTGTATCAATCGATCTGAAAAATGCATATTTCCACATTCCTATGAATCGGAGTTGGCACAGGTTTCTGAGATTTGCGTTTCAGAATCAAGTATGGGAGTTTACAGTTCTCCCATTTGGCCTGTCGACAGCTCCGAGGGTTTTCACAAGAGTGGTCCTTGCGGTGACAGTGTTTCTCAGAAAAGAGAACGTGGCGCTACACACCTACATAGACGACTGGCTGCTCAAGGCAGACTCGGCAGCCAGGTTGAACGTGGATACTGCTCTGACTCTGAAGTTACTTTCAGATCTACGCTGCATAGTCAACGAGGAGAAATCCGAGTTGACGCCCACTCAACGTTTCGTTTATTTGGGGATGCGATTCGACCTCGATGGAGGGCAGGGTTTACCCGTCAGAGCCCAGAGTGGTGTCTCTGTTAGCCATCCTCAAGAGTTTTCGAGTGGGAAACCACATTCAGGCGAGGCGGTTCCTTCAGATGCTGGCCATGATGGTTTCCATGGAGCAGGTTATCCCGTACGCTGCTGTAATGCGAAGGCCTATCCAGTTGTATCTGATGTCTCTGTGGAAACAGAGAACAGAACCCCTGTCAAAACTGGTGCCAGTTTTGGAGCCGATAATATCGCATCTTCTATGGTGGAAACAGCGTCAGAATCTCCTATTAGGGGTTTCGCTGCACCTACCCCACCCCCAGCTGTCCGTCTACACGGATGCATCGCTGGAAGGGTGGGGTGCCTGCCTGGGAGAACACCAGGTCTCGGGCACATGGACTCTCCCGGAGAGTCCGCTGCATATCAATCTGTTGGAAATGATGGCAGTGGAACTGGCGTTGGAAGAGTTCCTTCTGATGATCAGGGTCAAGGTGATATTGATACGGTCGGACAATTCGACAGTAGTATCATATATAAATCGCCAAGGCGGGACCAGGTCGCCCACTCTGTGTATCAGGGTGTGGCACTTGATTCAATGGTGCAGGAATTACTCGGTTGTTTTGAAAGCAGCTCATATTCCTGGCCGATTGAACATTCTGGCGGATGCTTTGTCTCGCAGACAGAGAATCCTGCCAACAGAATGGTCCCTCAACCCTCCAGTTCTGCGACGGATCTTCGAGCATTGGGGCAAACCCAACGTGGACTTGTTCGCCACAAAGGAAAATGCTCAAATCATGACATATGTCTTGCCGATTCCAGATCCAAATGCCGTCGATACAGACGCTCTGGCGATAAGCTGGAGAGGGATGCACGCTTACGCGTACCCACCCACCATTCTTCTACCGAAGGTATTGGTGAAGGTCAGGGAGGAACCGTGTCTGGTCCTGCTAATAGCGCCGTATTGGCCGAGCAGGGCGTGGTTCACGGATCTTCTAGATCTGCTGGTGGAAAATCCTGTGCAGTTGCCCGAGATTCCGAACATAATCTCCCAGGCCAAGGGACGCTTCCTACACGAGCGTCCCGAAATGTTCAAATTGACTGCGTGGATGTTATCAAACAATGTTCCACGTCGGAAGGCTTTTCTCGACAGGCTGCTGATTTCATCGCGGCTGCGAGAAGGAGGTCAACCTTCAAGTCATATAACAACAAGGTTAACAGATTTGCAGACTGGTGTGAAGAAAAGGGTATTGATACTGAGCTGTTCTTTTGAGGACTAGCTCCCGTCACAGTTGCTGGATACAAGTCAGCTTTGGCATCAGTTATCCCTTGTCTAGCCAACAGGGATAGTCCAGAGGTGGCCCAGTTAAATGTGATGTTGAAGGGAATGAGCAATCTCCGACCGAGACAACCGGTAGTCATTTCGGCCTGGAGTCTATCTTTAGTGCTTAATGTACTGGCCAAGCACCCTTTCGAACCGTTGCCTTCGGCTAGTCTAAAGCATTTGACTCTAAAGGCGGTCTTTCTATTGGCAGCTTCCTCAGCTAGAAGGCGCAGTGAGATCCATGCGCTTTCGGTAGAGAGGAACCGATTTATTGTTTCTGGAGAAGGTCTGCGTCTTCTGCCAAGAGCAGAGGTTATGTCAAAGAACCAATCTTTGAGATATCCCGGCAAACCGATCATTATACCGAAGTTAACTAGGTTTGATCGTGATGCCAGTGTCTGGTGCCCGGTCTGTGCTTTGACTAAGTACAAGAAACGGACTGACTCGTTACGGTCGAACGATAGACATCTGTGGATCTGCCATAAAAAGCCTTATGGCGCCGCATCCATGGATACTATCTCTCGTTGGGTGGTCGAATGCATTCAGACTACTCACGAGATGGCGACTGGGCACCAGGTGCAAGGCGTAAGGGCACACAATGTCAGAGGAATAGCCGCCTCGACCGCCCTTTACAATGGTGTTCCGTTATAGGACATCATGGCCGTTGCACAATGGCACTGTGAGTCCTCATTCACGGATTACTATATGAGGGATGTGTCAGACTCAGCCAATCCACTCGCTTTAGCTGTTTTGAAACGATAGTTAGTGACCACACTGCTTTTCACCCTTTTCTCACTTTGGTAAGAAAAGAACCTAAAGCAGGCATGGTCAGGCAAGAGGATGTCAACCAGATTGTGTCACCGATGGCCGAACCGGTGAATGGTTGGAGGCGGTACGTCTGAAGTCCAATTATCATAAGGTAATTCAATAAGTGAGAGTTTTTTGTATTATGTATATGTATCATGTTCATTCATCTTATATATTCATGCTCATTCCCAGGCTAATACATGGAATATGCAGGAAGTAGTTAACCCTCTTGGCATATTTGTGTTTTCAGGCGAGATACATGTTCGTTGGTTCTCTCCCTTTTCTTAGGAGGAAAAAGGGGGGGGGCTGTGACGCGAATGTGATTCGGTTCCGTGAACTTGACGGTCCTTTTAGGTCTCCGTTAGTCAAGTTTGAAGTCCAAAATCTTTCTCCAAGGGGCAAAATTAGCATTTATGGCTTGCCCCTTCCCACCAGGTTACTGATCAAATCTGGTGTATATCAGAAGTAACAGAATGGTGAGTATTGATCGAAGGAGAATGCAGGAAATGTCAATTTCCCTTTCTCTGAGATCTAACAATACTCACCATTCTGTTACGGACCCAGCCTCCCAGCCCCACGGAGGCAAGCCATAGTTTTCTCTTGTTTGGTGGCTATGCAAACAATATGAGCTCTATGGTAAACGGGTACTCGGCAGTTGGGAGCCGAGTACCCGGTTCCCAGGAGTCGGTAAAGCTTTCTAAGTCTATAATCCTAGAGCCGCTGTCAGGGCCAGCTGTATATCAGAAGTAACAGAATGGTGAGTATTGTTAGATCTCGGAGAAAGGGAAATTGACATTTCCTGCAATGTATGTCTATCGACTATATTGGAAATCAGTCTTCAACGCATGTGCATCTCGCTTCCTTACTAAATTTGACAAGCGTTTTGCAATTTTTAGCGACTATCAAAAATATTTCTAAATTGACTGAATTTTTCATCAAAATTATATATCGCAGCAAATAGCTATGCGAACTTGTGAATGTGTAGCAACATGTACTCATTTGTATCACATTTTGCGATGCGATACCGCTCAAAATATTCCCTGCTGTACTGGTACACAGTATACCATGGTCCTTACGGTACTACCGCCAGACCGCCCAACTCCAATCCGCCCCTGTGTGTAGTCCGACCATTGTAATGGTTTCCTGCAATTAAAACACATGCTAGCTAGACTCGGCGGTAGGGCTTCACGATGTACCGATATACCGAATACCGGTATCATAGCCATACCGGTATGATTTTGCTGATATCAAAATATAACATAAAACCAGTATAACCTGTTAGGCAGATAATCCGCTTTCCATTAGTTACATGTACATTCCAATAATATTAATATATCGGGCTAACGCGATAAGTTACTGCTCTTCGTACGGGAAAATGATATTTAGTGATCATACTTGAAAATTTTCTTAGTTATCCAATCTGTCAAATTGTTGCTAGAGGCTAGGGTTAAAGTAATTGGTTATGGTTAAAGTACATGTAATTGGTAAATTACTACTTATAAGAACGTACTTCGCGCAAAATAGAATAAAACTTATTTTAATTAACCTCATAGGATTAACCTCATAGGTTAAAAATATCTAAAACCTATCTTTTCTTGCGCAATATTTTATAATTTCAGGTCATTGTTTTCTAGAAAATCATAATATCAAATGAATATTTTGCGTGATATTTTATATCAATTAGTACAGCCTGGTTAGTTACATTAGCAATTTCCCGGAATTTTACAACTTTGTAGTGACCGGCCAATGGTCCAAGTAAAGAGGAACCGACAATATGAGAAAAACTTCTCAGTCCCAGCGATCTATATTCACTTCTTATGTTGGCGGGTAGTATTAGATATCGATCGATACAGGCTACTGTAATGAGAACGAGGCTCAGCGAGCGTAGGCATAGGTATCTCAGCATATTATGGTCTATTTAGTATGTGTTATAATGGCTTGGTTGTACCACTGCGCAGAGATTTGCACGATTCCTGGCGGTTTCGTCCCATTGCAATTTCGTTGTACAGTGTATTTATTATTCTGGCACATACATCAATACAGGTACAAAAGTATCCAGGAAATTGAGTAAAACATAGATTTACATTCAGCATATCCAACGTCTTTGACTCGTACAAATAGCAATGACATTTGTCAATCAAATATCAACAATCTTGGTTGTTCGCAGTTTAACTGGGCGAGTTTATTTGGAACGGGATTGTCACTGGTTACCGGTATCTCGTGATCTCGACGCAGAGTAGTTGTAATTTCGTGGCAAATTCAAATCATTTGTACGGACGATTTGTTTGAATTTCAGCCACTGGGATATGATTTAACTGAAGACAGTTAATATTTAGCGTTTAATATCGGGATTCGTATAATTTATTGGTTTTTATTGTGGAAATTTGCATCGACTGTTTCAGGAGCGCTGATATAGGCCTACTTCATATGTATGGGAAATACGTTGAATATGGAATCGTTCTACTGGAGCCTCGCTCTATTTTGTCCATCGTAATAATACTGGTATTAAAAGGTATACCGGTATGGAAATTGATACCGTAACCAGTATTCATTTTTCCAATGACGTGAAGCCCTACTCGGCTGGTGATAACAATGTCCTCAGTTTATAATCCCTGTTGTTTCTTTAATGCCAAAATGTTAAGATACGATCTTAACGCGAATGAACACACACTCCACTCGCACAGCAACTACTTTGAATATGCCGTACATGCCTTATATGTGGCTAACATTTAACAGTCAAATTAGTTTCAAAATATTCAACATTTTAACTAAGTGTAACAATTTAATTTCACGCAACGTGTACACACCCACTCACACGTGCATATCCATATGTATAAATGTAGAGGAATAATAATATAATATTATATATTAAATAATTTGACTGGAACAAGTATTCTACACTTGTCTCAGGTGCATATTCAGGCCAAAAATTATTTACTTTTGGATGCGTAAAACTGTGTGCTTAGATATAATGAAACCACTATAAATCATAATATAATGATTTCCTTACGCTCAAATTAATATAATTATTTTAAGTTGTGAAATTGAATTGGTGACACGAATCCCTAATTCAACTTCACAACTTTGATTGGACCGTATTGGCAAGCGTTGTTGATTAGTAACAGGAATTAACACACGCACACCACTCCTAGAGCTACTACTTATTAAGAGTCAAATCATTTTCAAAGTATTTAACATTGTAATCAACTGTAACAAATTTCACCATATTATGGCAACATGTGTACCATAAAAATTTGACTAAAGGACGCAGTTTTTTTGTCAAATTACATGTTCTAGGAAGGGGGTTACATCCTATAAGCGAGAACATTCCTTGAGCACATTTTAGGGTCGAAATTGTTCTTAAAAAGTCAAAGATTATACCACGGAAATTGAACTAAATGTTACCCTAGACAATTCACGCTGCCTGATGACTATGTTTAATGTATACTCCAAAAACACCAAGCGGAAGTGAAATTATTGTTTCTTCTTTAATAAATATCACATTACATCAAAATTACTCCAGAATTTGACATAAAATGGCGTCAAGCAAAATACATGTATAAATCACGTGATTCGCCTCCAATCGCAAAAGATCTTTATCCTAATTAGAGCGAGTACTCCGATCTAAATATTCTGGACTCGGAAATTACTATATATCATCATTGCGCGATAGGAACTGAATGTTCCTGTACCCGTTTGATAACCAACTCCCGTTAGCACATAAGATTACACAGCGTCTCTAATCGCAAAAGAGTGAGATAACCAACTCCCGTTAGCGCATAAGATCACACAGCGCCTCCAAATGCAAGAGCCATTACATTCTGTTTCTGTCACATGATTTGCATATTTTCAAGGAGACATTTCATGCCAAAATTACAAAGTAGATTGATTTTGATGTAATAAACGAGCTTTATGGAAGATACACGCTATATAGGCAGTCCTATTTAATAATTTCTCTTCCACCATGATAATTTTTAGTCATACAATAAACATAGCGCTGAGAGATGATAATTTGTGATTCCAATTTTCGATTTTTTTAAAGATATGTTTTTCTAAATTTAACAGCGGACATTGGTAGCAGCAGCTTCTGGTAAAAATAACTACACAGATATTCACCGGATCCAGACAAATGGAATGCATTCATTCACATACTCATTAACCTACATCAGGCAGGACGTTTAATTTACCTGTTGGCAGCAACAGCGGCTACGCAAATAAGAAATTTACACAAATATTCAACATATCCCGACATAGGTGCCCTTTCGATCAGGTATTAAAAGTGTGATTAGGCCTCATAATATGTTTCTTACAAAAGACCATGATCTTTTAACTTTTCAAATAACAACATTTCTTGGGAGAATGGAATTCACGGTTAAAATGCCTTAATCTAAGCTACTACTACTACTACCGCTACTACAAAATAATAAATTCGTTACGTATGTGGCAATGTCTGTTGAGTATTGAGACTAATTTGAGTAGAGCTACCTAAGGCAGGGCCAGCTTCCAATCAAATTGGTTTCAAAATATTCACAAACTTACCTACGGGGTACAATATGAGAGCAAAATTGAGATAATGGGATTAAAGTTTAATTCAAATGGCCTAATCTAAATTACTGCTACTACTACTACTACTACTTTGTACTATAATAATTTGTAACTTACATGTATATGTCAAAATTACGTTGGTTTGCGGAATCTTATTTATGAACTGTACTGTACTGTATAATTTGAAGCCGTAGCTTAGGCCAACACAGTCTATAACCACCAATAATGTTTTGAGAGATGTATTATAAATGATAGCAAAAATATACGGCAAGAACCTACTGAGACATATACCTAAGCTCATCATTTAAACCATAAATCACACAAATAAAAAGACAAAATAGATCACTGTGTTGTGAAAGCCACGTTCAGAATTCTACAGGTAATTAGCACGGTAGGTAAATCGTATCGGCAATTAACTAACAATAGCCGCATGCCGTTACTTCCCTTGAACAATATAAAATATACATACGGGTCAGAATATATATATTTGTATGTTAGGTTTTTTGGTACTAATTTTTGTTACATGTAGATGTATGCCGGGCACACACTTTATTCATCTTATTTTTTTAATTACCCCCCCATCCCCCCCCCCCATACATATTATATACCAATAAATATGTATGTTTATATATTAGATGAAACGAACTAGCTGAAACCTATTAACACCGAAAACATATTAATATTTGTGCCTGCTGAAATTACATGGCTGCAGAAACCGCCCGAGACCATTCTGTCCAGATTCTGGAACTATTATACGGCAGGATAATGAATCCATTTATTATCTGGTTTTATTGCTGTTTAGTGAAAAACCCAACTATTTCCACTATTACTGCCTTACATTCCATAGGTGCAAATATGGTTTCAATTGGTCGGCTCTGTTAGAGCACTGCAACAAACCTATTCTATACGGAACGATAATGTTTTCTAAGAAAACGGTATCCCAACATCCTTTGTGTGACATGCTTATGATATATTATATGCCTCTGACGTACATGTATGATGTTGTTTCGTCTGCAGTTGTCACAGATTGTTTTGCTTTTTGTGAGTCGCCGCCAAACATGTTTCACGAAATAGCAGAGCGCCCTAAGAAAACATATCGTTCCATAGCAGAAACATGTTTTCTGCAGAGACATTTTTAGCAGAGAGCTCTGATGTGTTTTCCTATGGAACGCAAAGCCATGATAAAATGAAATGATTCAAACCAACCCAGTTTTCGTGTCGTACAACATCTGCCAGTTACTGTACCGAGTAGCAGAACAGATACATTATCATAAACAATAATTTATTTCTCCGCAAATGTGAAACTAATATCTTTCTGTTGTATTGTGGGTTTTAGATCTAGATTCATTTTTCTTTACCCACAACGTCGATTCAAACGGGCTTTATTTATCAAATACCGTATTTTGTTTAATTGAAGCCTAGGTTTCTATTAGGACAAGGGGTGTTCAATTTCCAACCCAACATCTCTGAGAAAGGGGGTGGGTGGGCTTATATTAGAGTTTTCCCAAAAAAGTTCTAAAACTGATACCACGGAAATTCAACGCATTTTCTCCCGTTAAAAATTCCCACCGCCTACGCCTATGTTTAATGTATACATTGTATTTTGTACCTCAAAACATCAGCAGGGAAGTGAAATTATTTGATTTGAGTGCCTAAATATTGCGTATCCTTTAATACAGGTCATTTATTACATCAAAAGTAATCCACAATTTGCTATAAAATGGCGTCACAAAAAATACAAATTGCATGATTCGCCTCCAATTGAAGAGTTTATTTTAGAGCGAGTACTCGGATATAAATATTCTGGAATCGGGGACTCGGATCTTGGGAATTTCTATATATTATCATTGCGCGATAGGAACTGAGTATCATACTGATCTGAATAATTGGTACCCGTTTGATAAACTCCAGTTAGCGTATAATATCTTGTGAGAACATTCCGTCTCCCATCGCAAAAGAGCCACTGGCTCGCCAACTTAAGAAGCCGGCTATATTGTCGTTCGTCATAATTCATTTTGGATCATTTAATGCTGATCGACGTTACAAAATTGAGGCGCAATACTGCTTGTTTGGTACATAAATTTGGTCTTAAAATATATTTATATGGAAGGTATTTAATCACGCCAAGACTGTTTTACGTGCATTTTGACTACAAATGTGTGGAATAAACTTTATTATATCTTGAACATACGTGGCCTACTATTAGTATTAATCTAATAGGTGGTCGAGATTTACAAATCCGAGGCTTGTATTGACTTCTAGAGGGGCCGGAAATGTATCAGGGTAGAGATCGGTATGAAGTACATGTTGTAGACACACCCTATGACACGATTGTTGTTATTATTATACACGCTATTTTCACAAATTTGCTCTTAAAAAATTTCAGCGAGAGGAGCTAAACCATGCAAGTCATCAGAGACAAGATGATGGTTGATGCGATTGGAATCCAATTTTCATGCGTTAATCCAAGTTTGGCTGCTTATTGATTATGTTTATATGGCATGTTCATTCATTTTATATTTTCTTGCTCATTCCCAGGCTATTATGTGTCAGGTGCTGTTAGCCCACTTGTCACGTTTGTGTTTCATGCAAGATTTCATTTTTGCTAGTCCCCCCCCCCCCTTGCTGGAGAAGGGTGATGTAGGAGGTGGGGAATGCGGTTATGTGAGTCAGTCAGGACTTCATGGTCCTCTTTAAAAAGGACTCTATCAAGTTTTGTCTCATTCTTTCTCTAGGAGCACTTTCTGGCTTGCCCCTTCCCACCCCGGTTACTGATCAAATCTGGTGTTATCAATAAATAATGTAATGGTAAGTATTAATCAATGTAGAATGACGGAAATTTAAATTTCCTTTCTCTCAGATCTAACAATAGTTACTATTACATTACGGACCCCGCCTCCCAGCCCCGCAGAGCAAGCCATGTGTAACTCACTCCTGCTTTAGCTACATGTATGCAAAGGAGTGAGGGTTCATGGCAACTGGTACCAGGTTGCTGGGGTGGGTACCCAGTTCCAGGAACCGGTAAGAGTTTCTGTTAAAGTCTAAAAGCCTTAGAGCACAACTCCCATGGTGCTTGTTAGCTCACCTGACTTGAAAGGCCAAGTGAGCTTATGCCGTGACGACCGTCCGTCGCCCGTCAACTTTTCCTTTAAATGACTTCTCAAGAACCACTGGGCCGATTTGAATTATATTTTTCAGGAAGTATCCTTATGGCATAGGGATCCAAGTTTGTTTGAATGAGGCCGATCAGCCAATTTGACTGGTGGCCATCTTGGATTTCGGCCGATTTTAGGAAACGTCGTTAAAAATCTAAACTGCTTGAGGAATCGATTCAAAACTCATTAAACCTCATCTAGGGAAAGAGGTAAACCAAGTTTGTTCAAGAAGACTTGATTGACCGACTGGTTCGGCGGGCATCGTCGATGCCCTAGTTTTCCCCAAAACAACTCCAGAACCCCTCAAGGGATTGGGCCAAAATTTCTGAGAAATGATTAGGGTCTAAGGGTCATTAAAGTTTGTTCAAGGAAGGTTGATCCGTCAAAAAAAAAAGCCGCCGTGGACCAATCAAACTGTAGCATGTTTGGTGGGAGGCCAAAATTAGTTCTGTATATGTTTTTGGGTATTCTGAGCTCAAATATGGCATTTTCAAAACTGTCAGGTAAACCATTTGGTGGCCATCTTGGATTATTTTCCCGCCAAAGGCTCCCATACTAAAGCAATGGGAAATTTAAAATGCCAATTTGTAGGGCAGCCATCATGTAATTTTGTCGATTTTTTGAAATTTTGTGTTAAATCTCCACCGAAACTGTTCGAGTGATTGATTCAAAACTCATAAAATATTATTTAGGGCATGAGCTGAACCAAGTTTGTTCAAAGGAACTTGATTTACCAAATGGTTGGGCGGCCATCTTGGATGGCCTGGTTTTCATGAAAGCAACTTCGTCTCCAGAGCCACTGACAGATTGGGGCGAAATTTGTGAAATATGATATTGATGTCTAAGGCCCGTTAAAGTTTGTTCAAGAGAAGTTGATATATAAAGAAACATGTTTTCTTGTTACAAGTCTGCTCAATTCATTAGAGTTCTACTTATTGTTAATGACCATTCTATAATTGAAATGTTACACTGGGCCAGGTGAGCGATACAGGCCCCTTGGCCCTCTTGTTATCAGTAAGTACATGTAATGTAATGGTAAGTGTTGTTAGATTTCAGAGAAAGGGAAATTGAAATTTCCTTCATTGTATGGTACATGTACAGGTGTAATGTCATATTGATCATTACCACAACGCTGCATAATGATAAACAATTTCTGTTTGATTTTCAGTATATTTACTGTGGAGTTCTAAATTAGTATATACATACAATGTCAGCAACAGGGAGCAATGCTGGATCGGCAAATAGCCAGGGAGAGAATGAAGAGAATGAAAGAAGTGAACAGCAATCTCAAGCACCACCCACACAGGATCAACAGGCACCACCCACACAGGGACAGAACCCTGTCATTGTAAGTACCCAGGATTATAAATACTGACTCACGGTTAGCTCATGTTTTACGGCATTCAAAGTTGTGTGTTTCGCTTCGTACAAGATGCTGTATTTTGCGCACTTTCTTGATCTTTCTCTGTAATAGATGCTCTGTATAGATGTGTAAGCATCTATGCATGCATGTACATGTATGTACATTATGCATGGTTGAAATTAATGCTATCCCAAGGCTATTAGAAATTTAGCAGGGCTAGTAACAATCTGATATTCCAAACCATTAATTGTTGAACGTACCAAAATGGCCTCTGTAATGGTCTTGAAAAATTACGATTTACAGACCAAGAGAAGGCTACTTCTGAAAATTTAACACTGGAATAACTGGCTCGATAATCGAGCTAGTAATTCCAGTGGTCAATTTTCAAAAATAGCCTTTTCTTGGTCTGCAAATAAAGATTTTCTATGAGAAAATTTAAATTTTCCTTGAACGATTTAAGGGCTAAAAGGTTAATAATACACAATTATTTTGATTTTTAACCCATGATTGTCAAGATTCTTCAAGAAAGCTTCTAAGTCAATGTTGATTTGGCCGATTTTGATCGTATTGAACAGTAGAGTGTTAATCTGGTTTCAAACAAAACAAAGAATAGCACAACATTGTTGAATACACGTTTCGCGAGGCGGCGCCGGGGAGCGGGCGGGATGCGAGTGACCAGAGGCCGGGCGGGGGTGCACGTTCGTCCCGGGTACCCGCTCTGCGTATATGCACGCACGTCTCGGAGACACGGCAGGCGTGCCTGGCACGCGAGCCTTCGGTGCGGTCAGGTGTTAGTATTTCTTTGTTTACTTTTCATTTTTGTACATGTATCACATCTTGTAAAATAGAATTTCTCACTTTATACTACATGTACATATGTAGTATTATAGTATAGTGTACATGTATGCAATTATAAAGTGTCTGGCATGGCTGGTGTCCTAGCCATCCTAAGCAATATTTACAATATAATATAGAATGTCCTTGGGAAATGTGCAATAGCAGGCCTACAGTGTACATGTAAATGTACTTGGATTTTATTACTGATATTGATTTCTCAGCCAGGTAAGCAATATTATTTAATGTTTCTATCAATGACTGTTTTATTGTGCAGGACGGCCATATTCTTAGGTCAATGGTCAAATCTTATTTGACCCCATCGATTCGGTGTCGATGTCTGCATGGATAAGACTGAAAAATCCTGGTTTAATAATTACATCTTAAAACTCTTCTAATTTTCATGTACGTACATGGTATGTTTTCAAACAACGTGACTCACTTGGATTTTTCCATATTATTTGTTTTGCTTTTTATCTCTTGTTGTTTCAACTTTGTTTTGTTTTTGTTTTGTTTGTCTTCCATTTTTGCCCCAGAACACGTTACTGTAAATTTGTTTTTAGAAAATCTGTCGTATAGTGATTTCTACCATCGTAAGATTGCAAACATGACCATGAATAATAATATTATTGAAATCTGTTCTATGTTCCAGGCACATATGTTGTCAAACAAGGTGGATGCAGCATTATGGCTGACCAGGGTGTTCACAGTCATCTGCACAATTCTCTTTCTGTTACCAATCTTTGGGTATGTTTATCACTGAGCACATAGACAATCAGAAAAGCCAGGCTTTACTGCTCAAACTTGTTCACGCAAAATTTAAATTTTCTCAAATAAAATGCCTATTTGCAGACTAAGAGAAGATTATTTTACATATTTTAAGAGAAACATGTAAATTCCCGAATTTGATAAAAAATTTTGTAATTTTGTCAAAGAAAATATCCATTTGCAGTCCAAGAGAAGATGATTTTTGAAAATTTACCACTGGAATGACTCAAAATAAAACTTATTGTTGAATATTTTTAACATAGTGGATGATTCCAGTTTTAGCTATGCCCTGCCATCTTTTAGCTTACATGTAACTAAGCTCCACCCACACTTCTCCAGGTTCGGATCGATCGATCTCAAAACTGCCTGTATCAATTTCCAGAAAACTAAACAGGTAGGCTGTTGAATATTTTGAAAGTAATTTGACTGGTTGCGCCCAGTAAAATTAGTTTCAAAATATTCAACATCATCTTTACTGTATTTAATAACAAAGACATACACCGTACAATTCGTACAACAATGCTTAGGGCGTCATCATTTTGAGCGTTTGTGGCGTACTTATCTACAGCTTTCATGACACACTGATTATGACATCATCCTACACGTCAGGTAGTTGATTATGTCAGCATATGATTGATGGATAAACTGGAGCGGTCCATTGGATTTGGAAGGTCTACATTGCTGTGGCAATATCTTCCAATCCAAGATTTATGTTCAAAATTTTCAACACTCAACAGAGCATGTCTTACATTGTGTTCAAAATTGTTCTAACATGGTTCAGTTTTTATTCTGGAAACATGTTACCTTACAGTACATAACTTAATTTATGTACATGTTCTTTATATGTTACCATATTATGTACATTGAGATGTTTTAACTTTCCAGAGGCAACCCACATAGTTTTTACCAGAGGTCTTTAATTAGCAGTGCAGCGACCAGTGCACTAAGATTACATCAACGCCTGCCAAATTTCCAGTTCAGCCGGGAATTCTTTGGACGATTATTCCTGGAGGATAGCTGTCATTACTTGTTCTATTCCATGATATTTCTTGGCGGTTATCCTGTCACAAGTATCCTTTGATTACAGTAATTTCCTACACAGTCTGAAGGGATGGATGGGCCAGAGCGGTGGCTTCATGAGTTACTCTCTTGAACATATATAATGCTTCTAGCATTCCTCTAGAGGTGAATAAATGGACATGTATGGAAACAACTACAGAGCAGCCCAAAATGTCGGGCAATATTCCAGGACCCGCCACTTTGGTCACAGAAGGAACCCATCCTTCAAAGACACGCTAATAACGGCCAAATTCACGGATGCAAAAACATTCGGCATTCAAGGCAGGAACATCACCAACCTGGTCATTCCATGCAACAAACATAATTGCGCATTCTGCCAATGCATGGACAAAAACGCACATTTAAATGCTCACACACAGGGCTCAATTATCATATTAAAACAAAAACATTCTGTAACACTACAAATGTCGTGTATTTAATCACTTGCAATACATGTTCCAAACAATACATTGGTGAAACTAAACAAGAATTTCAAACGTGTATTAAAGAACATTTAAGGGATATTAAAAACAAAAAAGACACCAGTAGCCATTCATTTTAATCTGCCAAACCACAATATCACTTCTGTCAACTACAGAATTATTGAAGTATTCCATCGCGATCCTGATTCACCGGAAGCCACCTCTATCCGCAAGGAGCGTGAAAAATTCTGGATCCATGAGCTGCACAGCTTGGACCCAATTGGTATTAACCATGCTGATTGGTGACAATCTCTACCTGAAAGTAGTATAATAAACACAATAATTAGCTACCTGTCACCATGCTCCCCCCTTGGAGATGCTTATGACGCAATCACATTATGTCACACCTGCATGGCGTCACACCGACGTCTCTAACGTTACACTAAACTAAACATATTTAATTCATAACGTCAGTAGCAGTAAGCCAAGTTCAAACCAAATCTTAGCATCTATTTGTATGGACTGACATCAGTGCCCTAAGTGCGACGCCACCTTCGCCTGGAGGACACGCCTTGTACGTCACAACTGTGTGGTCCACTTAAAACAGGGCTATTGGTTGTGCCTCGAGTGCGACCAAAGCTCCACAAGAACAAGAGACTTTAGAGCACACCTACGTACAATACACACTCTCTCTCTCTCGAGCAGCTCAAGCAAGCATCATCACTACACAACCCGCACCGCAGAATCAGCACAGCACATATCCAGGCCTCATGTGAGGACGGCGCCGTCCCCACATTCACACCAGAACCACATCCACCATACAGTCCGGTAAGACAACCACCACTCACGGCAGTCACAGACAACAGATCAACAACACCAAGACCACTGACACCCGCATCACCAATAGGACGCCTCAACAGTCCAACAATCACACCCAGAGAAAGATCTCCGGTCGACGAGTCCAACAATTACCATCGGTTGGACGCTCCATCATCATCTAACCACAACATCATACACATCTATTCTCAACCACTCTAGCCCCGAACCAGACAGCTCAAGTGAAGGACCAGCCACACCAGCAACAATCACACCAGAGTTAAGCCCAGGGAGAAATAGCCCAGACTGGCGTCTCGGGGCCCGTCAGCTGAAGAGGATTATCAGGCAGACCTACTAAACGACTGCCTTGATAACTCCTCCACAGACGAGGATGACATCTGGGAGCACGAACTAGGGGCAATTGCCATCCAGGAAATCCTTGATAACTTATAAGGTAAGGGAATGGCACGCAGCCTTTTTGATTACCACACGCACATATCCATACATCATAGAATAAGTGTCTATAAACTATATGACAACACATTTCCTCTGATGAGTATAACCCAAACACGGGTACGAAACGCCAGAAGTCTGAATCAAAGATGGAAGGGTCCATCAACACAACAGACCAATGCCGTAGCCTTTTAATCACAGATCTATCCCTATACCCGATGTATAAAACTATACAAATCGGGTACACAATATTTACCAACAAACATAAGACAAGTCGCGTACACCTAACTTCGGGTACAAAAAGTATGCAGATCGGGTACACATACACATAAGATCGGGTACAAAACTGACAACAACAATAGGATGTCTACCAAATCTGGGTACATACACATAGGTTCGGGTACACTCAGGTACAAGACACAAAAAAGGCGCGCACAAATAGTCCATCGGCATCCAGACTCAGTGGACACCAACCGTTAGCGTCAGGACAAACCTAGCATCTTACAAGCTTTTCTAAAAAATGTTCATGTATGGAAACACACTGTAGACTGTATACAAACTTGAGGTAATTAATTACATTTTTAGCTCACCTGACCTTAGACCAAGTGAGCGTATGTCATGGCGGCCATCCGTCTCCATCCATCCGTCAAATCTTGTCTTCTTAACGATTTGACCTATTTCAACCAAATTTGGCTGAAACGATCCTAAGCTGCTATCCGGCAGACTTCTTTTTCCAGAACTTTGATTGATCAATTTTTGGGGTGAAAATCGGAGATTTTATTGAAAAATCTACAGGAAATGGTCAAAATGCTACTCCTCCTTAACTGTTAGATATATTTCAACCAAATCTGACTAGATGTATTCTGTGGTGGAAGGCTCTAGAACTTCTTTTCAGAATTTTCATTGATCAATTTTACCGGAAATAGTCAAAATGCTACTCCTCAGCTGCTAGATATATTTCAACCAAATTTGACTAGACGCATTCTATGGTAGTTGGCTATAGAACCTCTTCAGAATCTTGATTGATCAATATCTGAGATTTTATGAAAAATCTACCAGAAATCGCCAAAATGGTACTCGTCCTTAGCGGCTTGACATATTTCAACCAAATTTGACTAGATGCATTCTATGGTGGTAGGCTTGAGCAATTTTGTCTATGAAAATCATAGATTTTATGAAAAATCTACTGGAAATGGTCAAAATGTTACTCATAAGCTGTGTGACATATTTCAAACAAAATTTAACTAGGTGCGGTTTATGGTGGTAGTCTCTAGAACCTCGAATTTTTCCGGTGGTCATCTGTTTTAATGTAAAGAGTCATGTATATTTAAATGAAAATGCTTCAAATGCTGCTAGTCCAGGTGAGCATCACAGGCCCTTGGGGCTCTTGTTTCATGTAGTTGTAATTAATGATTTTGGATAAAAAGTAATTGTTTAGTGAAGCCCATGTAATTGTAAATTACATTGCTCAGTTGCATTTTTTTTCATAGAGTTAGACATACATGTAGCTGCATGTATTCCACGCAGTCAGACCACCCCTGTACTGGAAGGCCTTGAACAGCAGTGTGTCACCTAAACACAATTAACAAAGTGCATGAACTAGTGATGTACATGTACCATAGGCAAACCTCTGCATGAGATAGAGGAGGAGACTGGGTTATCCCATGGATCAATAGATGGCATATTACACCAACATTCGCACATGTCAAAGATGTGTGCCAGATTGATACCAAGACTGTTCACACCAGAAAGATGACCAGACTGTCAGCAGGGATCTTATTAGGTACATGTAGGCTTGCGCGATCTTTCGATTTAATCGTGAAGTTTGATTTATTTTTAAAATCGCGATTTTTACGATGTAATTGAGGAAAAATCGGAAAATCGTAAAAAATTTCATGTTTTTAAAAAATTTGAAGTGGGTACTTTTCCGTCGCATTTTATCTGTACATGAGTACAATTATAATCGATTCACGCCTGTGTTCATTGTGTTTATATTCCGCCATGCCGAATAATTACTAATCACAACACAAAGCGCTACAATAAACAAGCTAACAATAGCGAAGTAACACCTTTGTCATTGAGAAAACAAGCTCGTTACTCCGTCAAATCGCCATATAATTTTCTTTCTTTCGCTGCAGACCCGGAGTCTGTCGTGAAATGTCAAGTATATACTTAGTTGCAGTGTTAGGCAATCAGTGAACATAATTCTTTTTAATTCTAGGGTTAGCAATTTCGGGCGGTGTAATAATTTTTCCTACTCAAAGCTCCCGTCCTATGTATGTGGATTGCCCAGTATCTCCCCGGGTACTAATATTAACATCTTCGCGTTACTCCGATAATGACCTAAACTCGTCCTTTAAAGGGAGGCTATAAGCGGAAGCTGATACATCATGTAATTTATATTTTTTTCTCTGCGACATTTTATCTAAAATTTTGATAACATCAATAATGTTTATTAAACTATGTGCAATATTTAGGCGATCCCAATTAATAATTTCACTCCCGCGATGATGGATATAAGGTATATATTAAGCATAGATGTGGGATAGTAAGAATTTGGCGCATGAAAATGTGTTCTAATTTTGTGCTTTTTTTGTATCATTTATTTAAACTTTCTAGAAACAAGTCACGTTACCCCGGTTTATACTTTGGAATTTGGACCTACGATTTAATCGAAAATCACGATTTTTTTTATAAAATCGATCGCAATGTTTCAAAGCAAAAATCGCGCAAGCCTAGGTACATGTACCATACAAATACTCACAACTTTCACACACGGTTAGTAATGTGATGAGACCTCGATCTGCCACGTTGATCCGGAATCCAAACAAGAGTCCCTGAGGTGAAAACATGCAGGACATAGAAAGTCAAATCAAACAGGCCAACCAAGAAGATTATGGGTACATTTTTTAGGGCAGCAGAAGAATCATTCATTATCCTCATGCGTTTTGAAAAAATTGTTGGGATATTGCAATCACCTCCATCCATTGTCTGTCCATCCAGTTATCTCTTCCAAAACTGTTTGGTGGAATTCAACTATGATTGCAGAATGCAATGTGATGTTTACCTTCAGGATGTTTGGTTGGTTAGGTAGGGGTACAACATCAAAGTTGGCGAAAGGTGTTCGTGGAACAACCATTACAGGCAACTACATGTATGACGCTGAACTACTTTGGAACCCATTAGTGCAGGCCTATATCTTTTACATATTAACAATCTTGTATTTATTTATTCTGGTAAATTCCGGGTGATTGGCCCAGGTCATTACAAGTGTCTCTTGTTAGTAATATCATTCAAATCCAGTCTCCTTAACCTGTCTCAGTGGGACTTGTTCCAGTGTTTTTGTTTGCAATTCTTCATGCCACAGCCTATACAAAAGCACTCTTAAATGTGAGTATACCGAGGATTATGAATAAATATAATCCTTTCATCAATGAATTCTCCATATCCCATTTATAAAGCGACCATACATGAAAACTTGAGTATTTTGAAAACAATTTGATCGGAAGCCGTTGCTAATAGCTTCTAGTGAAGTTAATTTCAAAATATTGGACAGAGTAGGTTTTATGTCATGTATGTATTGCAAAGAATATATGCTTATTCCGGGATTTGTCATTGAAAGGGTTAAGAGATGAGGCAGTATATATATATATATATATATATATATATATATATATATATATGGCATGCTTACATGTATATATATCTAGAATGTACAAGGTAAGTGCAGGAACAATTAACTCTTGACCCATTGCACCGATGAATTTCCATATCTCATTTTCACTGCTACCATGCTGGAAAACCATTGAATATTTTGAAATTATTTGACTTGAAACCCTTGCTGTCATAAGCCGTAATGACTTCCAGTCAAGTTAATTTCAAAATATTCAACAGAATAAGTTTTATCGTTAAGAATTTACTTTTTCAGGGATTTGTCAGTGACAGGGTTAATTAGTGAGTCATGTCAGTAGAATAAAAATACTGAAAATTAATTCATTAACTGTCTGACTCCTGCAGGCCACCGGACAATAATATCAATGAGCAGATAACTCTGGACCGGCTAAATATTTTGAAAACAATTTGACTGAAAGTCGTTGGTGGCTTAGCCACCAACAACTTTCAGTCAAATTGTTTTCAAAATATTCAGTATATCCAATGAAGTCTGCAGAAATTTATCAGGCAGGTAGTTAGTATACGCGCAGCATTTTTACTTTAGATTCCGATACGTGTACATTTAGTGGTACTGAGTGTTTGGAATCAAAAAGCTTATTTCTCCTGGTCAGTTACAATGTAGCATGACCATTGAGTGATCTGAATAATGGAATGAGACAGAATGATCAGGCGAGTTAAATTCATGATTTCTTTCATCAGTTGATGGGGCCTGGTAGTCTGCAGTTCATGCATACACTCATACAGAAGCTGGAGTCGCATCAGACAAACATTCTCAGATTTGTGGCGTGTACAGAGATACTATTAATGCCCGCTATTCTCTTTATGATGTGCTCGTAAGTAATTATGCATCGCGTAAGTAGTCTTTGTCATAGAATAATCTAGAAGCAGGCTTTGTACCTGTTTCATACTTTACTCCTTAAATTTGTAGGAAAAAATTAGATTTTCTCACCAAAAATGTCCATTTACAGGCTAAAATATTCATTTTTTGTTACGCCCTTACATGTATATAATATGACATTAGTGCATTATGCTACTATCAGAGACATATTTTTATGTTTTATTCTTTAATAATTAATAATTAAATTTGCTAAAAAAATATTCATATTTTGTCATTTGTATTTGCATGTAAACAGAATAATTTAAAAGGTTTACCACTAGAATGGCTGGATCGGTTACGGAACCAATCATTCCAGCCATGTCAGTGGTACAAAGAAATAGTTGCTTTACATGCAAAATCTCTCGGGACCTGTGGAAGACATGCGTGGTCGGCTTGCAATTGACCACTATAGAGTTAAAATAATATACAACATGTACCACTTCACCAAGTTGTATTAATTGCCACCACTCCATGGCTTCCTCAATGAATGGCATAAGAATTAGGCTTCATCCTTTCATCCATCCATCTATCCATCCTTGGTTTCCAGAGCATAAGTTTATAAAGGCGGTTGGCGAAGCTAGATTCCTTTCAAAACTGTTAATACTTGTAGTAAGTCCATCACAGACATATAATTCATACACGTGAGGGATTGTTCTATTCTCATAACATACATGTAGCTGGATAGGTCATTCATTACATATGTTCATTGTGATGTCAGCCTACATGTGACGTTATTGATCATAACATCATATACTTGAGTGACAGATCTGATCCATCCATTGGATTTTGTCCTTATACACAAAAAAGCTGTCGGAAACAATCCCTACATGTATATAATTATATATAATATAGAAAAAATGGCGTGGAAAGGACTGATATATTTCTATCATATACTGCAGCTGGTCACGCTGATGTTGATGAAAGAATATATAATGAAATAATAATAATAATGACCTGTTTTATTTTCTTTGTAGTGGTCGAGCTAGTCTACTCCTGCCATTTCTCTACTATAGATTCCTTTCATTGAGATATGCATCCAGAAGGAATCCTTATAGCAGGTATTCTATTCATGCCGTTAGGTGTAGCTGTGTTGTCGTAGAACATTTTGAGGTGCATAGGCTGATTTTGAGATAGAACAGCTTGGGTGGTGTCTAGGGAGGGTGTAGCTATCGCCGTTTTTTGATGATAGGATGGGCAGAGTTTAGGAGGTGTTAGAGCGACTTCTAAGCACATGTGTTGCCAGGCAGCAGCGGCACTTGCTACAATGTACAGGTATAATAAGTAACATGAGAGTGTTGTGGGATTTACAGGCTTTTCTGAGCTTTGCAAAACATTCAGTAAGAAAATAATAAAATTTTCTTGACCAAATTTGACCATTAAAGGGATAATCTACCACTTACTACAGACGGTACTAGCTTTGGCAAATGCTACTGTTTTCACAGTAGGCTATGATTGGCAAACTGCGATAGAATTAAATCTGGAATTATAATCTATTTGTGTGTATGTGTGTATGTGCATGCGTATGCGAGTGTGTGTGTGTCTGTTTGTGTGCGCATGTATGTGCATGTGTTTTATGTCTGTAAATTTACTCAACAATTGTTATATCAATGCCGCTGTAACTTGTGTTTCTGTTGCAGAACGGTGTTCGGTGAAATGCGTATGACAATCGAGCATCTGTGTACTCGCCCTCAGTGCCCTGGCTTTTTAGGAAATGCCTGCAGCAAAGTGATAGCACTCATCTCTCGGCTAGCTCCTCAAGTTGACCCAACTCAATCTTAGAATATTCTTAACCCTTTTCTGGTCAAGGAGGTCAAAACTGGCCTCATCAGTTGTCGTGAGGAATGTCCATTTGTAGACAAAGAGAAGACTGTTTTAGAAAATTTACCACTGGAATACCTGGCTCGGTCACCGAGCCAGTCATTCCAGCAGTAAAGTTTTCGAAAATAGTCTTCTCTTGGCTTCTAACTGGACAGTCAGTAAACAAATATTGTGATTTTGTTGACCAGTCTTGAGCATTAAAGGGTTAAAATTAAGACGAATTTGAAAGTCTGCGATATTATGGCCAGTTTTAGGATGAACAAACTGTCCATGTTAGTGTGGTCGATTTTATATTGGAGCTTTTTTGAATATACCAAATATTCAGGCTGGGGGCTATGGGTGGATGGTGGAGCGAAGTTTAGCTGAATAGCATAGAAACTATCTTCATCTTTCTTCTGCTAATTTGTCATATTGCATTATTCACATCTCATCTATGTTCTAGCTAATATGTATTTACATGTACGAGCGCTTGTAGAAGCAGCATCTTTGTATAATAAATATTCACCAGGATTCATTCAAACAACTTCTCTCCTGTAAATTAACATTGTGACTTGATTTCAAGGGCATTTGAAAGTTAGTCAGTGTAGCGTGTTAAACTTAACCTTGGTTATCAATGGGTTAAAACAAACTTAAGATTTACCTAAGGAAAAGTGTACTCGTTGAATCGGTTGCCTATTTCTTTGTAAAAGTCAGATCGCCCCAAGTCTTTAAGTGCTCATGACAAGGGAGATAACTCTTATCATATGTTAATAGTTATTTAAAAGCCATGGTTCTTTTAATAAAAATACGCATATCAGTGGAAAGTTTTCAAAGACACATCTCCCCATACCTTTGACCCTTTAATCATCAAGATTGCTCAAGAAAAGCAGGAATTTTGCTTATTCAATTTCCATTTACGGGCCTAGATAAAACTATTTTTGAAAATTTACCGCTGAAATAACTTGATAATGGAGGCAGTCATTCTGCTGGTAAATGTTCAAAAATGTTTTTTCTTAATCTGCAAATTTACATTGCTCAATATCACTGTCGAGGCCCGCTTGACCATTAACCTGTATCACTCTGATGTCAATATTCTATCTTTTACTGTGTCAATATCAAAGAAATGGTGTACATTTTTCAACAATTTTGGTGGAAGATGTTGCTGTCTACGACAGCACCATCTCCCACAGAATGTGTTGAAAAATTAACACCAGTTCATCTTTTAATTTATTTGAAGATTTAAAATTTTGACACGAGTGTTTACATTTTCTGTAGCACATGTGAATATGGACAGTTATAAAATATTTAGGTGTTATGTACATCTTTTAGATAAAATGATACTGGGACTTGCGCAGTATTTGTTCACCAATTTATTTATTTTTAAAGTGGTCAAATTAATGTTTTTTCTGTTCAAATTACTCGTGTCTTCTGTGACTGAATAAGGTGGAGCAAAATTCAATCTATTTTTGTGTATTTATTTGTAATACTAATTGTGTCGGTTATTTGGATATTAATTTATGCATGCTCAGGTTCCTGTAGACTACAGACACTGTCGATGCTACCTAATGCCTACATAGTATTTATTAATGTGTGTTGTGAGTTGCTATTTGTCTTATTTTCCTGCCTCATTGGTTCATTGTTATACATCTATTCATCATTTAGGTGTGTAGGTTATTCTGTGGGAAGATAAATTAACCCTTTGATACTCAAATCATGATAAGATTATTTTTGAAAATTTACCACCAGAATGACTGGTTCGATTATCAAGCCAGTTATTCCAGTGGTAAATTTTTTTTAAATCCCCAAAAACTGCTTTTGCATTGGTCATGGGAAGTGTCCATTTGCAGACCAAGAGAAGACCATTTAAAAAATGTATCACTAGAATGGCTGGCTCGATAACCGAGCCAGTCATTCCAGTGATAAATTTTCAAAAATATTGTCTTGTTCTGCAAATTGACATTTTCTTCGAGAAAATTAAAATTTTCTTGCAGAAATTTTACGGATAAATGGTCAAAGTAAATACACTCATTCGCAATGTACTTTAATTGTGTTGCTTTTAGAATCACACTGCCATTCTTGCACCATCTGTTTAATAATACTTTGTGTGTAGACATGATTTGTGTGTGCGTGAGTGTGTCCATGCATGTTTTTGTTACTTATCCTTAGCTCGACTGACTTCTGAGCTAAATCGATGACCCCCTCATCTGCCGTACATCCCTCAGTGATAAGCTGTGGTGGCACATTTCTATATTTCCGAATTAATTTAGATCATTCCCCACCAAAATAATCATATTGACATCTACTCTCGGCTTTGCGAAAGTAAAGCTGATACGATGACAAACACCAATGATGTCACACATTGAAATCCTAGTATTGGAGCCAATGTGGAAATATATTTCTTTGTTTTATTGTTTTGTCATAATTAGAGCTATTGACATATAACCTCGATGGGTGGGTTATTTTTGGGCTTAAAGGAACGGAAAAGAAAAATAACAAATGATGTTTATTGGTAATCTCTTACAATATTAAATAACCTACCATCGGTAAAAATGGAAATGAATCGGCATTATTTGCGAAAAAGCATTTACTAAATCTAGGAGCGCTTAACTTTGCCAATTGGGCCCGTTTTATACGTCAAACTTTCTGTCGCGCCACGCTAATGACGACTGGTTGATTTATATAGTGGACTCTGTCATTTTCAGGCAAATTAACTGCCACAGCACAAGGGAAGTTTGACTTATAAATTGGGCCTTAGTGACCAAGCTGGCGCTTCTCACTCCACTGTGTGTCAACTGTGTGCAGGTATACCACATAGCCCTCCCTGAATATAACGAAAGCACACCTGAATATAGTTTTGTAAGCGGTATGAAGAATAATCTCTATAGATGCCGATGTAGAACGATTAACTCAGTACTGCTAATTCACTATTGACCCTTTTGAAAACGTTATATTTGAGTCACTTTTTCTGGTGGAAATCAAAATGATTTCAAAATACACTGCTGGTTTCCAAGTTCGCAATATGATGTTTATTGAATATTTTTACATCCTTGTGACTGAATGTAGACCCTGTCTCTGGAAACAACGGCTTTTAATCAAATTGTTTTAAAACTAGACAGTATTTTACCTGTTGGATGCAGTGCCTAATTAGCCTAGCGTGAATATAACAGCTTATATGACCGGCTATAGCAGGTATTATTTATTCGCTCAGCATACACCAGAGCACATGGGTCCAACTTCGTCACTAATTGGTTCCCGCCAGAATGCCATAAATGGTATTTAGCTGCTTTTTTCTAATTATTCTGATTTGTGTCTTTCACTGGTGGGTATAGGTTGATTATTATATAAAGCTGTCATTCAAGAGCATATGTTAGTTCCCTTTTCCTTTCCTTTAAGCTGCCGCACATTTAAGAACTAGGCCAGTCTGACAGATTCTGGATAATATAAGGTCAAAGGTCAATTCTGCCTTTGGAAACAATTGAGTAAATTATTCGTACAACCCTTTTCACCATATTTTGATTTCCAATATTTGCACTGTGTAAATGAGATTGATCCGGTCTCGGGGAAAAGATGTAATAGTTTGAGCCACATGATTGTATTGACTTCAGGGCGATACCTTTGGTCATATGAGAGAATGCCTAATGGGAGGTAACTCTCATCACCAGGTTAGATCCCGACAAACACTGCGAGAGTTCCTCCCTTGTTTTCTTAGAACCATTCATAAAACAGTTGACCAATTAATTAATTACTTGTATTATTTTCAGCTATTTAGACCAAATATGTTGAGATTACTTTTGGAATTAAGTACATCTCGTGTAAGCCCATAGGTTTTTAGTGTAAGGAGCTGAGCTTCCAGGCCATTCTGCCTCTTCCTTTTCGTATCAGGGGCCATACTTAATTGTGCACCTTTATTCCAAATTAATGACTTGCAATATGTGGGAATTGGTTGACTTATATTAAAAAGATTAACATCGAACATCAAGTCAGCCCCCAAAAATCTGGTATGTGAATTATCCAAGGGCAGACCAAGAGAAGAATATTTTACAAAGTTATAACTGGAATGACTGATCCGACACCTGAGCCAGTAATTCCAGTGGTATTTTCTTGTCAAGAATATTTTCGTCTGTGAATTAACATTCTCTGAGAAAATTAATTTTCTTGTCTAATTTTAACAATTAATGGGTTAATTTACTGCAACGCAACTTTTCAAGATTTATATTTTTAGAGATGGCGTAAATTTATATTACACTATTTACTTCAGACATTCTATTATACTCAGTAATAATAGATTGTTTGCATTTTATTTGTGAATGAGCTCGAGGCTGATCAAAAGAAAGTGGTATATTTCGCAAAAGCTATAATTACTCAGCTATAATTACTCGGATATAATTATGTTGTCCATATTTAGCCCATTTATAGTCATGAACAATCGAGAAAATATTTCCTTATTGAATGTAAATATGTATGTGAAGAGAAGAATATTTTTGACAATTTACCATTGGAGAACTGAACCAGTCATTCCAGTGATAAATTTTCAAAATATTCGCTTCGCATACAAATGGACATTCCTCATGTTGCTGTTTTAGTGTTTTGTGACAGACTTGGCCATTAAATGGTTAATCTTGTTATATTTAATAGGTTTTTTTTGTATTCAATCATATCTTCACAAGAGATCAGCTGCCTTTGCCAGATAATGCAGGGTACTAGGCCTATGCTAGACCAATACTGAGCCAATGCTGCCCAGTACTGTTACAGTAGCCTGCGTTATCAGGGTTGCATACCATAAGGTGGTGGTTCCATAAGACAGGTGGTTAAAAAGACTACGTGTCTTATAGATCCACAATTCTATTACATGCCACTCGACCATGAAAACAATTACCATTGGCGACTGATACCCAGGATTCTGCCCAGCCCGTTGCTTGGTGGTGTCAAATGGCCCACTCCCTCTAGAAAACATGGGTCATTTTGTCTAATGTGTGGTCAATTACATAAATGGAAGTTATCTATGGCCTTAACTCCTGTGGGCCATTGACCCATGTATGAAGGTAATGAGGGGACATAGTGAATCTTTTAGTGTTAAATAGTGCAAGGGCGCGGCCTAAGCAAAACCCGGGATACCCACTATATCTAGGTGGCTCATTTCTGTACTCCATATTAGGCAGCATTTGTAGTATACCAATACCATGTTCAAATAGAATAAAATCCCTCAATAGATCAATTCTGTTGTTCTCCAGTTCTGTTGATATTTTTTTAATCAGTCGTATATGTTTATTTGTTTAACATTTGTAGAGCCCCTAGTTTAATTTTAGGCCCCATAATTATATACATGTATCATGCCATCCTTAGAAATATGATTCTTGCCAGTAAGAAATTCTTTATACTTAGTAGACCGAAAATCTTGTGCAAGAACCAAAGATGAATCAAGTTTTAAATTTTTATTAATTCTCCATATGAAGTACAGAAAGTAAATGTAATTCTATATTATTTATAAATATAGCATTTAAAGAATCATCTCCAAATACCTGCTGGTTTCAGTAAAGATAAAAAAGACAAATTATTCAAGTTATTTTTTCACTTAGCAGCTAAATTTGTTGAAGAGTATATATTTTTTTAAAGAAAATGTCACTTTGCAGACCAAGAGAAGACTGTTTTTGAAAAGTTGCCGCTTTAATGACTGGCTCGGATATCGAGCCAGTCATTCCAGTGGTAAATTTTCAGAAATAGTCTTGGTTTGCAAATGACCAATGCAGAAGCCCTTTTTGGCAGATATGACTGTTAAAGCAAAGTGACTGAAAATAAAATTATTTAAATTATTTACTTTTCGAGACTGTGCGTCTAGATGTAATGAAATGAAATAAATCTTAACATATGACGATTTCATTAAGTATAAATTAATATAATTTTTTTAAGTTGTGAGTTTAAATTAGGGACTCGTGCCTCTATTTCAAGTTCACAACTTAGAAAATTATATTAATTTATATAGAATGAAATCACAACGATGTTAAGATTAATTTCGTTTCATTACATCTAGTCACACAAATTAAGTTTCTAAAAGTATACAATTTTAACAATTTTATTTTCAAACATTCTGGTGTGAATGTGCACCTTTAAAGGGTTAGCTGTTTACATTTGCAGTACTGTTCTCTTGGGTATTTTGAAAATAGTTCCACTTGATTAGCTTAATTTTTATTCAAATTATTTTACAGCTTTCCTGTATTGGTAATTAGTTGAATTTTAAATACTGGTATGGCGTGTTTGAAATAAATAATAGCTCAATATATATTTTGACATACACGTAGGTTCTAGATTAATATAATTATTTTATGAAACAACTATTTAGCTACTGCCAATAAATCCATAGTTTTACCCTCAAAATATAACATTGTTGCTGCATAGTAGCATTCTGTCATTATATATTGTAACATAATCAAACCCGTGTGCAATTTTCTCAGGCAAAAATACTCTGTATACTTGTAGTACGTGTAGTATTTAAAGTGTTCCACACACTCACAAGTCTTCAGTGAGAGAGGCTGTACACTGAAAGGTGTAAGGTAGTAACTTAAGTGATTAACTATTTTCGCTCCACTGGAGCAAATCCGCTAGACAGACTGCTAGTAGCGCTTGGACAGATTTAGTCAAACGTTTAAATGGACGTCCATCTCATAAAATATTTATCAAACGTGTGAGTTCAATACTCTTAACCCTTGAACATTCATGCCGGCCACAAATGGCTTCTGCATTAATCTTGCAAAATGACCATTTGCGTACAAAGAGAAGACTATTTTTTGAAAATTTACCACTGGAATGACTGGCTCGGTAAACGAGCCAATCATTCCAGTGGTAAATTTTCAAAAATAGTTTTCGCGGGTCTTTTTCGAGAGACTTAAGAAATTTGAGTGTTAAAGGGTTAATGTTTTAAGGGCCATGATTGGTAAAAAAGATCAATATTTTTGCTTAGTTAGTCTCCATTTTCAGACCATTAAAAGGCTACTTTTTGAAAATTTAACACTGAAATGACAGGCTCGGTCATTCCAGTGTTAAATTTTCTAAAATTGTGGTCTCTTGGCCTGCAAATGACCCTCTATCTGTCACTCCAAAGGCAGGTTTTGGTCGCCTTTATGACAATTAAAGTGGTAATAGTATTCTTTTCACTATCATGTACTTATTTTTTCACATCGTTCTTTAACTGAACTTCTACACACCACCAGACAAGATATTTAACGAGCAAAAACTTTACTTAGTGAATATTTTGAAAACAATTTGACTGAGTTTTTCGTGGCTTAGCTACCAACAACCTTCAGTCGTATTGTTTTCAAAATATTTCGCAGGCAGAGAGATATAACCACTGGCATATGTTGTCTGCAAAAGCTCGGCAGTCAGATAGTTAAACAACAAACAAGTAGATCATTCTAATACACATTTTCACTCTGAGCATTTTATTATATTAGAAACTTGAATTAGATATCATTAATTTGGAAAGTTCATCTATGACCACCTTTAGGCTGGAGTTCAATAAGGAGGTTTAAACCTGGTCTAGACTAAACCGGATAACAAATCACACAGTAATTGCTATGTTAGTTTTATAGATAGTGCAATACCCTAACAATTTTGTTAGTTGATACCCAGACCACACGCTCTTCAAGGGAGGGGGGCCTAAATACCAAAGTATGGGCACCCTTCTGAAGTGGGAGGGGCTCTGATGCCTCACCCACTTAGAAGGTATGACCATATTTGTGCATTTAGGACACACCTATTGCACGGGGTGTGATCTAGCTCTCATCCAATGAAAGGTTGGGCTATCGCTCTATCTATAAAACTAACATTGCAATTACTTTGTGATTTGTTACCCGGTTAAACCGGGTTTAAGCCTCCTTATTGAATTCCAGCCTTAGTGGTTACTGCTCAGCCTGCCTTAATTCCATACCATATTACTGTGCTTAGTGATATTGTATCTCTCAGTGTACTACTTCCGGTATTTTGCACACAGCTGCTGGTATTTTCTGAAGGTATTCACTATAACTTTGACTTATTTCGGTCTTAGGCAACCAGCAATGAGTTATCGTATTTATCGATTTTCGTTCACCTTATTTTAAAGTAATGAGAAAAAAACTTAAGAATAGCTATTGCACAAAATAAAAAGAATTGTTTATGACTGACATCACAATCTTCACTTAGCAATTTCATGGTGAAAACGACCAAAGCAAGCCTTTGCAGTAAGTGTCATTCCTGTGGTAAATTTTCAAAAATTGTCTTCTCATGACCTGCAATTGGACATACAATAAGCAAATATTTTGATTCGCTTGACCCAATTTAGCCATTATCGGGTTGAAGGTAATGTGTTTATAATTTACCATAGAACCAAACCACACGTCATCATGTTACATAGATTGACTGATCAGTTCCCTTTTCGCGTAATACATGTAATGCGTGTCTATTGTGATAATAAAGTTGTTACAGGCTGTTGTGATCTAAGACAGCAATGTCTTTCTTCGACATGACCATTGATCTCTGCAAGAAATGGGTCGGGTGTAGTAAATTTAATAGAACTACTTGATAACATTTTGTAAGATAAGCTGTGAAAGGTTATTGTTGTGCATAAATTTTTTCCTCATTTCTTAATTTGCATGTAACAATGACTGCGTTGTAGATAATGCTTCCAAATTTTTATATTGTAATGATTATTTATATAATGATTATTTAAGTATAAGTTGAATTGTTCCTTTTTCCTATTCAGGTTACATAGCTAAGGTAAATGTCTGTTTATTAATATTAATCAGTTTTATGATTAGTTTTTCTTAACTGTACTAACTTGATCATAATGTGATGATGTCCCAGGATATGGTTCTGATTTATAGTTCTTGCGATACTATGCTGTCGTCTTAGGCTTGCGTGATTACACGATTAAATCGAAAATGGCGATTATTCTTTAAATCTTGGATTTACGTGTAAATGATTAAAAATTAAATAATCGAATAGGCGTGAATCGTTTCTACTGAATAAATATTTTAAAAATCTACCTTTTAATTACTGTCAATATATCAATAAAATTTACATTTTGCTCACTGAATCTAATATCTATATCCACTGTCAGGCTACGAGAAGACTATTTTTGAAAATGTGTCACTGGAATGCCCGGCTCGATTTGTGATAGATTTTCAAACATAGTTTACTCTGGGCCTGCAAAGAGGGCATCGGTGCTCCTTTCGTCATTGATATGCATTTGTTGTTATATCTTTGTAATTTGTACTCAGGCGGATTAATCAGGTAATCACGATTATTCTTAATTAACCGATCGTGATCACTCAAATCAATAATCGCGCAAGCCTATGTCGTTATGTGTGCATTCCACATAGAAGGTTGGCTGCAATGGTCGTTCACCATTCTCTATCCTCGGCACCTCTGACTCGGCTCTTGTCCAGTTCTATACTATGAATGGTGTTCATATTTTGTCCATGTTTGCTTACTTTTTCTAACATTTTCCGTTTGCAGGCTAAGAGAAGACTATTTTTGAAAAGTTACCAATCGAATGACTGGCTCGGTTATCGAGCCAGACATTCCAGTGATAAATGTTGTAAATTTTCAAAAATAGTCTTCTTTGTCTGCAAATGAAAAAACATTTTCCCAGACCACTGCAGAAGACGTTTTTGTCCATCTTTACTGTTAGAGTTAAACACTGCTGTCCCAGAATGTCAATTTAAGCAAATGGAGGAATCTAGTTTTAGCTATGCCCTGCCCCTCTCAAGCTAAGCTTCACCCACGCTTTGCCCATGTTAGTATCAATCGATCTCTGAATCTCAATTTCCAGAAAACTATTCTAGTAAACTGTCGAATATTTTGAAACTAATTTCACTTGGTATATTTTGCATTATATGGTTAATAGTTATGGCTATATGCGCTGTAATTATGCAGCTTATATTTATTAAAATCTCAACTATTCTAGCTAATTTCATTCTAATTAAGAATGGTGACCTGTGAAGTTATAACAATAATTTTCTTTAAATATGCTGCAAAATTCAGTATGCCTCTTATTTATTGGCATGTTACGTTGCTGCCTACATTGGAATAACAAACTATTGCAATTAATTGACAGTCCGCTTTTATTCTGTACGTTTTGTAGAATACTAGACCAATAGAGGATTCTAGTTTTAGCATGCCCCGCCAATCTCTAGCTAAGCTCCACCCACACTTTGCCGTGTTGTGATCGATCGACCCCTGAACTGGCTGACTATCATTTTCCAGAAGACTGTACAGGTAAGCTGTTGAATATTTTGAAATTAATTTGACTTGGTGCTGTTGCTGCCCATGGCAGCAACAGCACCCAGTCAAATTACATGTAGTTTCAAAATATTCAACGGCATGTTTATTAAATAGTAAAAACATACAATACGTACAACAATGCTTAGCCCGTCATCAGTTATGCGTTCGATGCGAACTTATGTACGTAATTGATGACATAATTGATTATGATGTCATCATACACGTCACATAGTTGATTATGATGGTATGTCTTTGATGGATAAACTGGATTACTTTATTGTATGCATGTTAGCATGCAACTTATTTTATAAGTAACATAGGATGGAGAAATTATTTTCAGTCAAATCCTTTTCTAACGATTTTATAGGTGTCGTACATAGCTTTATTAAAATCACATTACTAGCAATTCAGAATATCATCAAGTGAAAAGGAACAATAATAGATCAGTCATCAGTATAGATGACACGCACACACACACACGCACACACACACAACACACACACACACACACACACACACAGTGTATTTGCATTGACTTTGAGATGCAGATAACAAGACATTAATCGCAGAGTTGTGTGTATGTCGTCAAACTGTTGTATAGTCGTGTGTGGTTACTGTGGTCTGAGTAGGGTGGACATGTGGTGTTAAAATGTCTTGTGATAAAAAGGTGACCCAATATATACATAATCTAATGTAAATATCGGCTTAATCCTTTAACCCTTAAATTTTTTCACGGATATTACAATTTTCATAGAAAATGTCCATTTGCAAACCAAGTGAATACTGTTTCTTAAAATTTACCACTGGAGTGACTGGCTCGGTTATCGAGCCAGTCACTCCAGTGGTAGATTTTCAAAAATAGTCTTCACTTGGTCTGTAAATGGATATTTCTCATGACCACTGCAGAAGGCGTCAGAAAGTGTTAAAGGGTTAAATAATACTTATTCAAATCTGTGAGAATTTGTCTACATTTTCCTTTTCCTCTTATTGGCTGATTATTATTTAAGTTTACATTCCAACATTTTAAAGGCCCACATTCATCCTTAATTAAATTAAACAGCTAGAAATTTTTTTTATTTATGCAGAATGAAATCATCACGTGTTAAGATTTATATTGTTTCATTATTTCGAGGTACACAATTTTAGCCTCTAGAAGTACATGTATTCTATATTAAGATTCTTATTTGCAAACATTCTAGGCTGGTGTGAGAGTGGGCCTTTAAGCTATAAAACAACCTCAGTTGTACTTATGTGTTGTTGAGTTCTAATCAAAATTCACTGCTTCATTTGTATATAACTGTTTAATCTTAAAACAAATTAGTAGAATAATATAATAGGAATTTCGATAAACAGCTTAATTATTGCTTCGTATAATGAAAATGTAGTAACTTAATTAGAAACTAATTTTCTTTGATCTGTATATACTTTATAACTGACCATGTTGTTCAGAAATGGGCTATGATTCAAAGCCTTTGAACAAGCTGAGAGGGGTACCTTATTATGAACCAAACTTTTGTGTCTGAATTTCATATTCTGGGACCGTATTCCCAAAGCATGCGTAGCACGCCTGGCATGGAGTAGACAACTGACCAATCAGAATGGTATATGTATACATACTTACACACACTGCTATAATACTTAATACACCTTGTGTCAAGATCACCTCAAAGCGTGAAAATCTTACTTGTATCTATTAATCCCCACCCACTCGTATGATCACCTGTCTTATATAAGCACCATCTTGTGTACTGTAAAGACATCTCATATGGCAATCATTAAGTGGCAGTCCTCTTTTTTTGACCACTACAAATGGTAAAATTTATGTCAGTTATAGCTGAGTTTTAAGTACCATATCGGGACAATGAGCCACCATGCTAGTCATAGGTCTAATACAATATACATTTTGATATATAGTGGATAGTGAAAGTGACATCAGTATTTAGTAAAAGGAGTATAATCATATAATAGTATAAAGAAAAGTGTATAAACAACCAATTCAACCACCTGTAATTATTTCTTTGAACTCCATGCCAGAGTTATCTCCCTTGACATTAAAAAGCCTAACTATTCATCATACAGCATAATCAGTTTTATTTCCTTCATGCATCTGTTGTGTAATAACCAGTTACAGTACATTTCTTCTTTATACATTCAACTCTGATAGTCTGAGTACAGATGATACATAATTGATAGTCAGTAATGTATATCAGCAGATTTTGTTTACCTTGTATGCAATGCTATGACACAATGCGTATGAGTCTAGACATCCTGATTGACCATTCAATTCATAAAGGTCTCCAACTGTAGCATTGTGTTAGTGTTTGGTTGTAGTTTAAGCTATTAAAATTTCAAATTTTGGTACATGGTCGTAAGATATACCGCGTCAACCCACCCACCCCGACACACACTCCACCTCGCACGCACGCACACACACACCAGAAAAATACAAGTTCAGAAAAATTGTTGGTATTTCATATGAATAATTTGTTTTTTCTAATCAATCATTTACCTCTGGTAATACCGCAAATGGCTTTTGAGGGCATCTAAATTTGCAGAACTTTATGGTAGACCACCCCGCCCCCTCCCCCCCCCCCTACAACCATAGATTCTTGGCCCCTCTGCTTTAAAAGTCGTTCCTGCAGCCCTGTAGTAGTTCTAGGAATTTTTCTGAAGACTGTTTCACTGCTAACGTGATGTATTGTGTGTAAGATTGCCTTTAAAGATATCATAATGATTTCAAACCATTGAAAAGCAATGTCAAACATGTTGAATATTTGGAAATTAATTTGACTGGGAGCTGTTCCAGTCAAAGTAATTACAAAATATTCAGCATGTTGCCATAAATTGTTCACAATTTTCAAATTTCTTTAAGTATAGCATCGAAAAAAATGTGAATTTTAAGCAGATTGTGATACATCAAAATTGTATGTGCCCCAAAATTGGTGTTTATCTAACTATCAGATTTGTTGAATTGGTAACGTTAAGTTTGTATCATTATGTCAGCTTTGTGGGTAACACATGTTTCTTCACATCTCATATCATATATATATATCTGTAGTAGCCATTTGATAATATTTCACCTAATCTGTTATTAATAATACCACAATTCACCTTTGCATTTTTAGCTATACCCCTCCCATCACTAGCTAAGCTCCACCCACACCTCGCCGTGTTGGGATTGATTGATCCCCAAATGTCCTAGCTATTCAATTTCCTGAAAACTATACAGGGAAACTGTTGAATATTTTGTAACTAATTTGACTGGGTGCTGTTGCTGTCTATGGCAGCAACAGCGCCCAATCAAATTAGTTTCAAAATATTCAACGGAATGTTTATTAAATAGTAAAAGCAAACAATTTGTACAACAACGCATAGACCGTCTTCAAATATGCGTTCGTAACGTCTTTATCATTCATTATGGCGTCAGTGTCCACATCACACCGTTCATTATGACATCATATTATGGTGGGTACTATGGAAAGGTGAATTGTACTGCCCATCTTTACCTTAAGCTCCACCCACCGTTCACCTGTGTTGGGATAGATCGATCCACTGAACACACTGACTATCAATTTCCAGAAAACTACAGATAAGCTTTTGAAAATTTTGAAACTAATTTAACTGGGTGCATCAACAGCCTCAAGCCAAATTACTTTCAAAATATTCAACAGCATGTTTATTAAATAGTAAAAACATACAATTCGTACATTAACACTTAGTTACACATTCGTGATGAACTTGTGTCATTCATGACGTGTCATTGATTATGTACACATCACACAGTTGATTATGACGTCATATGATGGATGGATAAACTGGAAAAGATTCATTGAAGCAGTATCATTTGTCATCATGTCAATATAATATATCCATTGTGTCTTCGTTCAATTTTGTTGAATTTCATTTGTGTAAAATAAGAATTTTCTCACTGTGTGAAAGATTTAGTGTAGATGAAATAAGTAAATTCTGCAAATAAGCTAAATAAGCAGATAATTTTTAAATTAATTAAATACTATCAACTCTTTCTATTTAGCAAATGTATGAAATAATTCAATGAATGAATAATCCACATTGTATATTATTTGTATGTTTCTGTCGTGTCCACAATAAATTGCCTTTATCAGAATGTTTCTATTATCACAATTAGTGGGTTAGTCATCTGACAACAAACATGCATATAGGGGACACCTTATGGTCCTGTTAACTCACTCATGGTCAAGACAGCCAAAACAGATAGTATAGTGGTCTTGAACAATGCCTTTATGCAAGGCAAGAGAAGTCGAATTGTGAAAATTTACCACTGGAATGACTGGCTCGATTATCGAAATCTGAAATGGATGTTGGCGCCATAACATGGTGGGTATTCAAGATGCGGGATACTATGTCCCCCACCACCATTTACAGACACCCCGCCCCCCTTCCCTCTTACATAGTAACCATATGTGGTACATAGCTTAATGTGATATTAATACGGTTTCACAGACGGTTGTGTCACTATGACTGACACACATGAGAACAGCCCCTTGTACGTGGCACTGGACCATTTGATTATGAGATGGGGAAGTGTAGAAATTGGCACTGTTGTAAAAACGGATAAAAGAGGGGTCCGTTTCTAGCTATGGCACGCCTATTTTTAGTTAAGCTTCACCCACTGTTTAATTAATATACATTGAACCCTGAATTTCCACACTCCCAATTTTAAGCTGAGCTGTTGAATATTTTGAAATTAATTGGGGGTTTGCTGTGGTTTAGGGGGTGGGGGTGGTGGGGTGGGGTTGCTGCAACAGCTCCCTGTCGAATTAGTTTCAAAATAGTCAACAGAATGTTTATTAAATCATAAATTTATCAAAGACATACAATTTGTACGCTAGTGATAGACTTCTATTTTCATGACAGAACTATACGTTATTTTGATTGCAACGTCATTTTGAGTGTAGCATCATTTTGATTGTAACGTCATTGTTCTGTTCTGTTCAGGAGATCCCGCCTTTTAATTAGACGCATCCAGGTTCCCCTGGTAATGATGTACGTAGAACAATTTGTTGACGCGTTATGCATTATTATCCTCTCAGATTCCGTAGTGAATATATACTTGGTGTGCGAGGATATCACGATTACAGCAACTACATATTTTTAATGCAGCTGGACAATCCATTATAGCAGCTACAGTCACCAGAATGTTAGAATAAACAGTTCCATGAATATCATATAATCATTAATCAAACAGGTTATAAAAAGTCCCTTGGCCACAACAAGATGATTAGTGGTAATCAGATACGCCGCACATCGACAATTATCTAGTTCTGATTTGCAGATATTGAGCTACATACAACCACAAGAAAAGTGAGTAGCAACAGATCGAATGGAATGGTCTTATGGTCTCAGATCGAAGAAATGGCATCGCTTGGCGTGGATCTTGTTAAGGAAATCACGACTGCGCTTCTCTATCTTCTGTTAAATGATGTGTAATGTCTGTTGAGTGCATCGCAGCATCAAACTGATCCGGCAAGACTCGGGAGCTGTCGCGTTATCTGTACAAAAGTGTTGATCTCCTTGATCAGGTTCTCTGCTTGATAAGACGTACAGACTGTCTGAAGAATACTGGGTACTCTTGATTTATACTTCTGCCGTAATTCAGAGTACAGCCGACATCTGGCGATCAGGTGGGAGCGATCTTCAGCTTCTTCACCACATAGAGGGCAGGTAGGGTCAATCCGATATTGATTGAACTTGGCCCGGTTTCCTTGCAGTGTGGGATTTTGCCTTGACTGCAGCCTTCTCCACTTCTCTCGGATCATCACACACTGAGGACCAAACATGATGCGCCTTCCCCATACGTATAGCAGTAGAATTCAGGAATTTTAGAGAAACCATTTCCTCAATTTCTGACCGCCACTTTGCAGTCCAGTGCTGCCTCAGGGCCTTCTTCACCATGTTCTTCCATGTTGCCTTGGACAATGGGTTCTTCAGTAATACCCAAGCAGAAGGGAGATTGTACTTGAACAAGACCCGTTTCACCATTGAATACCAGCTGTTTGCTCCAATTTTCTTTACCGCAATTTGATTGTAACGTGATTTTGTCCGGTTCCATGTAACATATTTGGTTACGCCGTGACGTCAGACACTTAAGTGACAGATTGGATTCCGTGTTGGAATGTTGTAACAGCAACAACAGCAACAACACCCAGTCAAATTAGTTTCAAATATTCAACAGCATGTTTATTAAATAGTAAAGACACAATTCGTACAACAACGTTTAGTCCGTTACCAATTAAGCGTTCCTGACGAACTTAGCTACGTTATTCATCACGTAATTGATTATAGCATCATCCTACACTCCACGTGGTTGATTGTGACGTCGTAGGATTGATGGATAAACTGGAATCTTCCATTCCCTGTATGATGAGGTATGTGCGTCATCGGCATTCCAGCAAGATAACCATTCCTATTCGGCGACTTCAATTCAAATTTTGTAAAACAACAAAACAGACAAAAATGCAGAATTCTACTTGTGTGTCGGATCATATGGACAACGCAATGTTATGGCTATTCATTAGCTATACATTAATGTCTACGAATTGTTTATATAAAACTAATGTTGCCTTTAAGCGTCCATACAGGCATCGGGCTACATGGACATGACAATGCTATATATATATATATATATATATATATATATATATATTGAGCCAAAAATGTTTTGCAACAGTGATGTTTGGTTTGTTGTATTAAAACTATGCGTCCATTTATAACCAAATTTGCAGGCATGTTTCGTCAATGTAATGTCTCGCTGATCATGAAGAAATGCAAATCATTTCTTGCATTTCTTGGCCGCACGCATACTGCATGTGAAAATGCATTTTTCATGGACTGGCCCACATCGGCGGGTAGCGAAGGCAAAAATTCAACGTATTGCAAAAGCAGATAACGAACGTTAACAGAAAACGCTTAAAAGTTTACCCTACCGAACATGGGCCGCCGCCCAGGGCTACCCGAAAATCACCGCCTTGAAGCGATGGAAAGACTCGCCGCTGGGCAGAGCGTTCGCGCTGTTGCTCGACATTTTAATGTTCACGCCTCAACCATTTCCCGTCTCCGCCAACGTGAGCAGGAAACTGGACATGCTAATGACCGACCACGATCTGGCATACCGAGAGCAACAACACCACGAGAAGGCCGCCACTTAGTGACGTCATCACGACGTCACAGGTTTGAGACTTCGCCGCGGCTGTCCCGTAATGTGCACACCGCTACCGGCACTACAGTGCATGCAGAGGAATCGCATCCCATTCCTGGCGCAGTGCAGCTTCCAGCTCCCGCACGGTGTGAAGATGTTCCAGCAAGACAACGCTCGTCCTCATTCAGCTAGGGCCACCAGTGATTTCCTCGAGGCTAACAACGTTCCGGTGTTGGACTGGCCAGCGCGATCACCGGACCTGACTCTTATCGAACACGTGTGGGACATTCTTGGCCGTATGGTGCGTGAGAACCATCCACATCTTCACACCGTGCGGGAGCTGGAAGCTGCACTGCGCCAGGAATGGGATGCGATTCCTCTTCGTGACATCAGGTACTTATGGGAAAGCGATGTACGGCGGTGGTTAATGCGCGCGAAGGTCACAACCGGTATTGACAGCTCAGTGTCATTATTTAAATTGGACCCTTCCGTTAAATGATGCCGTGTTAAAGGCGCGATGCTAGCATTACAGTAACAAGAGACTGTTGTTCAAATTGGAAAATGACCTATCAATTAAATAATATAGGCCTATTTTAATCAATTTATTGTTTTTGTTAAATAACATTTATACAGTAATATTCTCAGTGTTGCTAAACTTTTTTGCTTCATTATATATATATATATATATATATATATATATATATATATATATATATATATATATATTAAAACCACAAAAGCAATCTCCAATAGACCTTTCCAGTTTATCCATCAATCATATGACGTCATAATCAACTGTGTGACGTATAGGATGCCGTGATAATCAATGACGCCATGAACTACGCAGATAAGATCGGAACGCACAAATAGTTGGTGACGGACTAAGTGTTGTACGAACGGTATGTCTACTATTTAATAAACATGCTGTCAAATTAGTTACAAAATGTTCAACAGCTTATCCATATTTTATATCGTTTGGCGTGCTGGCGCGACAATTCTTTATGGCCGGCATTGCTCTTCTAACCTCTGCTTGTTACTGGGTTCTGCAGGGCACTTGGCTGGTCGGCAAAGTGGTTGGTTACCTGGGATGCTCATCTGAATGCGTGAACTGGTCTTTGAACCAGTCATTGCTTATAGGAAGTGCCAATCAGGGTTGTGTACAGTGACTGGTTGCTGTGGCGTACTAATGGATGGATCCAATCTGTCACTCAAGTATATGACGCTGAAATCCGTTAGGTCACATGCAGGCTCACAATCAAAATATATATTGAATTGACGTATCTAGCTCCGTCATGAACATTGACAAGTTCATCAAGTGTGCGAATTGTATGTCTTTGATTGATTTACTATTTAATATACACTGTTGAATATTTGGAAAGTAATTTGACTGGGTGGGAACTGCGATAGCTATTTATACCATATAGTTGAAAAACAATCAAAATCCGTCTCCCACATATAAATTGTGCGAACATACAGTAAGAATTAAGCAAGAAATGCATATTTGAAAACACGCAAAACGGGAATTCTGATTTCAACTTTTTTCAATTCCGGAAATTGATAAGCCAACAACTGTATCTACGTCACTCCAGTTATGGATAGCATAGTCCTGCGTACGAATCAATAGTAAACAAAGCACCTATCGAAAGGTGTCACTGAAATTACCTTTAGTACACGCGATATTTGTAAACGGTTCTAGTACAGTTTTTCCTTCTGAATGCGCTCGTACATGTTAATTTTATATTAAACAGACAGACTGATTTCCTCTAAATTGGTTATCAAAGAGTCTTGCTCATTTTCATTGAAATTATGATGAAAGGGAGATAAATGTCGTTTGAGCAAATAAATTAGCGTGATTACGTCTCATACACCGTTGGTGGCAGGCCGTCAGATATTGAACAAAAGTAGCTTTTGTTATTATTAAGTGAGAACGTTTCAAACGAATCTGTGTGTATTTTATGAAATATTGACACGTGTGTGATCTATTTATGCAAAGTTATAGCGGGTGTGTCATGCGCACTAAGAATAGAGGCATCCATTTGCTATACCGCGCCCTTTTTTATCTAAGCCCCGCCTACATTTTGCGTGTGCTGCGGTCGATTTATATACTATGAACCCTGTATTCCCAGAATACAAATTTCGATGTAACTAAACAGGTAAGCTGTTAAATATTTTGAAACTAATTTGACCGGGTGCTGTAGCTCCCTATCGCAGCAACAGCGCCCAGTCAAATTAGTTTCAAAATATTCAACTGCATGTTTATTAAAGAGTAAAAACATACAATTCGTACAGCACCGGTTAGTCCGTCACCAATGGACCAGTCAAATTAATTTCAAAATATTCAATAGCGTGTTTATTAAATAGTAGAGATATACAAATGCCCTTCCCAGTTTTAACTATGCCCCGCCCACACTTCACCGTGTTGTGATTGATCGATCCCCGAATGCCCTGACTATCAATTTCCTGAAAACAACAGGTAAGTTGTTGAATAGTTTGTAACTAAGTTGACTGGGTGCTGCTGCTGCCTTTGGCAGCAACAGCGCCCAGTCAAATTACTTTCAAAATAGTCAACAGGATATTTATTAAATGGTAAAGACATATCCATCTTCAATTATGCGTTCGTGACTTACTTATCTATGTAAGTCAAGACGTCATAATGACGTCATTGATTGTGATGTCTTTCTACACGTGACGTAGTTGATTATGACGTCATATGATGGGTAGATACAGTGGAAACGTCCATTCTTACAACGTGTCGGACTATTAAGAGCTAGAGACGGGTTAAATGGAATCATTTATGAGGTGATGATTATAACGTCATCCTACGACGTCATTCATTATGACGCCATTCCACACGTCACGTACTTGATTATGACGTCATATGATGGATGGGTGGATATACAAGAAAGGCCCATTCATCATGACGTCATATACCTAAGCAACAGATGAGTTCGCTCCATTGCGTGTTTTGTTGCCAGTATGAGTGTGCCTCAGAAACCCGTATTTAGTGTACTTATATTTTAAAAATAAAATTAACATCATTGTCTTATTTACAAAAATCTCTTTATTTAATTATCAATAAATACAGTGTACCCTTTATAATGCAATCAAATCTGTCTTTACGTTCGAATTTTCAGAGCACCAACAGTGTTAGTAAACTGGTGGCTAGGAACAGGTGGTCACTTAATACATGGACCACAATATTTCGATTCTGTTAAAGAATCGCCTTAACTGCACCCATACGTCGCAACGTTGCTGAAACAGATTTGACTGTAATTTGCAAAATTGTGTACTATACAAAACTATACAAAACGAATGTGCGTATTTGCAGTGAAAATACCTGATTATACGAATGTAATCTTGTAATATTATATGGGACATGATTGATCAGCGTTAAACTAGATATTATTCAACCGCTAGAATTAGGACCACATTTTCGCATACAATCTCTAGGAATAGCCTCTCTGGCAGCAATAACAAGAACAGCATGACAATAACAATATTGGCAACACAAGGCGAAAACAATAAGAACGGCAAGAAAACAAACACAGCAATGGCAACACACTTACACAGCAATAACACAGCAGCAACAATATTTAACACGATAGCAGTAACACCAACAACCAAGACATGACATCACCCCATCAACACCAAAACAACCAAGACACGGCATCACCGCCTACTTACTACTACTACTACTACTACTACTACTACTACTACTACTACTACTACTACTACTACTACTACTACTACTATTACCACTACTACTACTACTACTACTACTACTACTACTACTACTGCTGCTGTTGATATTGTTGCTGTTGCTACGGCAACGGCTACTACTACTACTACTACTACTACTACTACTACTACTACTACTACTACTACTACTACTACTACTACTACTGTTGTTGTTGCTACTGCAACGGCTACTGCTACTGCTACTGCTACTACTACTACTACCGCCGCCGTTGTTATTGCTGCTGCTAAAACTACTAATGTTGTCATTGCTCTATCCTTCAATTCCTTACATAAAAATGTTCATGACACATTTTATAAATGCCTACAAGACATAAATACTCATATATATGGTACACCGTTGATACTGGATATCAGACATGCTGAAGATTTAAAAAACAATTTGACTAAATATCTGTTTTCAGTAAAATTGTTTTCAAGATAGCTTGAATAATGTAGGCCTACGTTTTCATAAATTGCTGATCATGTCATTTATGAAATTCCATTTCTTGATTATCACAAGTTCACCAAAATAAATGGAACATTACAAGATTATAATATTAAATTTGACTGGAGTAAAAAATGAGCATACATGTATTTATATATATATATATATATATATATATATATATATATATATATATATATATATATATATATATATATATATATATATATATATATATATATATATATATATATATATATATATAATTATATATATATATATATATATATATATATATATATATATATATATATATATATATATATATATATATATATATATATATATATATATATATATATTTATCAGTCAACATACAAATATGTAAATTCGCCTTTAAAGCCTTGAGTATATATAATATTTAAAAATATTTATATAAAATTAAAAAGATTATGAGTTAAAACACCTTCGTAATACATTATGCTATTTGTATATGATGAGACTCAACTGTTGCAGAATCACAGAATAACATATTGTACAACTGTAGCCAGGGCCGAACTTAAGGCAGGGCATCAAGTGCATTTTCACGGGGCCCCGAATTTCCAGCCCTCCCCAAACAAAATGTCACAATATTCTTATTTGTCTTATTTTTGGGGCCCCTACTTAACTTCAAGTTACATTCATAGATGTCACGCCTATAGTATAACTCATAAATCAGTCAAATTGTTTCCAAAAGAAGACAATTTTCAACACGATATTTCTAACAAAATTGGATTGAAAGCCATTGCTGCCTTAGACAACACTGTCTTCCACTCCAATTATGTTCAAAATATTCAACAGTATCCTTTTTATTTTGTGTTTGAATTATTTCTGAAGTGTACCGTATAAGACGGATGTGGCCTAATCCGACAGTCATCCTACCTAAGGGGCCCCATTACCTTTATGGTCGAAGCTGGACCACGGCAGTTCCGAGGGCTCCAGGTAAGAAATTCAGAAACTTTGCACAGCGCCCCAAACCCCCCCCCCCCCCAACCCCCACCCCTTGTCCTAAGTTCGGCCCTGACTGTAGCAACAGGAACATTATAAACAAGAGGCCCAAGGGGCCTGCATCGGTCACCTGGAACATATTGGCATTTCAAATAGAAAGGCCGTCGCCTAGATGTAGAACTCTAAGGTTTTAGATAAAGTTGCAACACGAGTAAGCGTGGTACGGATGCATCATACAATATGTGGTTTAAATCGGTCGAGAAGCCATTTTAAATTTCCCATACCTTTTCTATGGAAGCTTTTGGCTGGAAAGAATTCCAAAATCCCGCCAACATGTTTATCCGACGGATTATGTGGCACATCTGAAATCAGCATACCCAAAAAGCTAGATAAAATCAATTTCGGCTTCAAAATTCATCAAATAACAAGCTCCAAATTGGTTACCGTACTAAGACGCTGATTTATGATTAGGCGATAGAGGCCAGATTTTTTTATGTATTAACCTCCCTTGAACAAACCTTAATGGCCATTTCCCCCTAATCATATATCCAAGCTGGCTGGCGAAACATTTGGCCAATCAAGTTCCCCTGAACAAACTGGATTCAGCTGTTGGCCTAGATGATGTTTCACGAGCCTGAATGGATCTCCAAGCATTCTCAGAAAAACCCCACTTTAAAGACGTATCTAAACATCGGCCAAAATACAAGATCGCCGGGGAAAATTGGCTGATTGGAGAAACCCGGATCGCTATAGCGTAAGGATGCTTCATACCAAGTATAATTGAAATCGGCCCAGCGGTTTTCGAAAAGACATTTTAAATATCCTATTGCATATGTATGGGAGTTTTAGTCGGGGAAAAGCTTCTAGATGGCGGCCAAACCGTTTATACGACAGTTTTGAAAGTGGCAAATTATCTTTTGGAACAGAGCTAATCAATCGCAGGCATTGACAGATCAATGTGTAACACAAAATCTGTGTCCCACTAATGTACAGCTACTCCGACATTCCTGTACATTGCATCACGGAAAACATAGGCTTACAACTTTGGATCCATCTGACTTAGCAAACTAACCTTTTATAAAGACAATCTATGTATCACTTACGATGTACAACTGCAATAGTTGATCAATTGGAAAAGCAGTGCAAGAGAAGATTGATGCCTGACATTTCAACCACCTTCGTTCCGTAACCTAACATCTCTAGTCAGACAGTACCATCTCCTTTAGCGTACTATACACTTTGTGCAATACGGCATCAGATTCTGTGAGTGAGCTGTCCGAGAAAGATGGTCTAGATTTGGCCGCCCCTGAGCAGGAAGGGAGTCTTATAATTCACTTACGTGTACAGCTAGCAGACGCCGCCACTGCACAAGCCTGCTACATGTGGTCAAAATGACTTGGTACACGTAATATCAAGAAGAATCCGATGGTACTAAGAACACATAGTGGCAAGAAACGGTGGACATAGAAGAATGATTGATTGAATATGTTGCATGGATTCACCACGAGTATCATCATACTACATCACGTCGCTTTATGAGGCCGGTTGTTAAGGCCGCAATATGAGATAAATCTAGCGATCGAAGAGCCTATAATACACCATTGCTTTGCTGATTAACCCGTTAACACGCATCGGCCAAAAACGGCTTCTGTGATAGTCTTGAAAAATGTTCATTTGCAGATCATGAGAAGTGTATTAATTATTGAAAACTTACCACTGGAATGGAATGACTGGCTCGATAACCGAGCCAGTCATTCCAGTGGTAAATTTTCCAGAAATAATCTATTGGTCTGCAAATAGATATTTTCAATGATGAAATTGAAGATTTCCTCAACAAATTTGACGTTTAAAGAGTTGATTTGTAATTTTCAATAGTTTGACACCATTAACTAATAACAGCCTTGGTGAGTGCCAAATCATAATATCCAGACAGAGCCAGAGCTCACAAAGCAAGTCGCACACTCCTAAATATTTGTGACTTGTGTCTTTCTTAGCTATCAAAACACAACAAATGGACAAAGCAATTGAAATATAGTATATGTTAACTTCTAAGGAGGAATGTGTGTGTGCTAATCAATGTGCAGGATTTCCTATTTAATCTCTTTACATTCTAATTAAATACGGATCCATGAATAGATCTGGATCCACCAATTCAACACACGCCTTCCCATGAAATGTACTTATTGGTTCTCCATCAACGATCATCTTAATTCACCCTAATACAACTACGATAAGAAGTATTCCTTCCCTACTATACATGGTAGCTCGTATTGTTAATTTCTAAAACATTATATCACAATCTACACATTAGTTCTTCATCAATACAAGTTAGCTTCAGAGAACTGACAGTTGTTCCTCTTGCATTGGCGTCCAGGTTGAATAATGGCATTTCCAGTTTTATTGTGGCTTATAAACCAGTTCACGTGTTGTCTGTGTATGGAATAAAGTGTCCAGTAATCGTTCTTCAGAACCGCTCGATGGAAGAGACAACCCTTGTGGAAATCAGGCTAGAAAAGAAAAACAATAATGATTGAATAAGTATTTGTAACCATATTGGATATTTCCAGTTTAGCCATCAATCATATGACGTCATAATCAACTATGTGACGTGTATGATGACGACATAACCAATGACGTCATGAATTGCGTAGATAAGCACGTCACGAACGCTTAATTGAAGACGGACTAAGCGTTGTTGTATGAATTGTATGTCTTTACTATTTAATAAACACGCTGTTGAATATTTTGAAACTAATTCAACTGGGCACTGTTGCTGCCATAGGCAGCAACAGCACACAGTCAAATTAGTTTCAGATTATTCAACAGTATTATGGTTTTATTTTCAAGAATTATGGTGTAATTGTAGGAGTTAAGTATTAAAACATATTATACAACGTTTAACTGTAAGCAGGTAAACTATTAATCAGCTGATTTTTGTGCTCAGTTTTAAAAGAAGACGTTATCAAAAGCTATTGCTGCAGAAAACACTGATTGTTGGCTTAGGTAGGTGTGTGAAGGTGAACTCGGCGCTTTCGTGAACATGCTAGGACTAAATGTTGGCTAGTGTGTGATCACATTCGTTTTACTTAAACCCATATCAACTTTTAGCCCTTTGACCCCCGAATCCCAGAATTCCAATTAAGATAATCATACAGGTAAGCTCGTGGAGATTTTGAATATAGTTTGGCAGGCACCCTTTCCCAGTAAAATTAGTTTCAAAATGTTCAACAGAAAAGTTATTAATTGGAAATGATTTTTCGAATTTGGTCTTTTCGGGTTTAAACTTCAAACGGTTAATACTGATTTCTATACTCACCCTGGAATGTACGCATCCTTCTTTGCTGACACACATGTAACTCTGACTTCCGACATTCCATATTGCGATAGCATCCATTCTGTAGCTAACGATTAGAACTGAAATAGAACGTATACGTCTAGGTAATGCAACTGATGTTCTTTTTATATTTTCATTGTATTTGGGTCTATTCCATTACACTCAGAGATTGTATTCGTAAATCGCTGTAAGCAATAAGAACAAAAAAGTTGTGTTGTGTGTAAATCCCGTACTGATCACAAATAAATTAGAATGTTTCAAAAACAAAATAAAATGTACTGTTGAATATTTTGGACTTAAATTGATCGGAAGTCATTGCTGCCTCAGGCAGCAGTGGCTTCCAATCAAATTAAGTCCAAAATATTAAACAGATGGTTTCTTACACCCTGTTCAAAATTATACTAACTAACATGTTTTTGCTGTTTGGTTATATATGTTGTAGACAGAAATTGAAGGTGCATATTCACAACAGACTGCTTGAAATTAAGTGTTAAAATTTATATTTATTTATAGGCTTAAATTGTGTGCCTATATGCACTGAAACGAAATATACCGATCTCATTACGTATAAATTAATATCATTTGTTAAATTGTGAAATTGAATTAGAGACACGAGTCCCTAATACAACTTCACAACTGAAAAAAAATTATACTATTTTATAAGGAATGGAATCATTATATATTAAGATTTATTTCGTTTCATTACATTGAGGTACACAATTTACGCCTCTAAAAGTATACAATTTTAACAATTTTATTTTCAAATATTTTGATATGAATAATGCACTTTTAAGGGCAATGAATCAAGAAAGCCAAAATTTATAATAAAAGAGGTGATATGAAGTCCAGCAGCACCGTACCATATTCCTCCTCATTATCATTGATAGATGAGCACGGCACTGGTTTATATACCAGCACAGACAACCGTGTCATGCATACATGTAAATATATGTAGATACAAATTTAAACAATAAATTGCATATTTAGTGATATCAGCATTAAATTATTGTTGTTTCGAATATCATTAGGTAATGGATGGAGCGAGATGCCCCTCAAGTATATAACGTCATAATCAATTACGCCACATGTAGTCGGACGTCACTCATAATCATAACTGACAGAGAACACTTCGTCATGAACATTGAAACATCCATCTAAGAGTATACGAATAGTATGTCTTTGATGGATTTACTAATTAATAAACATTCCGTTGAATATTTTGAAACTAATTTGACTGGGTGCGGTTGCTTTAGGCAGGAACAGCACCCTTAGGCAGCAACAGCACCCTGTCAAATTAGTTTCAAAATATTCAACAACTTACCTGTACAGCCACCGTGAAATTAGGATTCTGAGAAGTCATCGTTCAAAGACTATTATTATATAAATCGATCCCAACACACACAAAAAGAGGGCGGAGCTTAGTTAGAAAGCGGGCAAAGCGATTAATGGATCCATTCATTGAGTAAAGTGACAGAGTCAAACAACTGATAATAGAGTGATTCGATCTGGCACTCAAGTATATGACGTCATAATCAAATATGTCAATATATTAGCTGACCTCACAAAGGTGTACGAATTGCATGTCACAGAAGCATTGATGAATGCGCCTTGTATGCGCAATATGGAACGCATGCGCACAATATAGCCTGGGCATATGCGAAAAATTTGTGATAGATTTCTGACTTACAAACTGATCGAATCAATCCTGGCTTCCTCATCGCTTTCACTGAGCCATCTGCTGCTATTGACAGGTAACGCCCTGATCGGAAATACAGGCGTATCACTGAATAATAATAATAATAATAATAATAATAATAATAATAATAATAATAATAATAATAATAATAATAAGGAACTACGTTCTTGGAACATGATAATAATGATTCAAGTTTTATGATGTAGCGCATATAACTTAATTATTTCCTGAATATTTTCAACAACATGTTTAAAGTTTAAATCACCTCAACTGAAAGAAAACAAAAGTAGTAGTAGTAGTAGTAGTAGTAGTAGTAGTAGTAGTAGTAGTAGTAGTAGTAGTAGTAGTAGTAGTAGTAGTAGTAGTAGTCGTCGTCGTCGTCGTCGTCAGAGTTAACAGAGTTTTAACACATCATAGCGATTGTAACATCAGCCTATGCGTGACGTAATCGATTAAGAGGCATAGGCTTGAGTGACAGGTCGGATCCCTATCATGGTGTCCTTTTCAGACATGTCTTACTGTATATGAGTGGGAAAGAATTTCAGAAAATAGAATGACGTTTGATATAATTTATAGCACTCTTGAGTTCCTCATACGCCTAGACTTCTTCCCATGTCCCTTCCCCACCCGCCTCCTATCTTTAATAATAAAAAAGTTCTTGGTCTACAAATGGACATTTTCTATGAGAAAATTGAAATTTTCCTGAACAAATTCGAGGAGTAAATGGTTAAAAGTACATCTATCATTAAATGTGGCCAACTTACTTTGTTGTTTGTAAGCTTTACGTGATTTTATGTTAAGGTATCTCATTGGAACAGCTATGCTTCTTCCGCGGTCTGATCCAGTGCTGTCTTGATCTAAGTCGTTCACTTTCCTCTTTGTTCTGTTTGATAACATATGTCTTTTATAAGCTGCTCGTGTCCCAGTATCACTGTACTGTTTCTTGTACGTTTTGTTACGTTCCCTTGATAACCTAGCCGAGTGTTTTGTTACTTTTATAATTTTGAATTTATCCATTCTTCGCGGACGATTTTTTGTTACTGTATTCACTTTACCACACGTAACTGGAACTAAAAATGTCTTAACAGATGGATAACGTGTATGACGTATACGTTGTTTCCGCTTCCGCGATTTCCGGTGCGGAGATGGCATATGTTTCGAGAACAAGGACCACAATCCTTTGCGAGTGGCTTTCATCTGGAAAATACATCCTTGTGCATCCGGTTGCGCCTGCAAGAGATAAATATATGGTTGCTATGACATAAATTTCACCACTGAAATTAACACTTTTACTATATTGCAGTATCATTATTTCACATCATTAGCCCCTCGTGTGTCAACTTAACCCTTTAATGGTCAAACTGACAAAAATAAAACCTTTACATGGGTCTTCAGACATGGCTATTTGAAAGGCTTAGAGAAGAGTATTTTTGAATATATTTACCACTATAATGACTGGCTCGGTAACCGAGCCAGTCATTCTAGTGGTAAATTTTCAAAGATACTTCTCTCGACCTGCTGATCGACACTGGCTAAGTAAAAAATTAATTTTCTTTACCATTACCCCTTTAATGGTCGTGCAGGTGAAAAAAATCAGTGGTAAATTTACAAAAAAAATCTTCTAAAATTTAAATATCTTGAAAAATATTGACTATCAAAATGTTTAATTGATAGATCAAGTAGTGTTTTGAGCGCTTTGAGATGCTGTTGACACACGAGAGGTTAATATCTACGACAGACGATCCAACATGTATGATCACACATGTATGATTCGACAAACTCGGACGATGTTTGAGCCTGTGTTATAGCTTTTGACGAGTCGAATCATACACGCGAAAAAGTCGGAGAATGCCCAACCTTAGTCCGACACCGTAAAACATGTTTGACGAAACAGCCAATGATATACCAGCAGTTGTATCATGTGATTTTGTTGGTATCACTGGTTGCTAACCTCATGCGACAATGTCTGATGCTGTATGATCGTGTATAATGAACATATATGGTATACAATTGCATAATCATACATTTTGGATCGTCTATCACTGGATTAACAAAAATTTAATTTGACTGACATTGCTGACTGCTTTGTATATCAACAACTTTTTCAAATTCAATGGGCTGCGTGACAGATATTTGGATGGACATGGCGGTCCGTGTTAATTTTCAGTTTTTTAGATCTAATGTTTTCAGTTTAATGCCGTGTATCATGATAGCAAGTGCCACATGCAATTCTGACAACGAGAACATATGAAGAATGGCCAATCTTTTATACAAACCCAAGTCCAATCAGACATTGCCCATGCGTTTTATTTTTATTTGCCCTCTCAGATGCTTTGTCGTGTTATTCGTTTCTGTGTTGAAATTTGAGAAATACTTATTCGCATGACAACAGCAATGTATTGTTTTATCAATCCTAGTGGCCAATAAATGCTGCTGTTGACACATTGGGTCTTAACACAGATTATGTCCATTTTGAATATGTTGAAACCACAGGTAGGGCCGAACTTAGGACTCATAGGGGTGGGGGTGGGGCTGAGTAATGTTTCTGAAATTCTTACCCGGCGCACTCGAAACTGCCACTAGGATCGTGAGAAAGCTAGCGTCCAGTTTCAATCGTACCGGTGATGTGGCCCCTTGAGGTCAGGCGGCTGTTTGATTTGGCCACATCAGTCTTATACAGTACAGCTCGAAATTAACTTTGCGTGATTCAAACACAAATTAAAAAGGATTTTGTTGAATATTTTGAACATAATTAGAATGGAAGGCAGGCAGCAATGTCTTTCAATCCAATTACGTTCAAAATATTCAACATAACATTTTTATATCGTGTTCAAAATCCTTTCTTTTGGAAACATTTTGACTGATTTATGAAATGTTAACTTGTTGCAATGCCTTAAGTGTGGCCCTGCCTACCGGTAATTTAACCGAGGACGTTTATTTCCAGTTTCAATAAATTACTTGCAAAATATTCAACAAATTATCAACATGGCTACTTAGGAATTGAGATATTATTATGTCAGGGTGGATTTGGGTATGAGTGACATACCTTTGTGTGGAGGCCTTTATCCTTGTCTAGACAGAGAAATCTGGATTTTCTAAAACTTTTCAAGAGTACCCTGGATATATTATATTTGGATTGCTCCATGACGATCACCTCAACTGAAAGAAAACAAAAGTAGTAGTAGTAGTAGTAGTAGTAGTAGTAGTAGTAGTAGTAGTAGTAGTAGTAGTAGTAGTAGTAGTAGTAGTAGTAGTAGTAGTAGTAGTAGTAGTAGTAGTAGTAGTAGTAGTAGTAGTAGTAGTAGTAGTCGTCGTCGTCGTCGTCGTCGTCGTCGTCGTCGTCGTCGTCGTCGTCGTCGTCGTCGTCGTCGTCGTAGCAGCACCTTTGTCAATTCTATTTTCAATAATTAGTCAACGTAAATCAGGAGAAAGTCATGTGGCGATAGGCACCAGTAAGAGGGGGCGGGTTCCTATGAAGCATCTTGATGAAGCATCTGGACGAATGATAACTTAAGGTTTTACTGTTCATAGAGTGGCCACATAGCACAGGCTATGTTTTGCTAATAGAACTGTTTTGGTATGCAGCTGTCTTTCAACCTTTTTATTTACAAAGATAAATTCTGGGATTTTACTTTTCTGTGAAACCTATATATTCAATCCGTGTGTGTGTTTTCCATCATGCAGCACAAGCTCTGCTTTTTCGCTCTATCCAACTAATCGTATATTCAGATGTGGAATGTGGCAGGTGGATCAGACGAGTATCTATGTATGATTCCTGTTTCAGGGACTCCAGGATGTTGTTGTTGTTGTTGTTGTTGTCGTCGTCGTCGTCGTCGTCGTCGTCATTGTCGTCGTTGTCGTAGTCGTCGCCGCCGCCACGGCGGCCGCTGCTACTCCTGCTTCTGAAGATCGCGATGCTGGAGTTTACAATTATTAAGACTCTGTTATAGATCTTGCCGTGCTTGTGATGGTAGTGGTGCTGTTGATGATGATGTTGCTGTCGCAGGTGATTAGATGATGATGATGACGATGACGTCGCCAACGACGACGACGACGACATGTGTGGTTAGGTTTCTCATGATAGAATACATATATCATAAGACTGGTGGCATTTTTCTTATATATGAACCTACTACACTATTTTAGACACGCCAGGTAAAATTTCTGTGAATCTAAATTTCAATCTTAATAGACCAAATAGCTCAAACGTAGCAGCACTCTTTATCACATCATAAAACACATGTTAGAGATTTTCATCAATTGACCCTGGCTGTGTGATACAAATATGATTCCCCTGTAAATCAAATTTAGTTTCGTGTAGTAATTTTCATTCAAAGACTCTAACTTCTATCACCTTTCCCTATGACGATTATAATTAATTATCTAAAAATAAATAAGCACGAATTGAGGAGATTGTCTAATTGTATTGCTTTTTCCCCCTATAATTATGCGGATAACATGTTCAAGCATTCAAATGCATGTATAGCAAGGGTGGCATCACGCAGCTTTTGTATATTTGAGGCTTGCTTCTTGTGTTCTATTTGGCCAAACACCAGCTCGTTTCCAAGGTCAATGTATTTCGTGCTTTGTCGGAGTCTGCATTGAATTTTGGGTGCTGGTAATCCATTAACAGAAAGATTTTTTACAATTGTAATAATTGACATCTTTGTATTATTATGGCAGTCCTTTCAAAACCATAATTTTCAACCGCATATCAAACGAATATGCGTGATCGAGTAATTTGTCGTTTTCCTGTGTTTTCTTAGTTAACGCTTGATTCAGATGTATATTCCTACATTCCCTGTTTTGCAGTCTGCTCGAGTAGTCTACAGCTGGATGTGGCAAATGCATATATCAGCATTGGCAGGCCTATGTACAGGAGCATAGCTAGAGGTCAATGTTGTAGTTGTGGAAGTGGTATTATTAGTGGAAAAGCTAGAAGAACAACAGTTAGGAGTGGTATATCAAAGCAGAGGCAATGGGTGATCGCGTGCTTAAGTGACCACGTATTGCCTAAATGTGGTAAATAATTTTGAAATTAATATAATTCATGGCTTATATGGAATACTGTTTTTCTTGGGTGGGAGCTATGTATGAGATGATGGTTCTTTAAAACGCGTGGTCTTACGACATGTCTTAAATAATCGCCATCTGGTGATCCCAGAAGGTACCTGGTCTTTCGAATAGGTTCGGATGTAACCAAATTATAAGTTATTTACCATTGCAACCGTCTTCTGGCACGCTGCTGCGGGCATGGCCGGCCTGGTCAATGCACAGCTCAAAGCCATTAAGGTAACGCAATTTCACGGGACCTGCAACACATGGATAATAAACGTTTAAATATGTGTAAAATAATTATTATACACATATTTTCTAATGCAGATTTTCAATGAATTGTCTTTCGCTGTATATATATATATATATATATATATATATATATATATATATATATATATATATATATATATATATATATATATATATATGTGCACAATAATTATTTATATAATTTATATACACCCATCCGTGTGTTTTGTTCAACAGGCGTACATATGGGTGGGTTGATTGGTGAGCGAAAGAGCAAGCGGGTAGGTGGGTGGGAGAGTCTGTTGGTTGGTGGGTGGGCATGCGGGAAAGCGAGTGGGCAGATGTGCTGGCGAATAGCCGGGCGGGCTAATGGGCGGTGGGCGAGCGAGCAAGATTCAGTCTCAGTTTCATTTATTCACTAGGGCTATTTAACAAACCTATAATTTACATATTGATATATGATTGTCGGCGATAGGCCATTATTATTATTATTATTATTATTATTATTATTATTATAGCAGTAGTAGTAGTAGTAGTAGTAGTAGTAGTAGTAGTAGTAGTAGTAGTAGTAGTAGTAGTAGTAGTAGTAGTAGCAGTAGCAGCAGTAGTAGTAGTAGTAGTAGTAGTAGTAGTAGTAGTAGTAGTAGTAGTAGTAGTAGTAGTAGTAGTAGTAGTAGTAGTCGTTGTCGTTGTCTGTTGTTGACGTCATTGCTGTTATTGTTGTTGTTTTGTGGGGTAGTGGTTATAATTGTCGTCGATGTATATTTTGTTGCTGTTATCGTCGTCGTTGTTGCTGTTGTTGTTGTTAGTGTTGTTGTTGTTGTTGTTGTTGCTGCTGCTGTTGTTGTTGTTATTGATGATGATGATGACTATAATGATGTTGTTGTTGTTGTTGTTGTTGCTGTTGTTGTTGTTGCTGTTGTTGTTGTTGTTGTTGCTTTGATAACCTTAAAACTCTACATAGTTTGCTGAAGTGAGTGAGGTAGTTTACTGTGTCCGTAGCGGTGAGTTCGTAAGTGTTTGTGCGTCTCCATGTGCGTGGGTGCATGAGCGTGTGATTGGGTTTGTGAGGCTAAAGGTACACAGCAGTACGTATATCGCCTAAAATAGGTCGCATTGCCTCCCCAGGATTGCGACTCAAACGAACTTGAATGATATAACCCGTCTTGATATAGATATCGGAGGATGTTGCCCGAAAAACTGTAAACAAGTCGATTCAATGTTAAATTTGCCATCAATCACTACAAGATACACCCTCATATATCAACACAACCTCAAGTTTAAACCACATCAAAGCTCGTATATCTTTCAACTTTACAGCAGTCAAACGATATTTCCGCCAGCACGAGGTTATAGATAGTGATTTAACAATAAACATATTTCACGTAACATTAAAATATCTAACACGTCTTCCATTGTCAAAGCGCATTTTCTGATTCAGAATGGAAATAATTACCGTTGATTACGGATGAATAATCCGCAAAGGATTTGAAAGATAACATATTATAATCGGATTTAGAGCGTATTACTGGAGTGTGCTGGCGTGAGAATCTGGACCATTTGCAAATTGTATCGCTTAAAATAAAACGAATTTAATAAAATATTTATTAGGCTAATGTTTGTTTTGCCCGTTCTGGTCTAATCGTTTGAATTCTGAATCCCACGCTTATCTTACACCGTGTCGGATGTAAAATTCTACCCAAAAAGGCAAAAGGAAATACTAATTTCAAGGTAACTATAGATGGAAGCTGTTGAATATTTTGAAACTAATTTGACTGGGAAATGTTGCGGCCGTTATAGGCCGCAACAGCTCCTACTCAAATTATTTTCAAAATCTCCAACATGATATTATTAACTTGTAAATAAGAATTGTAATTCGGACTTTCGTGTTCAAAGTGTTAATGATGACATAATAATTTGATTACATTTTTCAAATTTGGTCTTCAGCGCTCAGCCGGTTAACAAGAAATGCAACAATAGTCCAGTCAAAATAAGGGTTGACCCACCACTAATTGCAACAGAAACGAAACCACTTCTATTTTTTTTTCTTTAGGGCGTAGAAATGATATCTTAAAAATCTAGTAAAATCGTTTTAGTGGAACATGTTAAATTCAAGATGGATACCAAGATGGCCGCCAATCGAGTATAATAAAGCGTGTATCACGATAACGGCCCATTTTAGATCACATAAATGTCTTACAAACAAATAGAAATATGCCACCAATCTACCAGGGAAAATGTCGTTATCGCAATATTCCCACTCTATGACGTCATATTCCAATATGGCCACCAGTCTAAATAATAGATGACACTAAAATTCGATGTTTGAAATAATTTCTACATTCATTTAATTTTCATTTTTATCCAGGTCATCATTTGACATGTTTTGACAAATGCCCCTGCACCCAGAAAGAGCAGGCGAACAATCAAATCCATGCCAACGACATCCGCATCGCATAGTACCACAGCCCGGTGCATCTCACAAGTTCAAGCAGGAACTGCGGGGTAGGATCCAAGGCAGACTGTACTGGTATCATTTTACCTTCTGAAATCTTCCAGCCCCATTCTTCAGCATTCGAGACATTTCCCTTTCCAGTGCTGAATCTGATGGAACACATGGAGGCTGTGGTACTCCTTCGCCGCAGATGTTGTTGGTAACATGTTTGGGTGGATGGTCATTTTACTGATTGTTACAAGTTCCTGGAATCGTTGATACCCTATCACGTTAAGATTGGCATTTTCTGTTCCTATATACAGAATAACCATGGCCTTCTCACCAGCAGATATGAGATTTTTCTTCGATGATGCTGCACCTTCAAATAGGTTGGCCTGGTCACGGAATACCTTGTTGCCATTCATGAGTTTCAGTCCGACGGATTTGCCTATACCAGATATTCTCGACGTTGTATCGCATCCGAGAAAAGCGTGTACAAAAAGAATATTCCTTAAAGTTGACATTAGACTCATCTACTTAATTTTTCCGGACTAACTATCGGTATGCATACATTATTTATATTTGATGTGAAAGTGCCTATCCTCTGCATATATAAGCAGTTGCAGAGATGTGCTATAGCGATATACCCATATTTGCGTGTTCGCGTTGGGCCAGACGACTCAAAAGAGGCATAAACCTTAACTATAAAAAAAGAACCGTTCCACTCAAAAGATTTTAATAGATTTTTATATGTCACCAGGAAGTACCTACCGAACACATTCTACGTAATTTCATTTCTGTTGCAATTAGTGGTAGGGTTTGCCAAATTTTAGCCATTTTGACTGGACTACAACGCTAGCTTATGCTTTTTCTGACTATTTCTTTGTAATCCAAAAGAATCTAAACAATGACAAATCTGGGTAATACCCGCTTCGTTGATATACGTTTTTAATCGGGTCGCCGTGAGATCATACGTGTCTATTTTGAAAACAATGTTGCTGAAACCTGAAATGTTGCCTTTTATGTTTTGACGCCAAAACTGGCACACGCCTTCCGGTCGCCACGGACAATCATCCACACAAGTTTGAAGGAAATCATTTCAGGAGAACCAGAGTTATCTGGACGGGCGGGGTGGGGTGTGAGGGCTGCGTCAAAAGTGTTCATTTTGAAAACAATGTTATTTACAGCTGCTGCTGTTGAGTTTCAGCTTTTGACTCCAAAATTGGGATGCGTCTTTTGGACTCCGCGGGAAAGGCTGCATCCTCGTCTGGAGAAGTAGAACCACAGTTATTGCAAAATATAATTAGAAGAAGAAGATGATGAAGAAGAGGAAGCATTACATGCTCGCGTTTAACCATTGCGTCTAACGATGCGGATAAAATTGTAATTAATTCTATTTTAGAACCGTGCACGCGCCATCTGCTCGTAAACTCCTTCTCAATACGTTCCAGTGTTATACACGCTTAAGCCCTACAGATATAGGTTATTAATAACTTTTCTTAAATACTTTGATTCGGATTATCAAGAAAGATATCTGTAGGCAATGTGATAGAGTTAAGTGTAATTAATCTTTATTTTTAAGCACAAAGGTCAGTGACGACATCGATTCCCCCCCCCCCCCCCCCCCCCCCCCCCCCCACCCCAACAAAAAAAATCTGATCGGGTTCGTATATAGAATACGTCGCATTAACGCCATTTGTTTTATGAAATTAGCATTGAATGGGTTTCACGCCATAGGGCTTATCTTGCTTAACTCACCTAGATCCTGGCATATAAACGAGGTATCACCACTCATTCACATGATAACTTATGGGCAGAAAAATGTAAATACCTCGTTTAAAACTCTTTTTATAATTAATACAAGGATAGATTTGAATTGTATTATTGTGCTAATTTCTTTTTACCCGTTTAGTCCAGTATTTCAAGAAATTTGCTATGAAATTATCAAATAATTATAGGCGTACTGGCTGATTACAAAGAAAATACTTAAGGAATGCTATTGTAATTTGGCTAGAATGTGCTGGTAATCAATTACAGTACAGCACAAAAATAAATTCAAATATTTCCAAAACAAAATAACATTTTGTTGAATATTTTGAACTTGATTTGATGGGAAACCATTGCTGCCTAAGGCAAATTAAGTCCAAAATATTCAGTAAAACATTTCTTACACCATGTTCAAAATTGTACTAACTAACAGGACTCTAGATTATTGTTGTCGTGAGAACATGTTAATTTATTTATGCGCTGTACTATAAGTCAATGGACCTTTACAGTTTTAGCTAGGCCCCGCCTATCTCTATCTAACCTCCCCTCACACCTCGTCCGTGTTGAGATCGATCGATCTCCGACCTCCCTGACTATCAATTTTCAGAAGACTATACATGTAAGGGAGCTGTTGAATACTTTGAAACTAATTTGACTGGGCGCTGTTGTTGACTATATAGCAACAGTGCCCAGTCAAATTTGTTTCAAACTATTCGACAGAATGTTTATTAAATAGTAAAGACATACAATTCGTACAACGTGTCGGACTATTAAGCGTTAAAAACGGATAGATCGAATCATATATGACGTAATGATTATGACGTCATCATACACGTCACTTAGTTAATTATGATGGCATATGACGTCAGATGATTGATGGATAAACTTGGAAAGTCCCATTGTGAAACTGAACGTTCAATCAGCATGGCTGGATCCAGCTGTAACCTTTTCAAACCGAAAATACGAAATCATCCATAATGCAAGAGCTATTCTGTTGAATATTTTAAATCTAATTTGACTGGAAGATGGTGCTCCCTAGGGTAACAACATGTTCCAGGCAAACTAGTTTCAAAATATTCAACAGCATATCTGTGAAGGCATATTGAATTTCAGATTCGGTGTATTCAGGGATAAAAGAGTTAAATATGTAGATATTAATAATGGTTTTGAGTGACGTCACATTTTCCTTATTTAAATCTGTCCATTAACATTCTTTCACGTGGGAGGCATATATAACCATTCAAAACCGTAAAAAACACAACTGATAATTTAGATTTTGATGTAACGAGTATTCTGTATAATATTTTGAAACTAATTTGACTTGGAGCTGGCACTGCCTATTGTAACAACATTTTCCAGTCCAATGTGTTTTAAAATATTCAACAGTTTACCTGTAATGTTGTCATGTAATTTAGAAATTTGGGTTTCGAGGCTTAAATCATTAACCACAATGATTTATGATAATTTCACGTCAAATGAATGTACTGGATGTACCCTTGTAGAGGTAGTCGACTTTCTGATAAACGGACGCGTGTGTGTCCCGCGATTCAATCCTGAAAGCTATATACCGCCTAGCAGACACCATTTTGTAATTGTAAATAAGGCCCGTAGATTGCTCGGCAGAACGTGTACAATAATGTCTCTCCCTTTAAAGGTATGTTTACCATTCCCTGCGCCTATGTGCCATAGCGATGATATCCAATCAGGTTTCTAAATGTTCAATAATGGAGGAATCTAGCTTTAGCTATTACCCGCCTATCTCTAGCTAAGCTCCACCCACACATCACCAGTGTTGGATCGATCGATCCCTGAACTCCCCGACTATCAATTTCCAGAAAACTATACAGGTAAGCTGTTGAATATTTTGAAACTATTTGACTGGGTGCCTATGGCACCAACAGCGCCCAGTCAAATTAGTTTCAAAATATTCAACAACATATTTATCAAATAGTAAAGACATACAATTCGTACAACACCGCATAGTCTGTTATCAATTAACAATTATCAATCGTGGCGAACTTATCTACGTCATTCATGACGCCATTAATGGTGATGTCGTCCTACACGTCACGTAGTTGATTGTGACGTCATAAGATTGATGGATCCACTCGAAAGACTGTAGGCCTATAGTTACATGGAAATGGACACTGCAAATTCAGGCCTAAAGGTGTTAAGATTGTCACAAATCGGAGCGACGCCATTAAAGAAATCTGGTTATTCAGAATATGAGTCATGATAAAGATTAAATATGAGAAACCCGAATTTATGAGAATAACCTTCCCGAGCTACCCTCGTCAAGGTTGTATGTTGGGTGCGAACAGAGGCGCAATATTATTCAAAATAGTTTGGAGATAGGGCTGTGAAACTATGTTACTTGGAATCTATGCAATCATCATGCTATGGACGTTAGTATGACTTACCCGAACTCAGAAATGTTTGCGCTACGACTGCTCCAATTTTGGCCAAAGCCAGGAGAAGGAGGACGAGCTGGGGATACATACTCCTCAGACAGTGTGCTCGTCCTGAAACAGAAATATAATATTTATTGTTATGAAGGGATCAGGTCTGTCACCCAAGTATCTGACGCAATAACCAAATACGATATATGCTAGCTGAGGTGAAATTCAAAATCATCTCTGTCACGAAACTCACAGAAACCATAACCAGTGTGTATCAAAGTGCACGAATTGTATGTCTTTGATGAATTTATAATTAAATCAAAATTCTGGTGAATATTTTGAAAGTAATCAACCTTTCCATTTTTAACTATGCCCCGCCCATCACTAGCTAAGCTCCACCCACACCTCGCCGTGTTGGGATTGATCGATCCCCAAATGCCCTAGCTATCAATTTCCTGAAAACTATACAGGGAAGTTGTTGAATATTTATTACATAGTAAAAGCAAACAATTTGTACAGCAACGCATAGATCGTCTTCAAATATGCGTTCGTGACGTACTTATCGACGTCATTCATTATGATGTCATTGTACACATCACGCAGTTCATTATGACGTCATATGATGGATGGGTACTCTGGAAAGGTGAATTTGACAGTAAAAAAATAAGGAAATCGCAAAATCCGTTACAGGTGTGTACCATGTGTAGGAATTTTATGTTATATATTATATTGAATATATTGAAACTAATTTGACTCCGAACAGCTCACAGACGAATTAGTTTCAAAATATTCAACAGCTTACCTGCATAGTTACCTTGAAAGTTAGATTCTGGGAATTCAGGCTTCCAAGTTTCGAATCGATTCCAACACGCGCACAAAGTGGGCGGAGCTTAGCTAGAAATGGGCGGAGCATAGCTACATATGCGCGGATCCCTCTATTGTCCTTTCAGTCAAACATCGGCTAAGCAACTAAGTTTTGCGCACCATCACGTGAGCGGTAAAAACAGATGACACTTGATGATTCCAGCTTATCCATCAATCAAATGACGTTATAATCAACTACGTGACGTGTAGGACGAAATTAGAATCAGTGACGTAGTTTGTAACGAACACTTAATTGATGACAGACTAAGCGTTGTTGTACGTATTGTATGTCTTTACTATTTAATAAACTGGCTGTTGTATATTTTGAAACTAATTTGACTGGGCGCTGTTGCTGCCATAGCCAGTCAAATTAGCTTCAAAATATCTTACCTGTAGAGTTTTCTGGAAATTGGCAGTTCGGGAGTTCAGTGATCGATCTATCCAAGAGTGGATGGAGCTTAACTAAAGATGGGTGGGGCATAGCTAAAACTGGATTCTTCAATTGCCTCTTATAGATTTTATAATACTTCTTTCGGTTGGTCATAGCGTTGGCTTAATACTTATAGACACGTTTGTATATATATAATCAAATATAGACAAGTTATAGGTCTCAATTTCAATTCAATTTCAAGTTTATTCAGAAGTGTACGAAACATATATACATGAAACATAGGCCTACATATAATGGCGGTTACATATGTTAATTACCTAATTAAATCGTATAGGTGTTTATGTTTTTCAATGATATAAATAAAAGTGATGATAGTAGTGGTCGTAAACTGATGATGGAGATGATGATGATGGCGGGTAGTATGAATACTGTATAATTACTATTACTACTACTGCCATCGTCACTCGCTGCGACGCGCATACATTTGTGGGAGCAATAGGCATGGCGAGCTTCACGCGCCGGTAAGTACATACCCTGTCATTTCTTCTTTTTAAACTTATTCATAATGATGTCAATATATTTACAGAGAGCTATTGCTATTATTGTTTTGCGGGGTTTTTTGCATTGAAAAGTTGATACATTTTATGTGAATTTGGGCGAAGTGTGTAATATTTAGGAAGATATATTCTTTTCTCTGCATTTATTCCAGAACATTCAAATAAATAGTAGAGTTCGTCGCTTCGTACATTTAGGTCACATAGATTGCAAAAACGTCCATGGCTGGGAGCGATACCTGCACACCTCCCCTCTTCTATCAGTAGTCGGTGGTTGCTGGTTCGAAATTTACAGAGTATTTCGAGATTATATATTTTTCGAGTTTTAAATCCTCTTTGTAAATCCTATATATGATGCATAATCTGCTATTGAAGCTAGCGCCACGCTTGCATATACTGATCAGAGAGCTGTTGATTTAATACTGATTTTAGCCAGTCTGTATGGCACGGGTCTTGATTTGTCTCAAAGATCTGTGAAAAATCTTACTTATTAACGAATCATTGTAGATTTCAATTGTAGATTTCAATCAAAACTTGTCTATAAAGGCTTTAGAGGCATTGAAATGCACCCACCAAATGTAGTGGTCGGGTTTAAAACAAGTCAGTTGCGTTGGGAAATTGCTTATGGAGTCACATTCAAGATGGCGCTATTTTGTCTAGCGCAGATGCGTAATGGCGTGGTCAATCGCAATAGAACCGTTATTTCGACAGCTTGAAAACATTGGGATGAGATGGCATATTATTCAGCTAAGAGCGAATGTTTCAACCCTTTAACACTCATATCAGCCAAAAACGGCTTCTGTAGGGGTCTTGAGAAATATCCATTTGCGGACCAAACAAGACTATTTTTGAAAATTTACCACTAGAATGACTGGCTCGATAACCGAGCCGGTCATTCCAGTGGTAGATTTTCAAAATAGTCTTCTCTTGGTCTGCAAATTGACATTTTCCATGAGAAAATTGAAATTTTCTTGAATAAATTCAAGGGTTAAGGGTCTATCAATTTAATTTGGGTTTTTAAGTTCAATCCACCTTTACCAAACTGAGATTAAAATATTTAATATGTTATAGCAAAGACAATCAGCGATAACAGTTCCTAGCCCCATTCGTGTGCTCGCGAGATCTCCTACGCTGACGGGAGCGAGATAGTATTCTGGGCATAGCACCAAGCTACGGCTCTATGTTTAGATTGTTCCTAGACTGTTCTATCTGCCTCACCAGACCTTTTTCACCAATGGTGTGTATTCCTAGCGAAGTCGACACCCACCCGATTTTTAATAGCAACGATAACGCGTCACGCTTGTTCATGTCACTGGATTATGGCCCCTGCCACTTTAATCCTTTAACGCTCGAATTTATTCAAGAAAATTTCAATTTTCTTATTAGAAACGTCCATTTTCAGACCGAGAAGACGATTTTGGAAAATTTACCACTGGGATGACTGGCTCGGTTACCGAGCCAGTCATTCCAGTGGTAAATTTTCAAAAATAATCTTCTCTTGGTCTGCAAATGTACATTTCACAAGACGACTGCAGAAGCCGTTTTTGGCTGATACGTGTTAAAGGGTTACTCAGTTGATGATCGTTTCAAGTACTGCGTGATTAGACAAAGCAGGTAATCTGTCGATAGATACAGACGAAGAAGGGGTCAGTGAGTAAGCAATAATTTTAATATTTAATTTTGTATAAATGACACAAATCATAACCATACATTGCTTTCACAACAAAGCACACTCTTGGAGAAAGCAGAATTTGCTTATAGTCTAGTAAATTAAGTAAAAATCGTTCAAATTGTGAAACAATTACCAAATTTGGCATGTAAGAAGTTTTAGGTATACTCTTTCATTAAAAGCAGGACACACGCGATTGGGTTCTTTTGGAGCCGTCATCTTGCAATCATGTACTAAAGTGCCCGGGGCCCGGGGTAATATTTTAAAGTCTCATTTAAAGTAAATTTGAATTTAAAAAATTGCATCCTTCACAGTGCTGAAATAATAACCCTTTCACTCAAAACAGTAACTAATTATGTTTGATTATGATAATGTTTCCATATATTCACATTCATATTTGGTCAATTTTAGTCATAATCTGAATCATCATCAGGTTCTATACAGAGCAAGTTGTTTTGCTTACAGGTGCACGTTCCTGAAAATTTGCGCACATCACACCCACACTTTATTAACCCAACTACTGCGTCAGGTAGCGGTTGTACCCTAACCCTAGCCCTAGCCCTAGCCCTAGCCCTATCCCTAGCCCTAGCCCTAGCCCTAGCCCTAGCCCTAGCCCTAGCCCTAGCCCTAGCCCTAACCCTAACTCTCATGCGTACACAGTACAAAAATGTTTCGAAAGATTCGTCTTTAAAATTGTTATGTGCTGAATCCACAAGATGTTCCGTTCTCTCTATTTGGCACAAGAGACGCAAGTCAAAACATGTTGGTGTCTTTTTTGCAGGCTGTTCCTGTGAAGCCATGATAGGCTCGCGTCATTTGTCTTCATGAAATATCTACAAAAAAAGAGATAATATATTCTGTTGACGAAAGAAATATACCTGAATCGATCTGTCCTTCTAAATTGTAAAGGCTGTTTGGATAACACTGTATTAACATTAATAACTTCTGATCCGTTTTCCAGCGTAAATAAGCATAGTTGTATCTTGACTTATGCTGGCCGTCACATAACTATGCCCATTGGTACTGTAGAGCATGGCTCTGTTGCTGCAATCATTATCCACCAAGCTTGATCATGGAAAATCTGCTAATTGGTTAATTTTCCTATAGGTTTAAGTTTAATACCGTATTATCAAACTTGACAATTGCACTCAATGACAGTACCAAAGCCTATCCAGTGAAACCTGTATTAAGACACCACCCCTTGCTGTTTTTAATAACGAGATCTCTTAGGCGGGTGGTCTCTTATTTACAGGTTCAATGTATTGTTTCATTGGATTTGATCAACAAAGAAATTAGTCTCTTACAACAGATGGTCTCTTAATACAGTTGGTAACTAGCGCAGGTTTGATGAAACAATACATTTGACCCTCTATAGAAAGTGCTACGCACCGTCACTGGATACCGATGACGAGATAGCATAATTTCCAATCATGCACTATACAAGATGTGGAATACGTCGCGCTCTCTGTAAAAGTCGCCCTGCAAAGATGGTGCATGTTTGGCCATGTGCTAAGGATGTCAGAAGAGACACCAGCACAGAGAGCCTTAGAATTCGTTCAACTCGGAGCGAGTAAATACAAAGCCAGGAGAGGATGTCACTGCATAAATCTGCTACGCGTGCTCCGAGGTGTCTTCAACAAAGCAGGACTCGGTACAATCAAGTCAAGAATGGAGCTGAGGAAGCTAAGGATTTCGGCTGAGGACAAGACGCAGTGGGCAAACGCGAAGAAGGTCTGATTGCAGCTGTAGGATGTTTCTACTACTACAGCCGCAGAATACAGTAATCATACATGCGACAAACCCATGTAATGGAGACCGGCGCATCTGGTTAAATCATGTTGAAGGCAGGCGTTTGTTTGGGCTTATGCTCGAAGCATAGCTTTCTATAATTCAATTCACATTTCCAGGGTATCCATCCATCGCCTGACCTCGTATGACGTCATAATCAGCTCAGCGCGTGTATGATGACGTCACAATCATTACGTCACAAAGGGTTCCATATAGACCGTCATCAAATCTCAAAAAGTCTGACACGTATTTTGAATTGTATGTCTCTGTAATTCTTTGCTATTTAATAAACATGCTGTTGAATATTTTGAAACTAATTTGACAGGAAGCTGTTGCTGCCTTAGGCAGCAACAGCACCCAGTCAAATTAGTTTCAAAATATTCAACAACATACCTGTGTAGTTTTTTGGAAATTGATAGTCAGGGTGTTCAAAGATCGATCGATCCCAACACGAGCTAGGTGTGGGTGGAGCTTAGCTAGAGATGGGCGGGGCATAGCTAAAACCGGAAGGGTCCATTGGCATACCAGTTTGCGGCAATCCTGTGAATCCAGACCCAAGATGCTGAATATAATGGACCTTTCCAGTTTTAGCTATGCCACGCCCATCCATAGTTACGCTCCTCCAACACCTCGCTAGTGTTGGGATCTATCGATCCCTGAACCTCCTGTCTATCAATCTCCAGAAAACTGTACAGGAAAACCTGTTGAATATTTTGAAACTAATTTGACTGGATGCTGTTGCTGCCTTAGTTAATTTAGTTTCAAAATATTCAACAGAATGCATACAATTCGTACAACGTGTCGGACTATTAAGCGTTAAAGACTGACTATATCGAGTCAATGACGGGGTCATATTATGACGTCAGCCAAGACGTCACGTATTTCTTATGCAATGCTATTGTAGATCCAAGTAAGCTCGCAATCGATCAGATCACATCCAAGGTAGGCCTATTACTAAAGCTAAAAAGGTGGTCAGAGAACTGTGTTGAATATTACATCAAAGATAATCAACGATAAACCTGAATCAACCGATATAATTTTTTTAAATATCAATTTTTTAAATTCTTCGTATTCCGCACAGATGTAATTTCAATGACGTTCGTTTACAACTGCGCATTTAATTTAACAAAATATTTTGTGAAAAATAATTCTGAATGAGATTCGATGACTTGGCCTTCGTTTTCGAGCTGGTATTTACAACTTCTGCAATATTCAAGTTCTCGATAGACATGCCCAGCATTTTGTGTTCAACATAGGTCAATGTGAATTACATGAACCAAATAATGAACCTTTTCAGTTTTAGCTATGCCCTGCCGATCCATAGTTAAGCGCCGCCCAGGCCTTGCCCGTGTTGGGACAGATCGATCCCTGAACCTCTTGTCTATCAATTTCCAGAAAACTATACAGAGAACCCTTTGAATTTTTTTAAACTAATTTGACTGGTTGCTGTTGCTGCCTAAGGCAGCATCAGCGCCCAGTCAAATTAGTTTCAAAAAATTTAACAGAATGTGTATTAAATGGTAAATACATACAATTAGTACAACGTGTCGGACTATTAAGCGTTAAAGACGGACTATATCGACTCATTCATAACGTCATGATTATGACGTCAGCCTACACGTCACGTAGTTGAACATGACGTCATATGATTGAGTGAGGAAGTGGATTCCTGAATTGACCCACCAGAAAAAAACCTTCGATCCAGAGGCGTCACAAAAGGACTCTTATTTTGCACGGCATTATCCTTGAAAGAATTGGATGGCAGAATTATGCAATGTCTTGTAATTTAGTAGCCAGTCGTTTGATGATGGTCTACCAAATAACACACTCTCCGCGGCCACGATCAACGTCATCTTCACACGGCACGCGTATTCTCGAGTAAATCGGTAAAAGCGAAAACATATATAACATAGAAAAAATATGATGTGGACAACAACCATACGCATCCTCCGTATCACACTATGCCGCACAATTATTTATGAATGTCAAAGTGTACTTCCCTAATTAAGTCTATCATCATTCTAGTCACAAGGTATGAAAGCGACAATCTTAATAATACAACTGTGTCATGAACGGGAGTTTATTCGTACCTAATACTAGAAAGCAGAGTTGTAAGTCTCTAATCGGGTTAGTTTATCTTTATCAGAATGCTTGTACTTATAATTACTACAGATAGTACAGATACTCAATGGAAAAAAATAACAACACACGCACCCTGCTTAGTGGATTTGTATCAGTAATTTACTATCAAATATCAATATGCAAATCCAAAAGTCATTCACATGATTCACTTCCCATCCACTCCAGCCAGAAACTCACTCTTCATTTAGTATTAAATACGTCATGCTTTCAAAACATGACACTGCACATTGCGAATTATAGAACTATGTCCGTTTGTATATTATTGTTCTTAATACTATGGAAATAACAGTTTGGATGCTATTTGCTTCATCATTTCACATAACAGCCGATGATTGACAGTTTGGAGTATGGTTGTGTCATAAAAGGCATGCATTCCAATATTTTCCTTTGTTATACATCTGTATATATTAGCCAATGCAATGGCTGTATTTCTACCACGTGACAGTCCAATAAAGAGTGTTAATAGACTATAAAACGTGTTATTGGACTCGCGAGGCTATTTATCACGTCATAAGAATTTTATGACGCCATTTTATCAGAATTGTTACATCACGCAAATATCGTATTACTTCGGCGTCTCGTCCAATACTGATTTTTAAACACAAATTGGACTCGTACAATAAAAATCTATATTGTAGGCTACTCAGAAATGTTAAATAAACTAATAATAGCTGATATAAAGTTATTTGATCTGATTCTTGCTAATAGTAATATCACGCGAAAGAAACAACTAAGGTTTTGGCACAAACAGTTTTGGCGCGGTGGGATGCACTCGCCAACAAGCTTCGGAATGTTGAGATGGGCCCGGGGAAGATGGCTATCAACCACTAACTAGTTGATGCAACCACTATAAAACACATCACATATATTAGAATAAACATCTCTCAGCCCTCTTGTTAAAATGGTTAAACCTGCAAAATGGCACTTGCAGTGCTCTTGAGTGATGTACATTTTCAGGCCAAGAGAAGACAATTTTTGAAAATTTATCACTGGAATGATCATTCCAATGGTAAAATTTCAAAAATAGTCTTCTCATGGCCTGCACATGTACACTGTCAAAGCAAAAAAGTTGAATTTTCTTAAATATTAACCATTTAATGATCAAGCTGAACAAAACGGGTGGCAACAGGAAGTAAATTTCTGTGGCAAATTTACACCCATTGTCTGCTATAAATAAAGATTTACTGAGTGAGAATTGCAATTTTCTTTGAGATATTTAGAGCTTTAAAGGGTTGTTGACACAGGAGGGGTTAATTGATCACGCATATTTCACTATCCATCCCATTCGTGTTCTCGCGAGAACTCCTACGCGAAACGGGACCAAGCGTGTATTCTCGACATAGCGCGAAGCTACGGCTCTACGTTTAGATTGTATCCATCCAGCTGAAACGATATGCCACGTATAAAATATTCATGGCGTGTTTAGCTTTTTACTATGCGTTCAAAGAACGATATACGCAGGCTTTAACAACTAAATGTTGATATGTTTCTCTACTCCCCAAAAGTTGCCATGATCTACATTTCAACCAATTGACCTTTCTACTTTTGGCTATGCTCCGCCCATCTCTATCTAAGTAGCGGCCACACCTCGTCCGTGTTGGGCTCGATCGATCCCTGAACTTCTTGACTATAAACTTTTAAAAAAATATACCGGGAACCATGTTGAATATTTTGAAACTAATTTGACTGGGTGCTGTTGCTGACTAAGGCAGCAACAGCGCCCAGTAAAATTAGTTTCAAAATATTCAACAACATGTTTATTAAATAGTAGAGACATACAATTTGTACAGCGTATTAAGAGTTAAAGACAGGCCAATCTAATCATTTATGACGTAATGATTATAACGTCATCCTACACGTCACTTGTTTGGCTACGATGTCATACAGCGTCAGATGATAGATGGATACTCTGAAAATGTCCATTTTAGAAAAACCTATATCAATATATATATATACGCTTCGCTATAGGCTTCGCATGTAGGTAGGGAGTTGAATATTTTGAAAGGAATTTGATTAAATTGTTAAAGCGATGTTAATTTCATCTCAAATGTGGTATTGCACCGATAGAATATGGTTTATAGATTCCATATCATTCATATCCTGTCACATTCCCTGATCTGTATCGCAATTATCTGTTTTGTAATATCGAGTAAATGTTGAACAGTGATCGACACCATTTTGTCGCCTCAAGCTATTGTGTGTGATGTCACGTAATCTCCAATGCATCGCACTCTTTATTATGCGATGCTCATCCCATTGAATATTTTGAAACTAATTTGACTGGAAGGTGTTGCTGCCTATGACAACTTCCAATCAAATTGGTTTCAAAATATTCAACAGCTTACCTGTAGGATTGCTTTTATACCACATTGCCAAACTATAGCTGGCCCTTCTAGGACTGAGCGTATATACCGAGGCAGACACATTAGCGTTTTTCTGATTGGTTGAAAAGCAAATCATGACAGCCATCATAGGGTGTAGAAATGTACCAACATTTAACTACTAAATCGTGAATATCTTTCCTTAGCGGTGTGATAAAAAGCTTAAAATTACGTGGATCGTTTATGACCGGCGTGTTAGATCACCTGAATAGCTATCAAGAGATGGGAGTAGTTAGCCTTTAAATTACTTTCAAAATATTCAACATGATAGTTATTACATCATTAAGACGAAATTATATCCGCACACATATGTCATCACATATTATTCTTTAATGAGACAAAATGGCGGCGCCTATAGGCAACTTTAATTTGCTAATTAAATGAAAATTATTTTGATATAAATATAGGAATGGGTTTGAAACTGGTTGATATATGCACTAGCCGTGTATTACGTGTATGTAATCATTTAAAATAAGTATGGTTAGGTTGTTGATTACATTGTAATATACTTGATAGCATGTAGGCGATAGAAACTGGGAGAACTCCAAGCCAATGGACCGTTCCAGTTTATCCATCCACCATATGACATCTTAATCAACTACGTGACGTGTAGGGTAACGTTATATTCAATAAATTCACGAATGCCGTAGATAAGTACGTTACGAACAAATAATTGGTGACGGACTAAGCGTTGTTGTACGAACTGTATGTCTTTACTATTTAACAAAGATGATGTTGAATATTTTAAAACTAAATTGACTGGGCGTTGTTGCTGCCATAGGCAGCAACACCGCCCAGTCAAATTACTTTCAAAATATTCAACAGCTTACCTGTATAGTTTTCTGGAAATTGATAGTTAGGGAGTTCATGGATCGATCGACCCCAACACGGTCGATGTGTGTGGAGCTTAGTTAGTGATGGGCGGGGCATAGCTAAAACTGGACAGGTCCATTGAACGAAGTATAAATTCAATCACTATGGATGCATTAATTAACTGTACTTAATGTTCACTAACTAAGAATAGGCCGACCTCGCGGTCAAGTTGGTGAGACTTCGTAATTACATCTAAAAACGCCTAATTTTGTGTCACGCCCTAGAACGTAGAATACATAAACTAAGTGGATTTGGGCCATATTTGGACACACGACTCCACGAAAGATCATTGCTTGAATTGGATGTTTGAAGTTTGGGGTTGGCGGGGATTTAGAGTGTAGGCCTAAACTTAACGGAATTTGAATGTTTTCAATGATCCCCTTCAAGTGTTGGAGTCAAATGTATCATATACACACTGCGTGCGAGTGCCTCTATTAACACTCATGTGAGCGATCATTTTTCATGCTTGGAGAATTGAATCGTCAACTATTTGGCCCCCAAACCGTATGCGTTTCAATTTCAAGAGAACTCTACAGGAAAAATGTTAAACATTTTGAAACTAATTTGGCTGGGAGCTGTTGCTGCTATACGCCATGACATCTCCCAGTCATTTTAATTTTAGAATATTCAATATAATGTCCCGTGCATCAGTAATAATTTCTCGATTTTTGTCTGTGAGGGGTAAAGAGTTAACGCTTACCATTCGGAAGTAATTCAAATCACAACGGAGGGAAGTACTCGTTGGCCTCGTTAAGTATAATTGGAATATGCTAATATAAAAAGGCCTGCCCTAGCGGACCACTCCATGTAGTCATACGATTAATCGCGATACAGAGGTGGTCTGATACATGATGATGATCGCTTTCTTTCAACCACCTGTCAAAAAGCCTCATTCATATATCTAATAACCAAAATGATGGGCATTGAAGAGCAAAGAACTGATCACTTCGCCCTTCAGCCTTTTGAAACTAATTTGTCTGCCAGGTTCAAGTCAAATTAGATTCAGAACATTCGTCAGGTTTACTGAATAGTTCTCTTGAAATGGAGTAATCCGCTTTTAGCTATGCGCCGCCCATCTCTAGCTAAACTCCGCCCATGATTTGACCGCATTGGGATCGATCGATCCGTACACTCTCTGAATCTAAATGTCCAGAAGAATATGCAGGTATAAGCTGTTGCATATTTAGAAACGCGTATAGCCCGTCATCAATGGACCGTTCCAGTTTTAACAATGCCACGCTCATCTCTAACTTAAGTTCCACTCACACCTCACTCGTGTTGGGATCGATCGCTCTCTGAAATCCCTGGCTATCAATTTCTAGAAAACTATACAGGTAAGCTTTTGTTTATTTTGGAACTAATTTGACTATGGCAGCAACAGCGTCCAGTCGAATGAGATTCAAAATATATCAACAGCACATTTATTAAATAGTAGAGACATGCAATCCGTACGACGTGTTGGACTATTAAGAGTTAAAGACAGGCCTAATGGAATCATGTATGACGTAATGATTATGACGTCATCATACACGCCGCTTATCTGAGTATGATGCCATATGACGTCAGATGATAGATAAATACTCTGGAAAGGTGAATTAAGCCCTCGCGACAAACGTAACTACGTCATTCATGGCGTAATTGACAATGCCGGTGTCCTACACGTCGCCTAGTTGGTCATGACGTCAAATGATTGAGGGATAGATTGGAATCCTCCAGTGAGACACCGATATTTCCGTGGTTAAAGTTCTCGTGTCCCATTAAATATATACCCTCTTGCACGAGGTATGAGATGGCTGCTGATTTCTGTTGGATACTACGCTACCCAGCATGCAACGCTACCCAGTATGCAATTTCCTGACTCCATAATCGTTGTAACTATTGGACGCCAAATTCGTTTGGTCTATTGTCTGTATAGGCCAGGATTTCTCAAACAAAACCACGTGCAAATAGTCATTTCTCCTTCAGCTCTGGAAGCGTACGCATGCATGTAGGGCGTACTATTCACGCCAGTACATTCAACGGCCTAGATTTAAATATTGTTCAGCGCAACTGTGTCAATTTCCAGAAGGAAATTAGAGAAACCTTATATATATATATATATATATATATATATATATATATATATATATATATATATATATATATATATATATATTTTGACAATAATTTGCGTGAAAGTTATTGCTATCAATGACAGCAACAACATTCAGTAAAATTATTGTCAACATAATTATTAGGTAATGCGATTACTACTTGGCACAGATTTGATACTAATTTGAATAAAAAGTGTTGCTACAACAGCTTTCAGTCGCTATATTCTAAAATAATCATCAGATTTTAGTCGACTCTTGCTACGGATTTGAATAGCAATTTGACTGTAAGTTGTTGGTTTCTAAGGCACCAACAACATTGTCGAATTATTATCCACACAAGTGCTGGAGGGCAAATGACTAGTTGCACGTGCAAGCAGGTTGGTTTTGTTTGAGAAATCCTGGCTTATGCAGACAATAGAATAAACGAATATGGCGTCCAATAGTTACAACGAGTATGGAGTCAGGGTATTGCATGCTGGGTAGCATTGCACGCCGGTTAGCATTGCATGCTGGGTAAATTGAACAGACATCGCATATCTTGTGTAAAAGTGTCTATATTTAATGGAACACGAGAGCTTTAAGCAAGTGACCTCTGAATGGAAATCGATATGAATGGATTGAAATAGTATTCGGACCAGAAAATGTGGCTTGCGTTGGACTATGGAGCCCCTGTCCTAATTAAATGCCCATCATTATCCACCTCCAAAATGCAATGGAGGTATCTGGCGTGCCCCTTACATATCTGACGTGATAATCAGCTCCGTCACTAGTTAGTTGACCGAATATAGTCATGAAATTCGAAGTCCATCAAGTGTACGAATTCTATATTTTTGATGGATTTGCAAATTAAAAAATATTCTGTTGGATATTTTGAAGTTAATTAGATTGGGAACAGACATAATCATTCACGTCATATCATGTACAATGAACGATATACTGTACGCAGGCTTTGACAACTAAATGTTGATATGTTCCTCTACTCCCCAAAAGCTGCCATGATCTACATTTCAACCAATTGACCTTTCTACTCTTAGCTATGCTCCGCCCATCTCTATCTAAGCAGCGGCCACACCTCGTCCGTGTTGGGATCGATCGATCCCTGAACTTCTTGATTATAAACTTTTTTTAAAATATACCGGGAACCCTGTTGAATATTTTGAAACTAATTTCACTGGGTGCCGTTGCTGCCATATTTCGCTCTTAATAGATTTCCACTAATTCTGCTAAATCTAAAGATAGTATCTAGATCGAAGGTGGCATAATAAGTCATTGAAATCTGAGGCTGTATGATTATTCTAGTATATGCGAAGAGAACCTCGTCTAAAAAATTTAAGAAATTTAACCGTCAACTCATCTAAAAGATCTGATATCTTTTCGTCATCTGGATAACGTATTTGCCATCATCTGGATACCGTGCCCACACCTGTTTTTGCTGTTGCAGCCAGTAGGTTTCCGACACGTGTTTCTATAACGGGCACTGCATGGGACATCGTCGTCCGAAAAATTCAAGTAATTCTACAGGTAACCTGTTGAATATTTTGAAACTAATTTGACTGGGAGCTGTTGCTGCTATGGCAGCAATATCCCACTGTCAAATTAGTTTCAAACTATTCAACAGACTCCGTATTAAATTGTAAATTCATCAAAGACATACTATTCGTAAATTTAGTGACGGATTTCTTGATTTTTCTTGACGGATTTATACGTCATTATGGGTGTGATGTCAAAAAATAGTGACGCGCTAGATTATGACATTATATACTAGAGTGATAGAGCTGATCCCTCTATTAGCAGATGATGACATTACCTTTAAAATTACGACTATCATGGTAAAATGAACCGAGATTTTGGACTTGGAAAACAGTTGTCCGCTATAGACAGGTATGGTAATATACGAATAACAACTTATGTTAGGCAGTGATGAGGAAAACATAAAATATGGAATTTCATTCATTTTGTCTAAAGCAAATATTTAGGTTTTGATTTGTGACAGCGAACGTAACGGAGAGAGATTTACGTGAGAGGCAGTGGATGAGAGAGATGGGTGATGAGAAGTGTTTGGGTAGTTAAATAAAGTCACTATTATTTGACCCGCCAGCGCACGCATCCACCCACCCACTCACCCGCCCACCACCACTATTCCGATCACGGATTCTGCGACTACCCGTACCACTACTAGCAGTAGCGGTAACGGCAGCAGCAGCAACAGCAGCAGCAGCAGCAGCAGCAACAACAACAACAACAACAACAACAACAACAACATCATCATCATCGTCAGCAGCAGCAGCAGCAGTAGTAGTAGTAGTAGTAGTAGTAGTAGTAGTAGTAGTAGTAGTAGTAGTAGTAGTAGTAGTAGCAATTACAGTAGCAGTAGCAGTAGTAGTAGTAGTAGTAGTAGTAGTAGTAGTAGTAGTAGTAGTAGTAGTAGAAGTAGTAGTAGTAGTAGCAGCAGCAATAGCAGTGGTAGTAGTAGTAGTAGTAGTAGTAGTAGTAGTAGTAGTAGTAGTAGTAGTAGTAGTAGTAGCAATAGCAGTAGTAGTAGTAGTAGTAGTAGTAGTAGTAGTAGTAGTAGTAGTAGTAGTAGTAGTAGCAATTACAGTAGCAGTAGCAGTAGCAGCAGTAGTAGTAGTAGTAGTAGTAGAAGTAGTAGTAGTAGTAGCAGCAGCAATAGCAGTGGTAGTAGTAGTAGTAGTAGTAGTAGTAGTAGTAGTAGTAGTAGTAGTAGCAATAGCAGTAGTAGTAGTAGTAGTAGTAGTAGTAGTAGTAGTAGTAGTAGTAGTAGTAGTAGTAGCAATAGCAGTAGCAGTAGTAGTAGTAGTAGTAGTAGTAGCAGTAGCAGTAGTAGTAGTAGTAGTAGTAGTAGTAGTAGTAGTAGTAGTAGCAGCAGCAGCATCAGTACATCAATATTATTAACAGGTTATGCTTATCTGGATTCCCTTATAATAACATCTGTAACATGACTCAGTAAATAATACCTTCTATTATTCAGGAAGTAATTGTAATTCCCTGAAACTATATACGATAATACACTTGACATCCGTTCATAGTTGTTTTAGTGTTGACGTTGATACTCATTGTACTAAGAATTAAACAGGATATAGCTCCGGACTTTAAAGGTGCACATTCGCAGCGGAATACTTGAAAATAAAATTGTAAAAATTGCAAACTTTGAGAGGCTATAAGGCCGTGTTCTCACTAGAGAGTTAATCAGGAATAACGCCATACGTAAGTATGGCGTTATTCCTGATTACGCCTCTAGTTGGAACACTGCCTTAAATTGTGTACCTAGATGTAATGAAACGAAATAAATCTTAAAGGTTCATTACCTCCGAGATAGAAATAAATTTGGAAAATGTCACTACTTTTTATGTAATATAATGGTCCCGGTGTATTATTAGTACATACTAATTTTTATACATAACTTCCTCCCTCACCCACCCACCCCTCCACACCTCCCGTCAAACACATTTGTTATTATGTGCTGGAAACTCGTGTGAGCGTATGAGTTTTCAATTTAGGAAAGCGTTATATTCACGAAACAATCCAATTGGAAAGAACTCAGAAAACCTTGCATATGTCTAGACAGTTCGCCGGCGGCTGAAAAAATACTAGCGCCACGACCATAGGCGATCAGAAACATCATAGAGCTAAACGTCACGAGGACTGAAACTGCAAAAGATTCTATGGTGAGGGGTGGGTGGGGGGGGGGGATGGGGACATCAAACAAATAAGTCCCATAATAATATTTTTTGTTTATGAAAGACAAGCCATGAATCGCAAGCCGCCACTAAGAAACGAATACTCTGGTTTCTCCGCGAAACGGACATGCGGGCGACCCCGATTTGTGTTTACATTTATTATATTTGTGAAATTCATAATTTGCAACTTCTTGGATATTGAGTACTCGTATATATAAGAATTAAAAATTTTATGTTAAAATGGCAGTATGGACCGGATAGAAGCGTGTTATGGCCATGGTTCCATATATTAAATGTAGGCCTATAGCTCTATCATTTATGATTTATTTCGATACCTTACGACTAGGAACACAATCTAAGGTCGTGCTATCACTAGATACATAATCAGGAATAACGCCATACTGATGTATAGCGTTATTCCTGATTAGCTCTCTTGCGTGAACACGGCCTCAGCCTCTAAGAGCAATACAATTTTAATAATTAAATTTTAAGCATTCTGATTTGAATAGGAATCTTTAAATAAATTTTGCAATATTACATTTGTGTAATGGTTTGATGTGCTGTATGGCCTAACTACGTAGGCCCTACACACTTTGAAACCGAAATTCGGGTTCTGTTACCCATATTGGTTATTTTTTGGTATGCTTTTCTGCAAATAATGGCGGTTGGTCAATAACATCAATGACACCTAGTTACCTACATTTCAACACGTCTAGAGTAATAAATTAGCTGTCTTTGATATCCACTGCCATTTGGCCCCAAACTATATATTCACTGATAACGCATATTACCAGTCCCAGACTGGGTCAATACCTGTACGGCAACAGTGATAATGGCGATGCCGCTGCTGCCGATGCTGCTGCTGTTGATGCTGCTGCTGCTGATAACAATGATGATGACGACGATGATGATGATGATGATGACGACGACGATGACGACGACGATGAAGTAGAAGAAGAAGAAGACGACCGCTACAACCACCATGGCCACGCTCATCATCATCATCATGGAAAATGCGAAGACAATTATCAGTAATGGTGAACAAAATTGAAAAAAAAATTGCCTAAGACAAAGAAATCTGAAACTTACTAATTAATACATTTACTCACCGTAATACGAACAACGATAAATCAACTTTGTAGACTTCAGTGGCTAAATTTCATTTTAGACATTTAAAACCAAGTATTTCCCATCAAATATTCCAACGTTTTGCACCTTAAGACTAAACTCAAACTGGAAAACATTCTTAACTTTTTTTTTTCTTCGAATAAAGACACCATCTGAGCATCTGCACCTGTAAGCGTATCACACTAAAGGCATAATAATTAGATAGAGTAATATTTAACGTAAACTATAGACGTATGTTTTGACGCAAACACAGCGTTCAATGATTCGTCGGTAGATAGGAAATATTTCACTCACTCATAAGCGTTAGGTACCCGGATTCTATATTGAGAGACGGCTACAGGCTGGCACAGAACATTGGAAAACCGTGTAAGCAAATTCGCATACGAGGCTATTGGCCATAGCTCTGAGTACATTGGTGACGTTGCCAAGGTAGAGCATTATAATACGAAAGACTGAGGGGTGGGTGGGTGTGGGGGCGGGGGGGTGGGGTGGCATTGGCACCCGGCCCCATATCTTGACCAACACCCACTTTAATTTCTATCCAAAAAGATTAGAGAGATTAATATGTTTTATACGGTTTCTCTTTTTACAAATAGCTGTTTGGACATAATGGTTCATGACTGTATTACATTTAAATACTATTTATTATCTTCTAAATGCTCCCCGATGATTTCTCTCTTACATATGCATAGGTAAACACGGAGCATCTGTTGACTATTAAATTATTCTATTCTAGCTCTTTATTTCCATTGGTTGTTCACAAATTTTTTTTAGTCGGCTGAGACCTAATGCAGCAACAGCTGCGAGTTAAATAGTTTCCAAAATATTCCATAGCTGACCCATATGCTTATTTTGAAAGTGAGATACTGAGATACTGTGATTTCATTGTTGAAAGTATTGTACCAACTTAACCCCTCTAGGGTCAACTTAACCATTTAATGGTCAAACTGACCAAAAAACTAATTTGCAGTGACCTTCAGACATGGCTATTTGAAAGGCTTAGAGAAGAGTATTTTTGAATATTTACCACTAGAATGACTGGCTCGGTAACCGAGCCAGTCATTCTAGTGGTAAATGTTCAAAAATACTCTTTTCTCGGCCTGCAGGTAGACACTGGCTAAGTCAAAACGTAAATTTCCTCTACCATTACCCCTTTAATGGTCCAGCCGCCGGAAAAAATTGTCAGTGGTAAATTTGCAAAAAATAATCTAAAATTAAAATATCTTGGAAAGTATTGATCATCAAAATATTTAATCGCTATATCAAGTATTATTTTGATCGCTTTGAGACGCTGTTGACGCACGAGGGGTTAAGTTGTCGCTACCTTTTCGTTTCAAAACAGACTACACATCTCGAAAATCTTGGAAATTCACGCTGCAAACGGTTTTAAGTTAGTCAACGTGTTCTCTAGCTAATCAGAGGTATGAGTACAGTTGTATGCACTCGAGTGCAAGTACAAGTACAGTGGGAAGTAATCAAGTACGAGTACAAGTACACGTACTCATAACATACATAAGTATTGGATACACGCAAGATATGTAGGGGAGAGCGGGGAGGAGTGTGCCCGTTTTATTACCGGGCGCTGCATCTAATGTTTATGCTGATAGACCTTATAAGACAGTGAGTGGCGTAGTAAGAGTTCGGCCCAGTATTACTTACAATTGATAAGTGATAACAAATGCTAATTTCCAGTTTATCCATCAATCATTTGATGTCATAATAAACTACGTGACGTCTAGGATGGTGTCATAATCAATGACGCCATGAATGACATAGATAAGTTCGTCACGAACGCTTAATTGATGACGGACTAAGCGTTGTTGTACGAATTCTGTGTCTTTACTATTTAATAAAGATGCTGTTGAATGTTTTGTATCAAATTTAAATGGACGCTGTTGCTGTCATAGGCATCAACAGCACCCAGCGAAATTAGTTTCAAAATATTCAACAGCTTACCTGTATATTCTGCAAATTGATAGTCAAGCAGTTCAGATATCGATTGCTCCCGATACGGCGAGGTGCGGGTGGAGCTTAGCTAAAGATGGGCGGGGCATAGCTAAAGTTTGCTTCCTCCATTGCAATCTAAGCGTAGAGATTAGAAATTCTGAGGTAAAGAATTGTGTCCCACTACATCCGCACATTAGGAGGACTGGGACATGCGTCGGGAGGTATGTATATATAATTTATTCGCAATAGGCCATCGGCCCTTGAGTGTACAACATTACACATTCATGAGCGTTGGTATTAATTGACATAATGATCATCGTAATACAGTATGTGTTTGCAAGCGCTTGCAAACACATACTGTATTACGATGATCATTATGTTAATGATGACATGATTTAAAGTGTGTTTAGCAGTGACACCCACGCTGCTTTCAAAATAATAAAATAAAAATAATAATAATAAAATAAAAAAAAGAAAATAAATAAATAGCTAGCATTCTAATAATTGTATATCATTTGTATACAGGATATAATACATGTATGTAAACTTTTGACTAATAACTGACTATTTCTACTTGTAATATGTTGTATATATTTGTACATAGTATGATTTGTGTGTAAGTGTACTTGCAGTGGGGTTTTTTTTCTCTGTCAGTTTGTCTGTGTGCGTGCGTGTGTATGCATGTGTGTGCATTCTTTCTGAGGGCCTCGGGAAGATCAGATTTTACTGACGTTGTTTACCCTCATTAAATAAAGATTATTATTATTATATTGACGATCAAAAGGAAATAATCTTTCTATTCTTCGATATATCTAAAGCCTTTGATCGAGTATGGCATCGTGGCCTCCTACAGAAGCTTAGGAATGTTGGTATCTGTGGAAATCTACTTATATGGTTCGAAAATTATCTTGGAAACCGATACCAGCGAGTAGTTATAAACGGCAATGAGTCCACCCTACTTCGTTTACATGCTGGAGTGCCACAAGGCTCTGTGCTTGGTCCTTTGTTATTCTTAGTTTTTATTAATGACATGCCCAGCAATATAATTCACAATATTAGACTTTTAGCTGATGACACGTGCCTATATGTAATGTCAGATGATCTAAAAGAACACACTGCCACACTCGATTACGATCTACTGACCATGACGCATTGAGCAAACATGTGGCTCGTCGAGTGTAATGCCTCGAAAACTACATCTCTAATTTTTTTCCCCTGCGCAACGAGCCCACATCCTTTTCAATCAACTTCAAAGATTCTGAAATTCTACCGTCAACTGATCATAAGCACCTCGGCATTACCTTTAATAACAAAGGGAATTGGCGTAACCATGTGAGTAATCTCATAGCAAACGCTCAACACAAACTCTCCTTACTTAAAGGTCTAAAATATATTCTAGACCGTAAATGTCTAGAGATCATGTGCAAAACATTTATTAGACCATCGTTAGAATATGCAGATGTTGTGTGGGATAATATTCCACAATATCTTGTAATTCGGCTAGAGGATATCCAAAAAGATGCTCTCAGAACGGTATGTGGAATGACACGTAGTGCGAGCACTGAAGACCTGTACTTAGAAACAGGCATCGAAACCTTGTCAAGCAGACGTGAATTTCATAGATTATCTATGCTATTTAAAATTATTAACGGGATGACCTGTGAGGTTCTGGTCAACCATCTTCCCACACTATCCCAAGCACGAAATCCTTACAATATCCATCATCCAAATTTCTTCACTCCATTCCGCTGCCGTACTGAGCTCTTCTATGGATCCTTTTTCCCAGCAACGATCCGCGCCTGGAACATGCTTCCTGTGCCGGTGAGAGATTCTGTCACTCTTCTAGAATTTAAAAGCAAACTCAAGGCTATGTCACCCATACGACAACCCCCTGAGTGGTATTACGTAGGCCCGAGGTTTGCCAACATAATGCTATGCAGGCTCCGAAATGGTTGTAGTTCTTTAAACCGACATCTATTTGACAACTTTCTGTCGGAATCTGCCAGTTGTTCTTGTGGGCACAATGATGAATCTACAAACCACTACCTCTTACATTGTGCCCTTTTTAACGAGCATAGTCGTTTTCCAAAATCAGCTTGCCTTGAACGATATTTCTCTTGCTAATCTTACGGTCAACCAGCTTCTATACGGGACTTACACTGCCAACTTGGAAATGAATAAACTGATCTGTAATACGGTATGTCAATACATAATTAACACCAACCGCTTTCAGTAGCTTCCCGTTCGCGAACTTATAGTCTAAGGGGTAAATGGACAGCAGCCCAACACGTACAGGTCGGGGCGAAGGCAGCACCTAGAGCTCACCTCTGCTATTCTTCCATTTGATCTTATTCCTCGCTCTCTCTCTCTATCTCTCACCCTCTCTCCCCCCCTTTCCTCCTCTCTCTATCTCGGTCTTTCTTCCTGCTCTCCCCCACCTCACACTCAACATCCACACACTTATGCACACCAATAGACTACAATTAATTAAACTATTATGATTTGCCGCCATTTTGTTGTAAAAAGTTTTGAATAATCTGTATGTGTATGGGAGACACGGGCATAAGACTCTAAGTCTTATCGTGCTTCCATCTGAACAAAAAAAAAATCACGTTTAAACCAACCAATACTTCAATATTCTCTGGTCAGATAGAGTGGTACTCTACCCAACTCCCCATGAATTATACAATTCGAAATCCCGTGCCTCACATTTAATAACTGTTTGCAAAATTTTAAGTGACATTTTTCAACTTCAGAAACCTGTATTAAACCCCCATGTCTCACTGCCATAACAAAGAATAGGTAGGATTAGTTTGTCAAAGAGACTGTATGACTGTATGAACCACTGGTGGAGGACAGAACATATAAAGGAAGGCACGATTTCAAGAAACCCCACTTTGCCGTGTTAGGATCGATCACTGTAAAAGATTCTTTTCTTGACTTTGGAGGCAGTAGACCTAGCGTTGTCAGCTTGGTCACTATGGTTACTGATGTACTGCGTATGCCTACATGAGTGGGTGCATTTACCCCAACGCTGCTAAGCATACGCCTATATGCGCTCGCGTGAAGTGGCGGACATCGACAATTACCGTCCCTTGGCGAAGCTACATGACCTAACGGTGCTATTTAATTGGTCCGCTTCGGTTATTGAATCGCCTAAAAATTATTTAAACAAAGCATTGCAAGTAATCGAAATGTAAACGCTAATGTCAGCTGGAGGTTTTATTTCAAATTCGACACGTATTTCTACTGTTTCGTTTTAAGTTGGTGTCTTGCGTGGTGCATGTTTGGATGTTTGGACAAACAATGTATTTCCCCACTCCGCTCAGCAGAATACTTGTGCAGTTGGGGCCCCTTAGTAACTCTATATTAGCTTGCATTTGATATACTTTGATAATAGGCCATATCTGCCTTAAACCTTCCATGATGGTCCTCATGCATACTGAGGTGTGCGTGCGTGCGTGCGTGCGTGCGTGCGTGCGTGCGTGCGTGCGTGCGTGCGTGCGTGCGTGCGTGCGTGCGTGCGTGCGTGCGTGCGTGCGTGCGTGCGTGCGTGCGTGCGTGCGTGCGTGCGTGCGTGCGTGCGTGCGTGCGTGAAACTATTAACCAGCCTTTCTAAGACATCGGTCAACCATTTTAGAAATCAGTTTCAGCTTGATAACTCTGCATGACTTGTCTGAAATTTCATTTGACCGACAAAAGTTGCGTATCAATATCATCTGCTATCCTAATTTCAATTTAGCCAGCAGATGAGCATTTTGACAATGCTTTCAATAATTAACAAAGCGTGTTTAATACAGCCCAACCGATAACGGACGCCGAAATCTCCACTTAACAGTGGTCCATATAGAGAGGTGTTCACGTGCAGGCCGTATTTAGATATGTGGGGGCCTGGGGAAAAGAATGAGGCGGGGGGGGGGGGGGGAGGTCTGGGGTCTGAGGACCCCCAGGAATGTTTTTACATCTAGGTGCTCTGAGACGGCCAGAGAGTCTACTTTTAGGGTGAATTATGGCGCTTTCTTTCATTGTAAAATTATTTTATTTTGCAAATTTTCGTAATTAACATTGTTGCCGAACACCAAATAAGAATTGGGGCCCCCACAAATATTAGAATAGAATTATAATGCATGATTAAGAGTTCGAAACTAATAAAGTTTGCTTTAAATGTCCTATAACTTCCAAAAAAGTGCATAATTTTATTTTCATTTTTAAATTGTGGGGGCCCTTGCTTGTGGGGGCTCCGGGGCTGTTGCCCCGCTTGCCCCCACCCCTTAAATACGGCCCTGTTCACGTGATACAAGTAATGTGCTATATTAACCGACTTCTGGGTACACGAATAGGAAACGGCTGTCCTTCAAGACGGATGATCGACGGATGGTTGTACAATCACCCGTTTGAAAGAACCACCATCTTCTGATCCCCAAAAGCAGGTGACTGTTATTGCCAGGGTTTCGACTTTCGAACGTAGTTCCATAATATCATTAAATTCCCGATTTCCGACTTCACATTTTCAGCCACTCTGTCCGAATACAGTTTTCACACCCAATCTTCCCTACACTATAATTGCCCCGCTAGGTATATAAGCATATTTATTAATAAATTTCCATCCCCCTCCTCTAATAACTCGCGCGCAGATGTTCAGTCATTCGATCCCGAACGGATTTAAATCATGCCATTGATTCGATCAATCGCTGCAAGTATTTACGAGTGATGAGTTGCCAAAATAGCATCGACATATCCGGTCACGAAAGCTAATTGGCTGGATTTAACCATTCCAGAGCATTCGTCTGCTGCACGCTCCTGAGTAGCCGTCCGCCTGCCAAGCAAACGACCCAATGCCCATGCAGCATACGACATAATGACTACATCATATATGATACTCTGCTGGATATTTTGAAAATAATTTGATTGAAAGTTGTTGGCGCCGGAGGCACCAACAACTTTCAAGCAAACTATTTTCAAAATATTTTAGCAACCATCCAGTGCAACGATTACAGGGGTGTGAGAGTTAATACCACAACACCGTGCCTCTATATACTTTTCCGCGGAGAACGTATCTTAAAATAAATTGTTATTGGTGTGTATGGCACGATGTCACACGCTATGACGTTTGTAAAATGCTTTTCGAAAAGAAATACTCTTTTGATAACCGCTCTGCGATTCAGTTCCAAGTGGATGTTGTGGGGGTTAGGGTCAGAGTGATGCGCTTTCCTATTTTAGTAATGGAGGGATCCGATCTGTCACCAATCTAGCTCCGTCTTGAACATGGAAATGTCAGCCAACTGTACGAAATGTACGGCTTTGATTGATCTATTATTTAATACATATTCTGTTGAATATTTTGAAACTAATTTGACTGGACGCAGGTTGCTACCACAGGCAGCAACAGCGCCCTGCAAATTAGTTTCAAAATATTCAACAGCCCACTTGTATAGATGCCTTGAAATTGTGATTCTGAGATTTCAGGATTCAAAGTTATGAATTGATTCCAACACATGTAAAAAAGAGGGCGGAGTTTAGCTAGAAATGGGCGGGGCATAGCTAGAATTAAATCCCTCTATTAGATTACAGACACGTAGAATGAGGTTAATTTACAGTTAATATGTAGTTTCATTAAAATGTTTCGAAAACATAAGTGTTTAGTAAAATTGTAAAATAATAGCCGACTTGATGTTCAAATTTCTGTTCATGCGCCTACATGTACCTATTCGAAATCTAGGAATATGTTTTCTTTTACTCAACAATATCAGAATGCAGACAACGTTATCATTGAAACACTACAATGCATAGACACAGTTAGCCCTTTAAGCTATACAGAAAACATTTTGACGCGAGGAATCTACTGTTGAATCTTTTGGAAGTAATTTGACTGGGAGTTGCTGCTTCCTATAATGGCAACATGTTCCAGTCAAATTAGTTTTAAATTATTTTATGGTTTTCCTGATTAGTTGTCATGAAATTGAGCTATATTGGTATTATACGGGTTATATATATGAATTTATAATTACCCCCAACAAACCTAGACGTATCCCCCACCCCTACCCACCCCCTCACACACAGACCGACCCCCACCCCTCCCACTCCGGAGTAAGTACAAAGGTCCGATCGAATACCTACCAAAATGCAAAATTCTGCAAACCATTCGTAGTTAAACAAAGTACAAATTCTTATTTCAAATCCTCTGACCCATCTGCCGATTATAGTACGCAAGTGAATTATAGGTAACTTTAGGGGAGTCGTGCAAGCACTACATTTTTGGGGAAAAGGCAGGCCAAAGTAATCTAGAATTTGGTTTCACACTTGGAAAATTACCATCAGTTGCAGCAGTACTAATGACTGAAGTTGTAGCGGAATGCAGAGAAAATAAAGTGCCCCGCTATATAGGCTTTATGGATACTCAGAAAGCATTTAACGTTATCTGGCATTCTTCATTATTGCGCCGTCTCTACCTCCTCGGTATAACAGGGAAGCTATGGTTGATTGCGAATGGAATGTACAGAAACATGTCAGCACAATTCAGATGGGAGGGACATAGAAGTAGACAGTTTGCAGTCAAACAAGGCCTTCTACAAGTGGTGTTACGTCTCCTGATCTTCATAAGCCATATGAGGATCCGCTACTGAAACTACTTAGTCTACATATTGGTTCAATATATCTGGACTCAATAACACTATGTGATGATAGGACAGTCCTAGATACATCTCCAGATGGGGTACAGGTGGGGATACATGCCCCAAAAATGCATGTAAATAAAGAACGATATGTTAATGGTATTGCCAAAAGCCAAGTGATGATTTTCAATCAAGACAAAGAAACAGAATATACGTGGGCACTAAGCGAAAAAAGATGGACGTGGTAAATGAATATAAACATCTGGGACTAGTGAGAACAGACGACAAAAGTGGCCTAGGCAAGGAAATTATAAGAAAGGCCTGTGCAACAGCTTATTCATTGATGGGTGCTGGCTTTCATGGAATTAATGGACTTAGCCCAAGTGTCAGTATAACACTTTGGTCAACTTATGTAATATCTCGATGCACGTGTGGACTGGATGTCTTAATTATAGCAAAGAAGGAAATGAGATAGATCACTACACATGAAAGGAAACTCCTAGAGCAATTTCAATCACTGCCAAATAGCTGTGGAAATTCACTGGCATATTTACTCCTGGGTGCACTACCGGTAGAGGCAGAGATAGACAAGAAGAAGCTGACATTACTTGGTGCAATACTAAGAGTGAAGGCTCTGTCGAACAACAGTTAGCAATGGTCCTTTCCAGAGTACCCACCCATCATATGACGTCATAATGAACTGCGTGATGTGTGCAATGACATCATAATGAATGACGTCATGAATGATGTCGATAAGTACGTCACGAACGTATATTTGAAGACGGGCTATGGGTTGTTGTACAAATTGTTTGCTTTTACTATTTAATAAATATTCTGTTGAATATTTTGAAACTAATTTGACTGGGCGCTGTTGCTGCCTATGGCAGCAACAGCACCCAGTCTAATTAGTTGCAAAATATTTAACAGCTTCCCTGTATACTTTTCAGGAAATTGATAGCTAGGGCATTCGGGGATCGATCAATCCAAGCACGGCGAGGTGTGGGTGGAACTTAGCTAGTGATGGGCGGGGCCTAACTAAAAATGGAAAGGTTCATTAGGCAGCTCGGTATGGAAAGAGAAGACAAACACAGTTGGTTTCAAGATGCCGAATTGATTTTACAAAAATTTCAATTACCATCAGCTCACCTGCTGCTACAGGACCAACCATTTAAATGTGTATGGAAACGTCAAGTTCAAAAGGCTGTCAACACGGTAGTCCTAGAGATGCTAAAGGAGGACATTAAGCAGATATCATCAGCCATGTTTGTAAATGTCGACATCCTTGATATCTGAAGGCCACATTTGATCTGGTCTACAATGACAGCAAATACATATGATGTGTTATCGTGCCGTCATCAAGGCAAGGTTACTAACAGGTACATACTATCTGCAAGCACACAAATCCAAATTTAATCAATATGAGAATGATACCTGCCCTTTTTGTAAGAACGAAGACCGTATGCATTTCCTATTTCAGTGTCAGGAATGTGCAGATATCAGAAGCATCTATATAGCGGAAATCGAGCGCCTAGTGGCAGCAGATAGCTGCCCATTAATAAGCAAGGATTAGAATCTTATTCTCCAGATGTTACTCGACACAGCTCTCTTGTTTGGCCTGATGAAAGCGACGCGATGTTGAAAATTGAATCTTTCAGCCAGAAGCTCTGTCATAAACTTCATATCAGACGTAATCTTCTCTTAAGTGAAATTAACGAATTACCTAATAAAGTTTGCATTATAAAATATTAAGTTAGTATAGTTAAAGCTAATTGCGCATAGTAAAATATGATGCACATTATGCTCACTGGATGCTCCTACATGTAAATAACAATGAACTAATTTACACGTCTAGTGAACATAAATGTACTCGTTTATGCACTGTGAACATATACTCCTCTACATGCACTACAGATAAGAAACCACGTGCGTGTTTACTCGCACACGCGAGTACATAACTATCAGAATGATCGTTTGCGTGTGTATATATAATATATAATTAATGGACTGAGCGGATTAGGTGAAAACTCAGTAATTGGTCGTATTCCCGGATTCTAAAGATTCCCGGATAAAACACCAAAAGGTGGTGCACCAGACATTGGCCGAAACGGTAAGAACAGAACACGTGACAAAGGCCTCAAACCTGTCACGCGCAAATCAAGTCCCATCTGGAGGGCTAGCTGATTGCGCGCGCGCGACATACAGTGAGGTGGTCGTCACCTGAAATAATTTGAAAATCAGATGCTACCAGAGGCCATTTATTAAATTTTCTAGCAATACGTATTGATTTTCCTTTGCCTGCAAACATGTTTACGCATTTTCCCCTTTAAAATAGTCTAGTAAGTTTCCAATCCAATCAAAATCTACACAAACATTTTGGGGCAAAGTCATTTTGTATATTTTTCAGATTTTCTTTGTATTTTCAAATACGATATATTTTTGCAAACATGATGAATTTATGCTTCACGCTAGCAATACATTCACTGCTGCTGATACGGGTCAAATGCATAAGTATCTAGTGGGATGCTCAGAAAGTAGAAAGTTTACACAATCTTAAGCTAGCTGATAAAAATTAAAACCATGGACTTTACCACAGTCATCAAGATGTGGATGTATGTCTGTCTACTCTGTAACTATGTGAATCCAGGAGATATTTTAATGAAATTTTGGGAATTATTACGATATGAAGATTCCACATGGTAAATTTCTAGTTGATAGTTTTAAGTATTTTGTTAAAGGAGACCTCACCGTATCCTATCCTAACCATCCAGGTGATTGAATTTGACCCCAATAATCCATGCCTGATATTTTAGCTTTTTATCGAACCAATCAGAAAAAAGCCTGGTGCGTCCGCATCCGTATATACGCTCAGTCATCGAGGTGCCATTTTTAGTGTGGCAATGTGGTGGTAAAAGTAAAGCTAGAGGCAAGTTGTTGAATATTTTAAAACTAATTTGACTGGAAGTTGTTGCTACCATAGGCAGCAACAACTTCCAGTTACATTAGTTTCAAAATATTCAACGAGATTAACATGACAGAAGTAAGGAATGTAATGCATTTGGCATTTACGTGACATCACACACTATCGATTGAGGAGACAAAATGGTGGCGATCACTGTACAACGTTTACACCATATTACAAAGCAGATTATTGCGATACAGATAATGCTATGTGTCAGGATATGAATGATATGGAATCTATAAACCATAATCTGTTCATGTAGTACCACATTTGAGATGAAATTAGCATCCCTTTAAATATAAAATGGAATGGAAATTGTATTAATTTGTAGGTACTATTGGTGTCCGCAAACGCACTACATCTTCTAATCTATTAGGCGAATCAGAATATCTTAGTATAAAAAAATCCCCACTTCATCAACTAGAAAATTTGTATAATATATAACCTCACATATGCGTCCAGGGGTCTGGTTGTCTTGGCCAGAAAGATTTTGAAAAAAAGCGCAGGGAGGTGATTTCGTGGATTTTGAGAAGCAAAGAACGTGCAGGTTAATCTTTCTTGTGTCAATATAACGTTTTAACGGTCAAGCCAGCCAAAATCTGCCTCTGTAATGGTCCTCAGGAATGCCCATTTGCAGGCCAAGAGAAAAATATTTTATCACTGGCATGACTGGCTCGATTAGAATTCCAGTCGTAAATTTTCAAAGATTTTCGATCGTGGTAAAGTGAATTGACACTGGCTAAGCAAAGAAATTAATTTTCTTAATCATTAACACTTTCAGAATCCAGTTGATAAAAACGGCGTCTTTAATGGCCATTTGCAGGACAACAGAAAGTTGTTGTTTGTTGTAAATTAAAAGCAAAAAGTATAATTTTCCTGTAAAAAGCGTTTTTGATATAAGTTGTATTTTGAGCGCTTTGACGAGCTGTTGACACAAGAGGAGTTTTAATATAGAAAATTGTATTGCCATGATCTCTGGGGGATCCCGGCCCCCACCCGCGACCTTTTGCACGATCCACTAATAATTACACGTAAATAAATCATATGTGGCTATTCAGTCTAAATGGGTCGGCCTGAATAGGGACAAAATTGCACTATTTAAAATGAAACCTGGTAATAGATTAATTATTTCAAGAATGTTACTAATTTAGCCAAAAAACCCGGATATTTTTTGACACGATGTCCGGAAATCTGGGGGCCTGTTAAAAAATCCGCATTTTTTCGGATAAATCTGGAGATATTGTCGTCCTGCGGTGCTACGGTATTGTGAATATTGAATTATTTAGACATCATGAAACACACCCACTCCACGATCGGGCTTGCACTTTTAGTGATTATCAGGTGGAGGCCTTTATACCTGATTGACAAGAAAAGTGCGAAACCGGTCGTGGAATGGATGAATCTCATGGTGTCTGAATAATAGTGCGATCCGATCTGTCACTCAAGTATCTGACGTCAGTATCAAATACGTCACAGATGAGCTGACGTGACAATCATAATGGCGTGTTATAACTCTGTCATGAAGCTCGAACGGTCCGTCACGTGTACAAATATTATATCTTTGACGGATATGTATTGTAATAAACATTCTGTTGTATATCTAGAAATAGACCCATCGTTTAGTTTATTATAAAATAATGTTTCATGAATTGTTTCGTTTGTGGAAAATATCAGACATGATTGATTTCCGAAATATTTGGGTCAGTTATTCGTTCAATGCGCACTACGAACATTTGATTACAACATGCACTTCCGGCAACTGTCTTGTAGTAAATCTTGATAGTTTGCTGTTAGCCTTACACCACCCACTCCAACACTACACTACGCATTACCTACCGTTGGTGCATGCCCGATTGACAGCGAAGAACTCTCTTTGGTGCTGTGGCTGTGTTGAGTAGCAAGGCTTGTCTCACCTTGCTAAAATCAAACAAGAAATATGTGAACTGGAGATAAACAACTTCTTTTAAACATTTAGATTTTGTATTTTGGCTATGTTCCTAAAAATCAAAATGTGAGAGATTGCACGCCTCATCTCGTTTTAAATTAATGTATTTTCATTATTTCGTTCCGTTATTACGAATACGAATGTTATTTTGAAAATGGCTTTGCTTAAATCCGTTACTGTCTATGACAGCAACAGTTTTCATCAACGACAATTTCAAAATAACTAGAAACTATCCTTCCTCAACTTCCTACGGTCAGATACACACTGGTTAATTGATAATATATTATAATAATATATGCCAGAGGTTATTCTTTTCATTTTGAACTTTTGATAAATTTAAACACCCCCTTGTTGCATACAGCCCGGGATATCTATCCGTATGTTAACCTAACTGTTGTAATACATGTCAGGAATAGTATATCATAGTTGCTGAAAGTAACGGATTTATAGCTGAGAAAATATTAACCATTTAATGACTAAATTTGTTCACAAATATTTAAATATTTACTTATTGAATGCCCATTTGCAGGCTGAGAAGACTATTTTTGAAAATCTACCACTGGAATGACTGGCGCTGTTATCGAGCCAGTCATTACGGTGGTAAATTTTCAAAAATTGTCTTCACTTGGCCTGCAAATGGACATTCCTCAAGACCTCTACAGAGGTCGGTTTTGACCAGCTTTGTCGTGAAAGTGTTAAAGAAAACAAAAACAACACATTTTGGACAATTTTTCACCGGCATACTTACCTCATCATCTCTCTCTCTCTCTCTCTCTCTCTCTCTCTCTCTCTCTCTCTCTCTCTCTCTCTCTCTCTCTCTAAATATATATATATATATATATATATATATATATATATATATATATATATATATATATATATATATATATATATATATATATATATATATACTCTTAGATGATAAATAGTAAGAATACGTGCATTCGTATGAAAAAGTATTACCTAACCATTTAACCAGTTAAATTATTTCAAAATATTCAGCAGAATTCTCCTTATAAAGGATTATATTTAACCTGTATATGTTAAAGTCCTATAGGCCTTTCATGAAGAAACCTGAAATGCTTTACTTGGATACGCTGCTACGAAATATTGTGTGTATCTATTATATATTAAACCTAATAAACCACTTGCTTTTTTGGGTGGGGGTTGGGGGAGGGAGAGACTGGTGGGCGATAAAACATAGGCGTATATCGTAGACGGTAACCGTTCTATGTTCCGCAAACAGCAATGGAGGTATCCAGTTTTAGCTATGCTCCACCCATATCTAGATAGGCTCCACCCATACTTTGCGCGTGTTGTGATAGATTGATCTATGCCCTTTCCGAATCTTAATTTCCTGAAGACTATACAGGTAAGCTGTTGAATATTTTGAAATTAAATTACCTGGTTGCTGTTGCTGCCTATGGCAGCAACAGCGCGCAGTCAAATTAGTTTCAAAATATTCAACAGCATTTTATTAAATAGTAAAGACATACAATTCGTACACCAACCCTTAGTCCGTCATCAAGTATGCGTTCGTGACGAATATATCCACGCCATTCATGACGTAACCGATTATGAAATCATCCTACACATCACGGAGTTGATTATGACGTCATGTGGTTGAATGGATTGATGGATTAACTGGAATCCTCTTTTGACACCACAATTAAAGGAAATTTTAATGGAGGGGTTCATTTCTAGCCATGCTCTACTCATTTCTAGCTAAGCTCCGCCCATGCGTTACACGTGTTGGGATCGACGTATATAGGCCTGCTCCGAATCCTGAATTCCCTGAATCCGAATTTCAAGGTAGTTATTATACGAGTAACCTGTTGATTAATTTGAAAGTAATTTGACTAAGTACTCCGTTAAAAATGTTTATATATAAAACCGACAAGAGAAATCAGAGATTGCTCACGCTCGTCCCCGGCCGCCACCAAACTAAAATTTTAGCCAAAGCGGATCACTAGTTTTTTTAGGTACATGTTCGGTCACACACTCACACACACACGCGCACGGACGCACATGCGGGCTTACGCATGCATGCACACGGGCAGGCACATACATACCCGATCCCAATGCCATCTTCTGTTTATAATGGGGCGAGGACAACGAGTCTTAAAGGGAAGTAACTGTTACTGCAATATATGGCAGTCACATTGCCTGCTTCTCTCCCTTGTTGTTCGAAGCTTCACGACGCCAACGGCCGGTGTGCGTATTGCGGTTGGTGCCATCTGCTTGCTGTTTGTTTGTTTATTTATTTATTTGTTTATTTGTTTGTTTGTTTGTCTATATATCCGCTCGATACTTTCAGAGCCCGAGACGGTAGAATCACAAAATTTGTCAATTCGTTTCATATTTTTGTAAATGACAATGGAAAAATGAGATTAAGGTCAAACGTTCAAATATCTCGGTCACGGGCTCACCAAGTGCATCCCGATATACACATTTTAGCCATATCTCTGGTACGCAAGTAGGTGGTAGAATCACAAAATTTGACACATTCATTCATATTATAGGTGACTAGAAGGTCTATGAGTTTCAGAACAAAGCATAACATATCTAGGTCACGGGTCATTAAGTCCATACGGGAACACACACTTTTGCCCATAACTCTGGAGTACAAGAAGGCAAACTCACTATCTTGGTCTCAATTGTCGCTATGTGCATTGTAAGTGTGTTGGTAAGACAGGGAGCAAAAGTTTGCGTCAGCGTCTCCCTTGAGCGCATTCTAGTTGTAGCTTTGTCGCTAATCCATCTTGATGAGTATTCCATATGTACAGTTTCCTTCTCGCTGTGTGAGCCTGTGAGGCATACGGTGCATGCTAGGTGATCAGTGGTGTGGCAACTACTGCAATGTGTCCAAATGAACAGCTTTGTATTGTTTGCCATGGAATAAATAAGTCGGGCCATTGCAAGCATTCTAATATGATGGAACTATGCGCATGTCCGGGATATCACTATGTTCTAAGGAACACAAAATGCATAGATAAATGTGTTTGATGGATGTATTGTAGGATTTACAACATGTGCAACTAATTTATTTCCCTCGCTGCGTAATACACTTGCATAGCCAATAATATAAATAACGTATTCTCTTGCTAAGAAGCATAGCAGAAACAATGGGCAGATCTGCTATACCACTCAAATACATGACGCCATAATCAATTACGTCACATCTAGAATGACGTCAGAATCAAAATGCGCAAAGAATGCCATATCTAGGCCCATCATGAACATTGACTAGTCCGTCAAGTGTACGAACTGTATGTCTTTAGTATTTAATAAATATTCTGTTCAATATTTTGAAACCAATTTGACTGATTGTCGTTCCTTCCATAGGGAGCACAAGCACCTAGTCAAATTGGTTTCAAAATATTCAACACGTTACCTGAATAGGTAGCTGCAAATTGAGATTCTGGGAATTCAGTATTCAAAGTATAGAAATGTATCCCAACAAGCGCAAAGCATGGGCGAGAGATAGCCAGAAATGTGTGGGACATAGCAAGAAATGTGTCGGACATAGCAAGAAATGTGTGGGACATAGCTAGAAATGTGCGGGACATAGCTAGAAATGTGCGGGACATAGCAAGAAATGTGTGGGACATAGCAAGAAATGTGTCGGACATAGCAAGAAATGTGTGGGACATAGCTAGAAATGTGCGGGACATAGCTAGAAATGGGCGTACATGGCTAGAAATGGTTGGGCATAGCTATAAATGGGCAGTGCTTAGCTAGAAATGGGCAGGGCAAAGCCAGAAATGGGCCGATATAGCTAGAAATGGGCGGGACATAGCTAGAAATGCATCCTCTTTTACGGTTCTAGGCCTAGTAATATATATATATCATTGGAGAATATAGTATTTATATACTTTATGCTATGATTTAGACACAAATCTATGGCTAGGGCCTACATGGCCAATAGAAAAATTCAGTCTGTCAGTCAAGTATATGACTTTATAATCAATTACATCACGGACAGGGTGACATCACACTCATATACGTTATGGATGGCATATCTAAGTCTGGCATACACGCTAAATAGTCCGTCAAACTCTATATATTCTGTATGTTTTACTAGTGAATAAACATTCTGAAGACCATTTCGAAACTAAATTGACTGTGCGCTGTTGATGCCATAGACCGCAATGTTTTATCTATCACAACACCGGCAACACGTGTGCGGAGCTTAGCTAGGAATAGGTGGGGCATAGTTAAACTGGATTCATCCATTATGTTAGATCGAGTAATGTGGCATTTTAATTTGCTTAAAATTGTTCAGATCATACTTCTGATATAGATTCAAATCTATCCATTATGACGATATGCTTCGAGACAACCACTATATGAGGGCTCAAGTATATTTTCAATGGCAACTGCTATTGTGGTGAACCGGCTATGACATTCGTAAGCGCGTATCTCATTCGCGTGTTCATAATGTAGCGGTTAAGAAACGCTGGGCCGCGTGTTAATGGGTGAATCAGGATTGATATAATAAAAACAATGTAACAAGTGCAAGATAAGCGAAAAATCCCTTCATTTTAATTCTTTCAGGACCCTTTTTTGAAAAATTACTATTAGTGTGACTGGCTCGATAAACGGCAGTCATTCCAGTGGTAAATTTCTTTTCTTCTGCAAATATAGGCCCCTACATTCAATAAAGCAAATATTTTGATATTATTATGTATGCTGCCAATTCACCTTTCCAAAGTATCCATCCATCATCTGACCTCGTATGACGTCATAATCAGCTCAGCGTATGTATGATGACGTCACAATCATTACGTCACAAAGGGTTCCATATAGACCGTCATCAAATCTTAGAGGCCAACACGTTGTTTGAATTGTATGTCTTTGTAATTGTTTGGTATTTAATAACCATGCTAAATATTTTGAAACTAATTTGACTGGGCAGCAACAGCACCCAGTCAAATTAGTTTCAAAATATTCAACAACTTATTTGTATAGTTTTCTTGAAATCGATAGTCAGGGAGTTCAGAGATCGATCGATCCCAACACGAGCGAGGTGTGGGTGGAGCTTACCTAGAGATGGGCGGGGCATAGCTAAAACTGGAAGGTCCATTAGCTTAGCGCCATCTGTTAAAGATTGTTGCTTATTCCTGTCTATCAATAGACATATTCTTCTTCGTGCAACAAAAACATAAAGTGTCAATCAATGCCATGAATTGACACATTACTGATAACAGCGCCCTACTGGATTCATCCACCTTTATGACCATGCGTATATATATATATATATATATATATATATATATATATATATATATATATATATATGCCTATTTGTATATACACGTGGTTCTGATAGAGGCGTCCGATCTGCCACTCAAGTATATGACGTCATAATCAATTATTGCACGTGTAGAATGACGCCACAACCGTTATGACGTATTTTAACCCCGTCATGATGGTGGAAAAGTCCTTTGATGAGATTCTGGTAAATCATGTCTCAAAGTATACACCTGTGCAAAAGTTAAGCACCACCCTATTTTTACGCACATGCGAGGGTATATTCATGTGCTATGAAGAAAGCAATAGCATAAACATTTATGTACCATCCATCTTAGTGCAAGAGGTAATAATGCAACTAGAGGAATGCTGATTATGATGGTGGGGAAACACTGTATGTTTTTGTTTGAACTTGAAAACGAGGCCTGAATATGGTTACGTTGACACAACTGACAACTATTGCCCTACAGTTGACACACGTGGCTAGATTGTCATTAATCGTGTCTGAAAACGAAGTTTAACATCTGTGCACGAGTTTGAGACTGTCATTATTAATACCGGGTATATCCACCTTGTGCCTGGATGACGGCCTGGACACGACGTCTCATGCTGGTCACCAACCGACTGATACGCCATCGTGGTATTCGTTGCCATTCAAGATGGAGTGCGTCTGTTAATTCCTGTAGGTTCTGCACAGGAGGATCCCTCCTTCTCACCATGTTTCCCAGAATGTCCCAGATATGCTCAATAGGGTTCATGTCAGGGCTCCTTGCTGGCCATGGTAGGGTTTCGATGGCATTCTGGCGGAGGTATTCATGCACAGCTCTAGCACGATGTGGTCGGGCGTTGTCATCCATGAATATAGGGTGGGTTCCAGGTGCATGATTTACAAAATGAGGGACCACAACTCTATCCAGTATGGAATCTTGATATCTTTGTCCATTTAGTGTTCCAGGTACAGTCAACAGATCCAGCTTACAATCAAATGAGATGCACCCCCATATCATAACGGAACCTCCACCAAATGGAACTTCTTCCATGATGTTACGTTGGTCGTACGCCGTGCGTCTGGACCTCCATACACGAGTTCGACCATCTGTGGCATGAAGCAGGAACCGACTTTCATCGGACCAGTGTACCCGTCTCCAGGATCTCATGTTCCAGTGTCTTCTTTCGTTGCACCACCTCAGACGCTCCTCTTTGTGGTGTGCAGTGAGGAGAGGACGTCTGACAGGTCTCCTAGCTTGCATGCCAGCAGCATACAGTTTCCTTTTGACGGTAGACATTGACACTCTATTGCGCGTTTCCCATTGCTGTCTGAGCACTCTGCTGTTGGGGAATGGAGATCCCCTAACAAGGCGTACTAGGGCTCGATCATCACGGGCAGTAGTCTTCTTCGGTCTTCCAGATCTAGGCCTGTCCTTCACCTCGTTAGTTTGCCCATGTTTTGCAATCAAACGACTGATTACAGTATGGTTAATGTTCAGCTGTCTGCCAATCTCTCTGCATGACATACCAGTGGTATGCATGCCTATGATTTGCCATTTCAGATGATCACTTAACCTTCGTCTTGCCATAGCGGTTCATAATTAAGAGCTAATTCTCTCTGTACAAATAAACCACGGTCATGAACACAAAATTCCTAATCTTGTCGCCTAAATCTGTATGTAATGTTCTACACCTCAAACTGGCCTTTTACATAACTGAACACGTGTGCTGTTTCCCGCCACGCACGGACATCAAGCGGCGTGAAGTCATGCATGCATGTGCATTTCGTACTTGCAATTATGTCAGCTAACGCGGGGACAAAAAGTATGGCAGCCTAGTTGTACCATCATGTTTCTACGTTCTATTGGTTTTGCTGGTGCTTAACTTTTGCACAGGTGTATATATGCAATGATTCCAACACACGTACAAGTGGAGGGAGCTTAGATATAAGTTGGCAGGGAATAGCTTGAAATAACACCCCAGACCACTCCGCCCTATTGTAGAACAGTACACTAAATCGCACTGCACTCTCACAGCTAACAGAAACGCATGGTCCTGTGTCATTAGAACGCTAAGAAATATGCATTAATAAATTAAAGCTGAGTCATTATGGAACAAACTCAATTAATCATTATAAGCAGGTGATAGACTGATTAATACATGAGAAATGTTAGGTATGCGTGTTAGTCTGCATAGACAATGAAACAGGATTCAAAGTAGTACGTTTTAAGAGTGACCACATTACAATGAAACGTGTAAACACACAAACCACGGCGTGATTTGAACACCCGTCCCACCGAACCTTTCAATACTTTATACTGAATCACTACAGCATGACTTGCCTTGGATAAAACATCTTAACCCTTTTACGACGAACCCAGCCAAAACCGGCCTCTGTAGTGGTCTAGAGGAATGTTCATTTGCAGGCCAAGAGAAGACTATTTTTTAATATTTACAACTGGAATAACTGCCTCGATAACCAATCATTTAATCATTTCGGTGGTAAAATGTTCAAAAATAATCTTCTCTTGGCCTGCAAAAGACATTCAATAAGTAAATATTTTAATTTTTAACAAATTTAATCAATAAAGGATTATGTATAAATCAATGCTGTAAGGGGAATTGGCATCAAGTAAGTTATTTTAGGGAGTTACACCTGCATGAAATGGTGTATAAAAAACCGCCTTAAATGCGGCTACACTGAAGCAGATAATCTCGCTAAACATTGAAATTGTTTGCTTCTAAATAAGATAACTGTTGTCCAATAACAGACCGGGTTTGCTCTGTGGTGGTGGATTTGAGTAACCCGATATCAACGTTTGTGTTTGGGTCTGAATGATTCATAGGTGAATTAGCAGCACATGTTTCATCTCGTAAATCCTGGCTAAGATGCTTAGGCCTTTAAGACTCAAGCCAGTCAAAATGGCATTTGCTGTGACCCCGACACTGTTATATGAGAGTAAGGAGGTTCTGGTCCCAATGCCATCGCAATTCTTTAATCATTTCTTTATTAGCGCACATTTTGCGACCACATAGAAAATTGCTAATGTAAATCCTATTTTTTAAAAAAGGTGAAAATAACCTATGATCAAATTACCGACCAATATCTCTTTTGAGTTGCCTCAGCAAGGTTATGGTGAGAACTGTTTTAAAACATATTTACAACTACATTAGACACGATATAACCCCATACCAATCCGGATTTCTTCTGTCAAATTCTACAGTAAACCAACGGTTAGACATTCTGTGGAAATTTACGGGCATGGTTTGAAAGCCATCTCGAAAACCGTTGTCATGCGAGTAGTTATAAACGGCAATGAATCTACCTTACTTCGCTTACATGCTGGAGTGCTACAAGGCTCGGTCCTTGGTCCATTGCTATTTTAGTCTTTATTAATGACATGCCAGTGATATTTTAAACAATATTAGACTGTTTGCTGATGCTACCTGCCTATATGTAATGTCTGATAACTTAGAAGCACACGTTGCAACAATAGACCATGATCTTCGGATCATGACACAATGGGCCAACACATGGCTTGTCGACTGTAATGCCTCCAACTCTACTAGTCTGTTTCTTTCTCAGCGTAATGAGCCCACTGTCTTTCCAGTTAAATTAAAAAATTCTGAAATACTCCCATCAAACAACCATAAACATCTTGGCATTACCTTCAATAACAAAAGCACTTGGTTTACTCACGTGGAAAACTTAATAACAAATGCTCACCACAAACTTTCATTACTCTAGGGCCTAAAATATATACTAAACCAGAAATGTCTTGAGATTATGTACAAAACCTTTATTAGGCCATCTCTAGAATACGCAGACGTTGTCTGGGATAACAACCCGCAATATCTTGTAACTCGATTGGAGGACATCCAAAAAGATTCACTCAGAACAGTATGTGGAATGACGCTAGACGGAAGACTTGTACACAGAAACAAGAATAGAAACGCTTTCACACAGACCGGAATCTGACAGATTAGTTATGCTATATACAATTATCAACGGGATGACGTGTGAAATTCTGAATAATCACCTTCCCTCATTATCCCAGGCACAAAACCCCTACAACATTGGTCACGCAAATCTTTTCACTCCATTTCGTTGCCGTATTGAGCTCTTTCGTGAATCCTTTTATCCAGCAACAGTTCGCGCATGGAATACTCTCCTAGCGCCGGTCACGTGTTCCGCCACCCTCATGGAATTCAAGAGCAAACTTAAAGCCATGTCGCCCATATGACCACTTCCTCCCTGGTATTATGTCGGCCAATGGGTTGTTAATGCAATTCTATGTAGGCTTGGTAATGGTTGTAATAATTTAAACCGGCATCTATTTGAAAATTTTCTGTCAGACTCAGCTAGCTGCCCATGTGGATACACTGATGAATCCACAAATCACTATCTCCTCCACTGCCCTCTTCTAACGACCAAAGCGTCTCTCCAAAATCACCTCGTGCTAAACAATATCTCTCTTGCCACACTGACAGCTAATCAACTTCTATACGGCATTAACAATGTCGACATGGAAAAGAATATTACAATATGTTACGCGTTATGTCAATATATATATAGTCAATACCAACCGCTTTAAGTAATTCCCTATTTGTTGAATTATCAACCGTAAGTGCTAAATGCAAACAGCCCAACATGTACAAGCATGGTGAACACAGCATTAAGAGCTCCTCACCACCTTACCTTTCTCACTCTTGTCAGAATCTTTGATTACACGCTGTTTCTTATATTCCCCTCTCCTCTCTTTTAGTCTCTCTTTCCCTAACTCCCAACCCCACACACACTCTCTCTCTCTTCTCTTCTCTCTCTCTCTCTCTCTCTCTCAATCTCTCTCTCTCTCTCTCTCTCTCTCTCTCTCTCTCTCTCTCTCTCTCTCTCTCTCTCTCCTATCTCTCTCTTTTTCTCTCTCTCTCCCTCCCTCCCTCCCTTCCTCCTCTCTCTCCCCCTCTCCCCCCTCTCTCTCTCTCTCTCTCTCTCCCTCTCTCTCTCTCTCTCTCTCTCTCTCTCTCTCTCTCTCTCGCATCATGCCCATACGCGCACGTCAGTACGTACGCACGCAAGCACATATTCACGTACACATGCGCAAGCGTGCGAACTGCCTAGTAAATTGTAATCAGTGATTGATATAGATTATCAATTAAGTAGGTATACATACGTTACTATTTAATTATGTTTTATCATACCCCATCTTTATGAAATTATTAGTGTATGACATTTGTATGTATGGGAGACATGTGTATAAGACTTATGTCTTACTGCGCTCCCATTGAACAAAATAAATTCTATTTAAAACACATCCTGTCTAAGATGCTTAGGTATTTAAGACTCAAGCCAGCCAAAATGGCCTTTGCTGTGAGATTGAAAATGTCTTTTCGCAGACGAAGAGAATGCTAATTTTGAAACTTTGCCAATGTAATGACTGGCACGATAACCGAGCCAGTCATTTGCATGGGAATAGTTGAGCAATAATCTTATATTAGTTTCAAATGGACATTTTCTATGAGAAAATAAAAATGTTATTGTAAGGATTTGGTAGTTAAAGGGGTATAGAGCTCCTGTAGCTCATTCGAACGTCACCTTAAAGAGTCACTAGCAGTCTGTCTGCATGGGACATCATGTGTAGGGCGACGATATAGGCGTCGATGCTGATTGGCCTACAACTGTCACTTGACCTCAACCATATCACTAACGACTTCGAACCTCATTACACATCGCCACGTCATTTACGTCAGAAAAACGGCGAAGAAATGTGCAGAGATCTGATTGGTCAAAAGAGTGATGGTGTCATCAACATTTGAATTAGGCCACGCCTCCTTTACTCCCCGCACAAAATACTCGAATCTGATTGGTCGAGAGAGAACAAAGCATTTCTCTCCCGACCAATCAGATTCCAATATTTTTGACGAGGAGAAAATGGGGACGTCATCACCCTCTCTACCAATCAGAATCGGCGCCAATACCGTCCGAATTCTACTAATATCATATGTTGTGTAATTTACCACCATCCCCTCTATCAGAAACAACCTTTAGTTAATCTGATCTAATAATATATTCAGTGGACTCAATGAATATTACCAGGAAATTGTTTTTTTGTATACTGTTCTTCGTATAGGGCCTGCATATTGTTTGTTTATATGTATAGTATATTTAATTTCACTTGATCTTCTGTATTTATAACATTAGCCTATATTTAATGTCTGTATTATTTCTATTGTATTATGCATATAGATCTTGCTATGACCAAATGTATGTATAAAGGCAATAAACAATCTAATCATAACAAAATATTATATAACAAATCGCCTTAAATGCTGCTACGCTGAAGCAGATAACGCCGCTAAACATTGACATTTTTTGCTTCTATACAACAGAAGCTCTTGAAAAATAACACATTTTGTAGATGAAACGTAATATTAAAAATGGATAATTACATATCAGTTTAATTTCGGTGCAGATGAGTAAACACGAGGTGCATATGTTCTACACATGCATCAAAGTTACCAGATTATATATCACACATAGCCCCTAAGAACTTTAGACGCAACATCCAGTCATGGTCCCGTCCAATCTGCTCGACTAATTTGGACGATGCCATGAAACACGATTTACGCATTTAAAAATCACGAGCATTAGTTCAAATCATTTCAGGCCCACATTCACACCTGCAGGCTTGAAAATAATGTAATGAAACGAAATAAATCTTAACACCTGATGATTTCATTAAATAATATAAAAATAGACGTTGCCTATGAGCGAACGCAGACATCATTTATTGTATTAATAAATAGGACGAATTTGTATAGGGCGTAATGTCCTAAATATGTATTTCCATGTATAGTACATTTGAAGCTAATTTCTCATCACGCTTGTAGGGCATTCTGGAAAATCCAGTCCACGATAGTCACAACAATACTTATGCCTATTGCCAGCGATACAAGCCAGCATCTTTTTACATATAATAGACATTTCTTTGCACCAGTACGATGACGTATCGCGGTACTCCTCACCTATGGTGGGGTATACACACAACAACGTTCATAGTAGGCCTTACAATGACGTCATAGAGAAATATCATCCGCTAGAAGTTTCAAATCACGTTTATAAATAAATAGACTATAAAAATGTGAATTAATGCATGTCAGCGAGTAAATGCATGAATGCACATTCCAACCGTGTGCGAATGGGATTGTATCGGGTCTTAATTTTCATGTCACAGCGATAAATCCATACGATGTTGACAACCACAACTTTCCACGGCCATGGGTGGTTGTCTGGGTGTGAAAAATAATACACGACAGTGAACGATACCACACTCTTGCAATTATATATGCTTATATAGGAATACATAAAGCGTTTACCTAGTCTGTTTCACACCATTTAATCTGTTTACATTCGGAAGTAAATGTACGCTATTCCGTAATAGCAATATAACACAACTTTTGGACATTGAAAATGCGAGGCGCCCGGAACGAAACTGGGGGAACACATGCATAATGAAGGACTATATCCCATAATGCAATGGGGTCCCATGAAAAGAAACCACAAAAGCTATATCATAAACTGGAACTTGAATCAAAAACTCTCGTGACCGGAAAGCAGGCTTTATCAGTCGCAAGGTATCTGTAATTTAGCCTGGTTCCCTGTCTCGTTTTGTTGATTTTTCCTCATTACACGTACGCACATGTTATCTATGTATGCTCACTGCGTTCGCTATAAATTAATATAATTTTAATTGACTTGGGGATACATGTCTCTATTTTAATTTCACAACTAAGAAATTATATTAAGCTATACAGAATGAAATCATCATATGCTGATTCTAATAGGACTGGCAGGCAATGTTTTCTGTTGCAAGTTCCAATGGGGGTAGAGATGCAGAGGATGGAACCCAAGATTCTGCTCTTCCACCACTTCTCAGTACCTCGATGAGTTCTGTGTGTGGGGGTGGGTGTGGGGGTGGTGTAGTCACCATTTATTTCAGCGATGTCTGATAGTTATACGTCAGTGAATTATGTTTTGGCTTCTTTCTTGAAGAGGTTTACAGCCTTGAACTGCTCTGCAGCATATTGAAAGTAGCGTATCAAGGTTGACCTTATTCACCATGGCTAAAGTAAGCATCATCTCCATACTTCATTTTAGTATCATAGCTATCACTGCGATCAGAGAGTATGGCCTCGTGGGGTGTTCTTGAACGGATGATAGGGTTGCAGCCAGGTATAAGAGCACTGGAGATAAACCACCACCTTGTGGCGATCCTTGGCTGTTTCAAACTGCAGAAAGCGTTTAAACGAGCATTTAGTTTTGTGATTGCCAATGATACTAGGTGTAGTTCGGCATCCTCGCAGCCACCTTGATGAATAAATTGAAGGATCTGTATTCTCCTGACGGTATCAAATTCATGCGACATGTTGATTCCCATCTTGTAGACGTTTCAATGCGTGTGCAGTACTGTTGAGCTAGATCATTACACAATCCCATGACTTAGGCATTAGTTGCCAGGACACGTTTATAGAGACAAATGTAGCCCCTTTCAGATGCATAACCATAACGTAAGAATACTTTATCGACGACGCATACTCATTTTACACTTCTTAATCTGTCTTGGAATAGAAATTTTCGAATATCTTTTCGAACTGTGCTTGAAGCAATGCAGTAAACAAACGGATCCAAGACGGAATTTACCCACGCAAGTAATACCACTACTTCCTGCACTATTTGGTGCGATGGTAAATGTGGGAATCCCCAGTCAAGGTGCCCATAAGCATATATGACAGTTGGGCATGTGACGATGTAAAACACAGCGACAATTATGAACATTGCACGTGGGTCAGCATTTCGTCTACGGTCTTCATGCACAGTCAATGATTTACTGGAAGCTACTGAACGAACTGTTAATGTAATTTGTTTCACACAATGTATTAAAATCATCGAAATATAAGGTAGAAAAGTTGCTAGGCTAAAGAACAGATTAACGACACACCTCATTCTTTGCTCACTCAGAACCATCTCGCAAAAGCCGACAGTAATATTATTGTACGTAATCCATTGTACTTTATAGATTTCCCAGTAAGGTATTATTCCTAGGAAAATGATCACCCAGATAAAGCCACAGACAACCAGCACACGTGCCCATGTTATCTTCGCACGTGCCAAAAATGGATGACAAAGTTGTGCATATCTTAGACACGCGAACAATACTAAATGATAGACACTACTAATATAAAATGTCATTACTATATGCATAGTGGCTGGGCAGATGATATCAGCGGTTGTGATATCCATGTATGGATAGATTAAAGCCATATATTCCACGGTAACGAGGCACGTCCCCAGATCACAGAATGCCAAAGAAGTGATCAGCGCAAAAAGTGGAGACTTATAACGACCAGTTCTCAGCAGATAAAATATAAGCAAAGAATTAACAACTACTCCAATGAGAAATATTATTATTGGAATTCCTTTTGTGTAAAATGGATTAATTCGCGACTCCCTGTCGACAAATACGGTGAAAATCTCATGTAATGCATCATGTTGCTTTTCAATCCTTGGATTCAATGACGTGACGCTTGCAACATATATCGTTGAATTAAATACTGCTTTACCCATAGCCATCGTTTCCTGGGCAATTGTTCCTCCAGCGTTCTACACGTTCTAGCTATATACTATGCACTTTGAATCTATTTGCATGTTAAATACTGTGCATATGTAAAGACAATCGGCGCATTACCATCTTTAATTCGAATGCAAAATAGTACTGGTGACTAGTTATATATAGTCCACGTGTCACAATGACTCTGGCGCGTAGACAACCGACATAAATCATCAATCAGTCCTGTTCGTTAGTGATTCGCAGTTTTTCTTCAAAACGCCACAATAAAAGCGAGAACCTCTGCTTAAAGAGCAACTTAAGTTCCCCTCTTCGTTCATCCCCAGGTTTTGAGAAAACTATGATGAAATTATCGATAAAGTATTAACACGATATTGATGTGTAATCATTGTCTGTCCCTTGAGTGGGTGAGGATTACCAATCAATGTCCAACACTAACATAAATAGAACACAAATAATACGTTGTATATCTTCTAGGTCCTTGAAAGATGCTTCACTCACTGAAAATATCTTTTGTATGTGCTCAATAACTCAAAGCGTCAAATGATGGTTGATTCTGATTGGGCCATTGTTAGCCGAGCTTCGGTGCAAGACAGTATTAATAGACTCACTGTTTTAGTCCTTGTACCTTTATGAGCTCTCGGATGATGAGAATAGTGCGAATGTACTTCCTTGTTAGTGTTGTTCAAAGCATCGACAAAAGAGGTATCTATTTTTTACTATGCTCATCCAATTTCTCTCTAACATTCGCCCATGCGTTTAGAATCAATTGGAAGCGTTGAAACCAGAATTCCCATAATCTAGCTATTGAGGTAAGTGGTGGGACATTAAAAATGTTTTTAAACTTTAAACCGTTGCTGGCTACGTCACCTCCCAGTCAAATTAGCTTCAAAATATTTAACAGCATGTTTATTACATTTTTAGTTTATCAAATACTTCGAGAACTCGTATACAGTTCGTGACATACTTTTTGAGTTTCGTGACAGAGCTATACGCAATGTGATGTACGTCATTAACACGCCGGATACATAAGCAACAGATATGATCTTTCAATACTTAATAAGTTTAGCCATATAAAATCTCAGAATAACATTCCGCCTGATCTCTCTAAAATATGTTGGTAGGCCTATAAATTGCCAAGTTTCAGATTTTCAAATTATAGGGCGGGCCTACCTGCAAAAAAACTGTGTGTGGATGTAGATGAAATACTTTATGCTTATATAATCCACTTTAAACCAGCATTATATTGAGCTATATCAAATGCAAACATAAGTAGTAGGGCGACGGGATGAACGTCTATTCTGATTGGTCGAGCTGTTGTTGACGTTATCAATATTTGAATTAAAGTAAACACCCCTTTCAGGCCATAAACACTCTAATCTGATTGGTCGAGAGAAAGATCATTTGTTCCCTCTCGACCAATCAGATTCGAGTATCTTGGGCTGGAAAAAGGGGGCGTGGGCTAACTAAAATATTCGTGATGTCATCCATCTGTCGACCAATCAAATTCTCCATTCATATCTTCACTGTTTTCGGAGATATATATGGATGGGCATGTCCCGATGGTTGACATATGCAATGAGGTTCAATGTCGTTATTAGTCATGTGATCTCGACCATGGTCACCAACGGCTTCAAACCTCATTACACCTAAATATACGCAATTTTGAATGTGATGTCAGCTAAAATTAGATGTACTTCATTAAGACGTCAGATACATGAGTACCATAAGATTTTTCCAAATAAAATCTCAGAATAGCATTTCGCAGATCTCTTTCAACAATATTGGTAGGCCTATAAATTGCCACGCTTCAGGTTTCTAAATGATAGGGTAGGTATGCATGCAAGAAACTGCGTGAGGAAATAGATGAAATAGATTATGATTATATAATGCAATTTAACCCAGCATTATCTTGAGCTATATTAAATGTAAACATAAGTATAAAGGCGATGATATGGGCGTCGATTCTGATTGCTCGAGAGGTTGATGACGTCAGCAATATTTGAATTAGGCCGCACGGCATATTGTTGAGTTTGATGAAAAAATACTCGAAACTGATTCGTCAAGAGAAAAATCCTTTGTTCTCGCTTGACCAAACAGTTTCGAGTACTTTGCTCAGAAAAAAGGGATGTGGGCTAATTCAAACGTTGATAATATCATCAAGCTCTGACCTAATCAGAGTTTCTGCCCATATATTCGCTTCTGCGATGTATGTGGGTTGGTACGTGCCAAAGATTGATAGGTGTAATGAGGCTCAAAGTCATTAGTGGGCATGGCCGAGAGCACATGACTACTAACGACTTTGAACCTCATACAGTTTTCAATCATCGCCATGTGCCCAGCCATATACACCACTGAAAACAGGAAAGATATGAATGGAGACTCTGATTGGTTGAGAGCTGAATGACGTCATCAATATCTGAATTAGGCCACGCCCAGTTTTCCAGCACAACATACTCGCATCTGATTGGTCGAGATTTTTCCATCGACCAATCAGATAAGAGTATTTATTCTCAGAATCGACTCCCATGTCGTTGCCCTTTTTCTAACATACATCTATGTGACAATAAATTTATACAATTCACTATTGAGTGTGGTTGAACAGCGGCATCCTCGACCTTATGGGCATGCAACAATCTGATCTACCACTGTACCAGTAACTCTGAAGTTATTTCCTACAACATAGCTCTTTCAAACTTCTGTCAGACTTCTATTTAAACTAGCACATCTTTTCTCTGCACCACATCATGGACTAATATTTCAAAACGTATATTTTTCATTTATGTCATTTATTTCACATGTCTTTAACTTATATTTTCTACATTTAGTTATGAATATTAGTAATAAAATTTAGTGTAAATCTGTAATTCAGTATGTCTGCATGTGAATCGGATATCTGCCAGTTGGTCAGTCAGTCCGTCGGTCGGTCAACTTATATGATATTTCTGACAAGCTGCCTAGATCATAACTATAAGGCATGTGGGTGTTTATCCATATTGTAGATTTATTCATGTTGGACGACTAGTTTTTCGAGAACTACCCTGGGACTGAAAAACAGACAGCCCTACAGTTTGAGACTGTGTACACGGTGTGCCATTTGGTACACAAATATCTGGGGGGGGGTTGGGGGCGGGGTGGTGTTTGGGAGGGGGGCGTTGGGGGTATGTGTGTGTGGTCAGTCTAGTTATCTCACCTCGTTGACCGCTTTGAGCTTATGCCAACAGGATCTGTCGGTATGTCATCTGTTGTCTATTTGTCAGCAATTGTGGGACGTTTCTATGGCGTACCATAATTGCTGTCGCGCAACGCACAAGACATACTTGTATACTGCAAAGCAAATATTGAATGCTAGTAATGCGACGTTGCACATGATGCCATCCAATAATTTCCATCCACAATTTCAGCATCAGAGATGACGTCAGGTATGAGATCAATCTTGATGTTGGGCACGAGATCGCCCTTTTACAATGCAACGTCGCCCACTTAAACCAGATGATTTGCCTTATAACATAGTTTGGCACCCTGCATACATTTTTGCATACAAACACGAGTGTGCATGAAAAATAATTTTCTACTAAATTGTATAGGGCCATGTCCATTAATGTGGTTGTGTAGACGTTTATAGAGGTATTGGCGTACGTGACGTTTTGGTCGCATCATTAGTGATTAAAACTCCAAAAAGCATGGTAAATGAATGCTGTGATCGGGTGGCCACTGTCTCATTCCTGCCCCTCACCCCTTACTCACTCCACTCCCCATCTGTTGGCAACTGGTCGAGTGACAAACAGGGTGGAGGACCAGATAGTCGGGCATCACGAACGCATTCCTCGCTCTCGTCGCTTCCTTCAGTCACCAGGTCAGGGGCACCACTCTGACATGGTCAGGTCACTGAAGTGAAATCCATCTACGTCCACGGTTCATCCCGGTGACTTTCGATTACTGTTTCTCTTGGGGCATGTGACGGCATTCCATGGACACTTTCTTGGGGCTCCCCCACAATTGTTTCCTGGCTGGAGTGACCAGCCATCTTCTTGGAGACCTGCTTGTCTGGTCGGGCATTCCCAACATGGTAGAGTGGCTGAACCAGACGAGTGTGTAGGGCGCGGGTTTGAGGGAGAGGAATGGGAGTTCGGGAGAGGAGTGAGGGACAGAGGAGTTTATTCCCAGTGACCGATACATCGCTGATGGTCACTACTTGTTCGGTCAGTCTATAGTAAGGGTTAAACTGTTGCGAAAGTCGTTTAGTGCTAATTCCTGAAAGGTCACTTAAGTCGGAACAGTATGAAATTTGGTGTCTTTACTTAGATGAATGGGGTCTAATGATCGATTTAGTCAATGCCACCTTGGTTGATCTGATGTTCTCGGGAGATGGTCTCGGGAGATGTCTGGAGGTCGTTCTTCTGAGTGTGCCTAAACTTTATCTGTTTTTAGGGAATTCCCGATGCGGCTTTAGTTTATCTATCCTAGGTGTTTTTGTGGGTTAAGACCTCAAGTGGTTGCAGAAGGATGCAATAAGTTATGTTACATGAGAACCTGTACCCTTGCAAAGTCGGCGAATCTTTCAATCAGAAATGCAGTCTGACAAACGGGCTTTGCATGTGGCAGACACGCAAACAGACGCATGTAATTAATGGGGGAAAGAGATATTAAAGGAATGTCTGTCCAGTCGAGGCACTGCTGTGGTCTAATACGATGAAAGCAGGAGGATGATGCGGAAACTAGAAAAAGATTCCGGTTGATTCAGCGGTTATTCTGGTTCAGTCACTGGGAACAGTGATAACCTCCGGATCGTGTAGCTAAGTCTTTTTTTTATCGCGACTGCAGGCCAAATGGTCCAAAAGAAAAGTGGTCGCTAATCGACTGAGAAGATTGAGTCACAGTGGTTTCCTGTTTTTTCTCGTAGGAGATGCACGTAAAGCATGCTTAGTGCATGTAGTGTGGTATGTTCATGCAGCAAGACATTCTCTAAAAGAAGAAACGGTACAATGGTCAAAAGATCCAAAGCAACAAACCAAAACGATGCTTGAGGAATACGAAGCCTTAGAAATGAACACGTCCGTGGTGAGCAGACTTACGTTGCATGAGTAAGGGCTCGGTGTTACGTTCATTCACAATGGCATGGGTAGGTGGCGATGGTACTTTAGGCATCAGAGGGTGAACTGAGAGATGAGGTGACTTAGTCCTTGGAAGGCGGGGGATCACAACTCCGGGAGGGCGATACTTCGAGGATACTTCTAGGAGTGGAGAAATGTCTTGGCGATCTTTCTTTTCACGAGAGGGCGAGCACAGCCCAAACGATGTAGCAGAAGTTCGTATCGGTGAATAACTAGGTCAGGAAATCATATCCAGTTATCAGATGGCAGGATTTCGACAGCCCAAAAGCCAGTATCGGTCACCGACGAGTACCGAAATGAGACTATCACAGTACTACCATTGGAAGTGGGGTTTCTTGTTCAGTGGTTGAGTTTGGAAGCATGGTGTATTCTGGACCCAAGTCTCCTTGAGACACATAAGAGGTGGCAGATGTTCTGTGGAGGGCGCAACAATTTAGGCTGTTATTATAGCCACTATAACTTAGCAGTCCATCAAAAAATTAGGCCTGACCAGAGACTTATTAAATGTTGCTGGAGCAGACATATGTTGTTCTTCCATAGTAGATTTTACCATTAAGGCTAGTGATGCGGGAATACTTAGACCATCGACAGGAGGTGTTGTCGAACCTCGCCGAGGCGTGGAGTAGTAAACCTGAGACGTCATGGGTGTTTGTCACTTTAAGGTTGAGGGCTCTCTTCGAGCCCCACATCAGGCACCATTTGTAGCAAGTGTGTGTGGTGGTGATGATGCAGTTGTAGCGGGGGTTGTTCTTGTCACGATCCTTAAGTGGAAAAGTCAAGCCAGATAAAAAGTTTTCAAAAATGTATTAATAACAATTCATAAAATGACATCACAAATAAAATACTACATAGGCCATGCACACAGCAAATCATTCGCTTACACGTTCTTCCGTATTCATGCACCATTCAGACACAACCCACACATAATCCATGCATAAATCACACACAGTTCACACAGCTTACACACGATTCACATACAAATCACACAATATGTTCACACACTTCATTTACATACAATACAACCAGTCACACGATTTTATAAGCAAACGTACGCTAGCACAGCACCAGCAACTACACCTTAAATGTACACAGCAGTACTAACGGACGTACGTACAATATATAATATATAATCGTATGTATTAGATAGACAACATAATTATATATTTAAATTAAAACTAGATTGACAATACTATACACAATATAAACTACTAATACAATACAAATACGTATAGAAATGTTCACGGACTTGGGTGTGTGTGTATTGACTGTTACGTTTAACTGTTAATGGATGTTGATGACGAGTACGACACTAATATCATTGCACAAGAACGGAAGTTGACGATGATGAAAACGATGACGGCTATGATCGTACTGACACGATGATGACGAATGTTTGTTCAACTTGAAGACGGTGAAGACGATAACGGCAATGCTATTACTGACACGACAACGACGAATGGTTCTTGAAATTGAAGACGACGACAATGCCGGTAATGACACGATACTGACAAATGTTTCTGCGCAACTCGCAGGTGATAATATGTGACACAGATGTTAACGGTAATGACCACGACGATGATGATGACGAAACAATGACAGGATTACTGAGACGGTGACGATAATGGCGACGACGATGTTGACACGACAATACAGGTCTGCGCAACTTGCAGGTGTTAATAGGTGATAGAGAAGATGACAATGACGACGACGACGATGATGAGACGATAGACAAGTCTGCGCAACTCGCAGATGTTAATAGTTGACAGAGAAGATAACATTGACGACGACGACGCTGATGAGACGATAGACAAGACTGCGCAACTCGTAGGTGATTTTACCACACCCACGTTATACAGGGTCGGCTCTACTCACACGCCAACCAATACACAAGATTTCCGACCAGGAAATCACAGCCTGTCCGGACCCAGACTGGACACTACAATACAAATATAACCATGTTAAAGTATATGTTTGCAATAGGGTAAATCACACTTACTAACACATGACAACAACATTGACGAGACATATGGATGATAATGAACAACGCTCGTTAACATGCATTTATAATCTTACTGATTAACCCTTTTCCACTGAAAGACTGACTCTGAAACCATACTACCAGTAAACGATAAAATGGTGTTCATTTTGAAGCTAACGAGACTGGAACTCATTGCTCATGTATTGTGCAATAGCTTCCCGTATCATTATCTTCCGAATAGACACAATATACTAAGTACTAGGAATTTTGCAAAAGGCTAGGCAACAGCAGGATAAGGGTTAAATACACAATATATTTGAACAGAACGATATGATATAGGTATGTTTTGAAGCCACAACTTACTATACTGACAAGCTACAAAGTACAACATCGAAAAATTAAGAGGAGAACTAAATGAACACGACTTGGCTAAAATAACAATTTTGAAAACACATACTTATATGACGTCATAGATTGACAGAAACAGACAACGTATAAAATTATCCATACTCACATAATCCAATTGAATAAGAAATATATGACGATTACAATCCGGTATTTCTAATACATATTACTTCAAAACACATAAATTACTATATATGAAAAGTTATACATACGCCGTTCAAAATTCAATCAGGTTGCAGTTCATTCTCAACCCAAGCGCATTCCTTTCAACAAAGACACACACACCGCTACTCCAAGCACCAACACTTCTTACACACACGTAGCTATTTACATAAAATATTGTAGCGAAAATGGAGAAAAAACTGCTGCAATGATTTATCGCGAATTTTGAATTCAGATCGTAACAGTTCTATGTAAACAAAACGTGGAGGGGGTTGTATATCCGAACTGGGCATAACAGTATTTGTATATGAACCATTCTTTGGTTCTACATTCCCGGAATGCAGATTGAAAGACTACTTCTTCTGCATGAAAATCGTTCGTGGTCGTGGTACAGGATGATCCTGTGTGAAAACTATGTCTGACATAGTATTTGGCCTTAAAATTGGCCTTTACAATCGGTATTCGGAACTTCTATCACACAATTGACTGATCAAACCATCAACACGATCCCTCACTTCATACAGATCACTCACGCTCACTACAGAAGACTGGGATGACCAACCACTAGGAGGCTCTGGACAAACCAAAGACTCACCAGGGTTCCTCATCTCAATTCCTATAACAGATTTTGTTAGGGCTGACTGTTGTACTGAAGCAGTCTGAGAAAGGGAGCCGACCAAAGGGGTGAACACATTTCCACAAAGAGGAACAACGGAAAAATCATCCAATGGCAAATCAGCTCCACTGGTGTGACTGTCCTAAAAGTGGGCTGTTATCAGATTCATAAAAGTCCTCGCTGTGGTAGTCATCAGCATAATCAATTTCATCCTTGTCTTCATAATGTGTGTTCGCATCATGGTAGAATGTGCCTTCATCTTCAAATCGTACATGTAATTCTGAGATGCTTTGTTGCCATCGCATCTCAATCCCTAATGGGTGTTGTGTTTCATTAAGATGCGCAGGCCCATCATCATTATTGTCCTCTAATGCACCGGGTATATGGTGTTTGCAAGCGAATATGACTCCATTTTGGACCTACTCTAACAATGTGTATTTTAGCTGGTTCAAATGTCCACGTGCACTAACTTTAATGGCTTCAGATAGAATCTCACCAGACTTTAACTATTGCTGTGGCCAAATGTACAGTCTATGGAGTACCAGATTTTATCCTAAACCTAAGTCAATTCATCAACAGATAGGCGTCAACTATCTAGTCAGTGAAATATATTAATAGATTACTACGGTTGTAATCTGGGTTCTAATATTCCAACCAGCGGAATGTAAAGGTTGAACAAGTTTGTATCTCGCTGAATGACCTGACCCTAGAGTAGCTCAGTGATACTAACAGCTGCGGTCTTAACGACAGGTCATATATTGCTGCAGGAAATTAAAACTAGAGCCAATGGCATTTACGGTAGTGCTTGTTAGTGATAATTTCCCTTCACAAGTTCGGATAATTCACAGACAAGACATGATCAAATAATGTATGAAATTTAAATGACCTGACCCTAGAGTAGCTCAGAGATATTAGCACCTACGGTCTTAAGGACAGGTCATATTTTGTAACTCCTACATGTAAGTTTAAACGTATTGCAATATTGCTCTAATGAATGTTCTGTAGCTCGATGGAAGAAATACGTTTGAGAAAGCCATAGTTTAGGAGTTTGAACTAAATCAGTGAATAAATATATGAGCTGATAAACAGTTGCAAATTTGTTTATATAAGGTCCAAGTATTTTGACTGATAAGGGAACTGAATATCAAATAGTGACCATATCCATACTGAATTAAAGTCTCCTAGATTCAATAAATTAAATGTCTGGTCACAAATTGATTTTAATATAGAATATGATGGGGTGGTCTAACTTGTATGCCAATGAATATTCGTTCTCATCTCTATATAGCTAGCAATTAGAGTAGTACTGTCGAATGCTATGATGACAATTTTACGATTTTCTGGTTTAGAACAAGGTTTGCGCCAATATTGGGACAATAAATCGAAAATTGTGTATGTTTTGACAGCAGTTGCTAGAGAGCAGGCAATAGTGTTGAAAAATGGTATGTAATATTTTAACACCAATTATTACCACCTGCCAGATTAAGTGCATAGCATATACATGGTTTACCTAGCGTGATGGTCACCATGATCAGTTGATTTCAAATGCTAATGGGCCTTAATGGATACAGATATAAGATAGCTAGAAGAAAGTTATCGAATAGCCAAACACATTTCTAAAAGTGACGGACATGTCCATTATCTTAGTGGGAACAGGAGCAATACAACTACAGAAGGATGTGGTGTAGGGGTTAATAATTAGAACAGGGGTGGGGGGGGAATTATAAACCAAGCCCTAAGACTTACACAATTCACTTACGTAGGTTCCTGTCCCTTTAATGGAAGCCAAGATAGCTTATATAAGTGTTAATCAGGTAAAGTGTTGGTCTTCATAGCTGCCAGTTTCTATCACCTAACACTATTCGACATGAGCACTATCACTTCGGAATTAATCACTTTAAATTACAGAAACGCCAATGCATACCTCGTGGAGCCATGCTCAACACATAATTCGTCTACCTATCTATAGAAACATCTTCATCGAATCTAAAGTCTAAACTAGGCTTAAATGAACAAAGTACTCGCGTATAGACAACTACGTGTTTGGCAAACTGACAGTAACATAGACTAGCGTGACAACCAACTAATTACACTGCATTAAGCACCATGCCTTAGCTTTGATAAGATAAGAACAGACCCAGAGCATAATTTTCACCCTCATTTTATACCAGAAAAATGTCCCATTGCGGTAAAAGCTTTGACGCCCACACAGAAAAATCGTTGGTCAAGAAAAACACCCCTGGTATAATTTGAATGAAATCCCCAGCAAAACATGACATGCTACTATGACAATAGCATACGTATTTAACTTATGATCATCTCAATTGTGTTCCTGTTTAAACATTACCATTACCATGTCATTCTTGTTGGTACCGAGTGCAAAATGCATGCACCAACATCAGCTAATGCAGTGATATATACGTACGATCTCGCAACGTTAAAATGAACAGCTATACATATTTAAAATGTCATGACATTTGGCAGCAGATTTCAGAAATACCTAATTTGTCCCACCCTTCAAACAGCGTGGCCAATGCTTCTGAATTTAAGGTTGCTAAGTTGATGTTGCTATGACCGAGAGCAACACGATTCCACAACATCATCATCAAAAAGAAACATTGGAGGACTAAGTTAAAGAACAGGCACAAACTTTGCTCTGGTTAATCGACATTGGTGGGCTAATTTTATGCACACCTTACATTGGCGAGAACTGCAGTACAGGTGCAAACTCTTTATTAACGGCAGCATGCACATAGTTTGCAACACTGAAACTTTCATGGGCTAGAGCCAAAACAACCCAAATTGACTAACTTCAATAATGAAGAAACTAACAAATAGGACCTTTAAAAAAATAATGCCCTTGATTAGGGAATAAGTGTTTGAAACATAGTTGGCATGGTCATTGGTACATAATTAACTTCCATCATTGACTATATAAATTCCACTCTACGGCGCAATTGGGACAAAGGCCTTTGAGTTCTCTCGCCAATAAGCTTATCCAAGCATGTCGAAATAATAGCTTTAAAGCTTATACAACCTGTCCAAATTGGACATGGTGCTGAATAGACATAGGACAATTATTTGAAACTTAACGTGACTGAATTTATAACAACAAATTAGCAATCTATTCCAGCAACATAATTGTCCAAACAAACTGCATAATGCCTAGTTTATTTTGATGCAACACAGATGGCTTAATTACACATGACAAAATCAGCACTACTGGAGCTGGTGGATGGTGGGTGAATGGGCAGCGAAGCAAGAACTAGGTATATGCGCCGATAGAAATGTAAACAAATCCGCTCAATGGTCATATTAATTATATCAGTTCCTTACAGATAAATAAACTCATGATTTGCGAATGGGCAATTAGGATGAATAATTTCAAAATGTTTAGCCTGACAGTTGCTGCTGCCATAAACAGCAACCGGTTTCAGCATACATAATACCAAAATTGCCAAGCAAAATACAAGATTTCTAACAAAAATTTAGTATTGTCTCCATATAGTTGAGAGTATTACATCCGAAAAGTTAACCACGAGTGGAACCTCATCAACCCGGAAACGGCATGGACTTCTAAATTTCGTTGGCGACATAGCCTCTTCTTTGTTTGTAATAGCCACATCTGGGGAGATAGAAGCTATGAAAGGTATTGTAATGAAATCGATGTTAAAGGTAAAAAAATTAGTGCATTATAGTAATCAGTTAGCAATACACATTAAACATACATATGTCGTAATCGATGTATTAACAGAGTTAGGATAAATGACTTGACCGATGCCGCAGTGATTCTAACGACTATCGTAAACAATCTTATTCGAAGTCAAATAATGTGGAGATGGTATATGTTTATGCTGGCCAGAATCAGCCAGATGGGGATGTGGTCTATGCAAAACATCTATCATTAATGACTTTTCGCAGGAGAACAGCTTCTGCTGAACTTGGGTGGTTGACTGACGAGGTGTTTATCCCTTCTGACTTGACCGACATTGGTCGTCACATTGATGTTGGAGCTAAGCTGATCCAACTGTATCAATGGTGTGACGACCGTTGCTATCATATGATCATGAGATCATACATAGCAATCGCATTTCCATACAAACACGTTAGCTTATGCCACCCACGACATATTTGGACTCCAAATCCGCTACAATATAGGTAGACAGATTGTTATCCAGTCTTGCACGCTTTCTTGTCGATTTAATGAAATAAATTACTTCATGTCAATTATAAAAGTATAGGGGATATTTGTAATCGAGATTTACACTTATACAAAATTATAGCAGTTAGAGTTGAGATAATTATATTTGTTATTATGATTTGGTTATAATCAATGTAGATTTCATTATTTATAATATGTATGAAGTCTATTGATTATTTTGGTAATTATGTAGGAGTTACAAATCAACATGTAGTATTGTATCCATGTGATCCAGATGGATCACGATGCTTTGTGTGCATGTGTTAAAATCGTGGCCTCGGCGAGCATTCAGTGATTGGCCTTTGTGAGAGTTAGTCGCTTAGCGAAATTGTGATGTGGCCACCCATCGTTTCATGTGTATATAATTCTATACCGGCCATATACACCAGCATGGCTGTGAGAATGAAGTTGCAAATGGAAAGTTTATTTAACAAAGTGTGCCTATCAGCCATATGGGCAGTCATCATACAGATTCATAAATAGGCATATGGGCGCCATCTCAGTTTTGGACCCATCAACAGTTAGGAAATCTTCTGAACATTTAGAATTGACGTTTCTCTAGTCAATACAACGTTTGGCTTGTTGTCACAATATGAACTTTCATACAAGAATCGCTCAATGACTTTGGGTCATCATAATCGTCGACCGCATATGTCCTGGTAATAACATCTGTAGCCAGGCCTCCAGCTCCTGGCAATATCATCCGTAGCCATGTGTCCGGCTCCTGGTATCATTGTCCATAGCCAGGTCTGCAGCTCCTAGTTGCCATTGCTCGTACTCAGATCTCCAGCTCCTGGTCATTGTTAACTGTCACCAGATATCCAGCCCCTGGTTAATGCAGTTGTGGGCCAGATCGCCAACTTCTGGTCGTTCGCAGATCAATTACGACGTTAGTTTCTGGTGGCTCATGGCCAGTCACATTCACCTTTTCAGATCCACCTACATCGCAGGATAAATCTCGATCATTTACATTTGTGTTGCGCGTTCGTCTGGGTGCACGCACATCTTTCCATCATCTTCACTATGATATCAGAATTCGTATTGTGATCATCTTCGTCAGAAGGACCCTTTCGACTTCAAGCCAAAGAGCAATGGCGGTTTCCATCGGGTATTTATAACAGCTATACCACATTCAAGTCGTATATTACTGATTTATTATATATAAATTCTATATTAAGTGTCGCTATAATTATTATCATGTCAATTAGGTTGGTATCTCAAATTTCAATTCCGAACCAAGAACCATTAATCTTAAGTTTTTACTTTGCATAAAATCATACATGCTGCCATAAAGTCAAGAGATTATCCAATGGTCCATATCCATCCCATGTTCTAAATGATTCAGTAGTCGATAGTGGTCTACATGGACCAGATCGAATAGGGGTCATTTCAACTTGGAAAGAGGGGATGTACCCAGATCTCATCTTCCATTAATTAGGAGCATTTATGATTTCTGAAGTGAGCTAACTCGTCTGTGATATTCTTAGAGGATTGATATAAGTGACATCGGATAAAAAAAATCGATTTGATTTGATTAATATCAAAACACAAAGAAAGAACAGAGATTGGAGCAGCCAGGATCAGTCAAATATGGATTGATAATGGTCATTTTGATCTAGAGGTGACTTCATCAGCATAGGGTTCTTGTTTCATTCAAATTAGTTTACAAATGTGCAACATAAGATAACATCAATAGAGGAATTCAGCAGTTATAGATTCTGAAACCCTGGTTCAATAGTACCATTTATATCTATATAATATATCAATTATAACAGTTATTTCAATCGTGCAGTACTGTTTTAATTACATAGCAAATCACAGAAAGTAAGCAAGAATGAATGAATATTAATTTTTTTAATCTGTCTTTGTTTACTTCTTCTTAATTATACCCATCTTTTCAATCAATAGGTTAAAGTTCAAATGCTAATGCAAATCATTCTTCCATACATCAAGCTAGGATAAGGAGGTGTTGGAATTTACATCAAATCGATCCTATAAGCTTTCCTTCGAATAAAATGGTTAACCATTCATAATGGAAATCATTTAGTTACCGCTAGACATCTATTCTATCATTTCCATTTAGTGTTAAGCGTTTTGGCAATAAAATATCCGGTAATTACCTGATTAATGACTTCATAATTATTACTGATATTTTGTCTTTTGGATAAAACATATTGGTGTTTTGCATCGTACAGTAGATAGATAACTCCCTTACAATGGTATTATGTTAACATTATTGTTGATCCACTTTGGAGCGACTTGGATAATCTCCAATTTATGGCTATCTTGCCACTAATTGCTGGACAAAATTGTCGAACATGGGATGCATACATGGCTGGTTCCATTAAATGAACCTTTTCACTACCTACAGGTAGTTTTACTCAAAGAATCAGTGCAGAGGTCAGGCTGAGGAGATGACTGGACTGAAGCAATTCTTGTCGGGCAGGTCATTTCAGACGGCTAGCCCCGACTGACCCGCCAACGAAACTGATGGGGCGGGCCAATCGTCCCATTATGAAGATGTAGTATCACCTTCCATTCCGGAACACATAGAATTGTGGATTCCGGATGTCTCATTTGCTTCACACTTCTGAGTCATCATTATTTACCACACTGAAGCAAATACAACAACGTGAATTGCATCATTCATTTTGTTATACTTTCAACAATACCATCAATTGAGTATTCCATCTATTATGGGGTTGTAAATTATATGCTACTTACTGTTTATTATGATATCGATTAATTTATTTACATTTTATTTATAGTATTTATGAGTTTGTAGCGATTAATTGTGGATTTCACATCCTGTTTAAAGATATATGTTGTTTGCTGTTGATAGTGCACAGCAAGTTAAGCGACCTTGTTCCTGGTCAATTAACTTCGGCTGTGGGGCATATGTGGATTTGGATGAGTTGGTCTGATCGATCAACCCAGCTCTGATGCATCCATCTAAGGCCTACTGAATTGTTGCCTTAGTGCACTGGATTGCGGGGTGACCAGCACCTTGTCTGGTAAGATGTGGTTGCGTCCTTAAGGGATCAACATCAGTCTATTGATACTTTGAATACGGAGTATTGGTAATACATATATATATTTGTGTTGTTTTTATGAAAGCGGAATGCTGCTGAAGCTATTTGATATTCAGTAAGTGTATTCAGCAATAGAATATTATGAGCAAATTATGAACTGTGCAAATGAGTTTAAGAGCTAGACCTTAGCAATGTATACAATTCGTAAACAAAGAGTTAGCAATTATGTAATTTAGCCACATTGACAGACAAGCCAATCATAACGACAGAAAATCGTGAATTTAGTGAGGAGCTAGCCAGCTGGCATAGCAACGCTAGTTTTCTCAATGTATGTATTATGGCTAGATCAGAGGTTCGTTATCAGGTCGCAGTTTCGATAGCTATGTCAGGGTTTCGATAGAATGAATTGTCCTCTATGAGTGTTATATAGAGGAAAGGAAAAATTAAACGACAAGTCAATGAAATCATGGCAATGTTTGGTTAAGACCAAGAGTGATGCATGGCTGATGCAATACAATGAAATAACGACAATTAATCGAACACCTCCTGTAATCGTTTGTGGTTTGGCCTAGGGATAACTAACATTGATGCAACCTCCATAGTTCCCCAAGCCACATCTTTCCCACTAGAAATCCGCGACAGACTTGTCCAAACCTGAGCAAGGGGTGTAGAGGGTTCAATTATACTAGGCAAATCTGTTATTGGGCATTGACGTGCATGCGTAGACGTTACTCAGAATGGTCTGGAACAGAAGTGGGTTAACTAAAATAGAAACTGACGAATCAGAAAGTTGGGATCGAACCAATCAAATAGGGATGCACGACGGGTTGATAGACAAATTGGTGATTTAGTTTTGACTAATGAAATCAAGTCATGCCATGACGATATTTCACCAGGGAGAAAATAATTAAGCAGCTGCCGGAGCAGTGCGCACATGATTTTACCACCGTTGATCCGCGAATTTAGGCTTCGTATCTCATGTCACATATTTGGTTTGGATGTGTGAATTGGATGACTTAGCAAATTCTCTGTACATTGTGTACAATGTTTTATTTATTGACGATCTGCCTTGAAATTTATCTCTATGGTACCGTTAATAAAAGTATCTAATCAAGTTAAGTGTCGATTATTTTATCACTTGTCATCAAAGAAAACCTACCATTTCCCCTACCTGGATAGTTAGATAGAAGTAGGCAGGCCCGGATAGTCAATATAAAGATTCTTCAGTGTTACCGCTTGAAAGAGGCGAGTCGACTATCATCTTCATTCACCACTAGAGGCAAGTATAGTCGCAGCTACACAAACCAGTTCACCTCCCGTAGCGACCGATCTATTTTAGCGACTACTAGCTACCTTCTAGCTAGAAATGGGCGGGCATATCTACAATGGGCGGTGCTTAGCTAGAGATGGGCAGAGCATGGCTAGACATGGGCGGAACATAGCTAGAAATGGGCTGGACATATCTAGAAATGGGAGGGATATAGCTAAAAGGGTGCTTAGCTAGAAGTGGGCAGAACATTACTAGAAATGGGCTGACCAGAGCTAGTAATGGGCTGGCCATAGCTAGAAATGAGCTGTGCTTAGTTAGAAATGGGCAGAACATTGCTAGAAATGGGCGGGCCATAGCTATAAATGGCCGGGCATTAGCTATAAATTGGCGAGACATAGCTAGAAATCGACAGGACCTAGCTAAAAGCTGGCGGTACATAGCTAGAAATGGGGGAGCGTAGGTAAAATGGGCGGGACATAGCTAGAAATGGGAAGGACATAGCTAGATAATGGCGGAACATAGCTAGAAATGGGCAGGGCGTGGCTAAAAATGGGCGGGACATAGATAGAAATGAGCGGAATATAGCTAGAAATGGGGGAACATAGGTAAAATGGGCGGGACATAGCTGAAAATGAGCAGGACATAGCTAGAAATGGGAGAGACATAGCTAGAAACGAGCGGGACATAGCTAGAAATGGGCGGAACATAGGTAAAATGGGCGGGAGATAGCTCGAAATGCATCCCTCTATTAGAGTTCCAGGCCTAGTAATACGTATATCATTGGAGAATACAGTATTTACTTAATTTATGCTATGATTTAGACAAAAATCTATGGCTAGGGCTTACATGCCAAATAGAGAAATTCAGTCTGTCAGTCAAGTATATGACTTTATAATCAATAACCTCACGGGCAGGGTGACATCACAATCACATACGTCATGGATGGCATATCTAAGTCTGGCATACACGCTTAATAGTGCGTCAAGCTGTATGTGCTCTGTATGTATTTAGTATTGAATAAAGACTATTTCGAAACTAAATTGACTGTGCGCTGTTGATGCCATAGGCAGCAACAGCACCGAGTTAAAGAGTTTTTGAAATATTCAACAGATTACCAGCATAGTTTTCTGGAAATTAAGAATCAGGGAGTTCAGTGTTTATGGATTGAGTAATGTGGCATTTTAATTTACTTAAAATTATTCAGATCATACGTCTGATATAGATTCAAATGTATCCATTATGACGATATGCTTCGAGACAACCAAAAAATAAACCACCATATTAGAGGTCAGGCGCCTTTCCAATGGCAACTGCTAATGTGGTGAGCCGGCTATGACACTAGTAAGGGCGTATCCCATACTCTGGTTCATAATGTAGTGTCTAAGGAACGTTCGGACCGCATATTAATGTGTGAATCATGATTAATACAATAAAAACAATGTAACAAGTGTAATATCAGCGAGAGATCCCTTTGTTTTAATCATTTCATGACGATGTCGTCCATAGCCGGTCTCTACAGTTGTCTTAACATATTACCCATTTGTTGGCCAAGGAGAGATTATTATTTGGAAAATTACAACTAGTGAAACGGTAAACGAGCCAGTCATTCTAGTGATAAATCTTTCAGAAATAGTCTCATCCTGGCCTGCAAATAGATATTCAATGGACCTTTCTATTTTTAGCTATGTCCCACCCATCACTAGTTAAGCTCCACCCACACCTCGCCGTGTTGGGATTGATCGATCCCCGAATGCACTAGCTATCAACTAACTGAAAACTAAACAGGGAAGCTGTTGAGTATTTTGTAACTAATTTGACTGGGTGCTGTTGCTGCCTATGACAGGAACAGCGCCCAGTCAAATTAGTTTCAAAATATTCAGTAGAATATTTATTAAATAGTAAAAGCAAACACTTTGTGCAACAACGCCGTCTTCAAATATGCGTTCGTGGCGTATTCATTATGATGTCATTCTACACATCACGCAGTTCATTATGACGTCATATATTCATTATGATGTCATTCTACACATCACGCAGTTCATTATGACGTCATATAATGTGTGGGTACTCTGGAAAGGTGAATTAGCCAGTAATTTCTAAAATATCCATAGATCCAGAAATAGAACATATCCGGTTTCCTTGCTCCAAATCACGACCAGTCGGGAAATCCTCTTGTACTGTCTTTGTATTAAGATTTGAGCCACATCAATAAGAAATTCTTTAGCTACATCCCCGGACACACACACACGCGCGCGCATGCCCATGCACACGCGCACTCAGCATGTAATCGCATATGCAGTACCGGATTAAGCCTTGCCAGGGCCAAGGGCAAAGAATATTTGTGGAGTTGGTGGGGGGGGGGGGGGAAAGGCAAGCCAAAAGGGGACTCATCCCCTGAAAATTGTGAAATCTAGATGCCTACAGATGACATGTCCTGCATTTCCAGGGGTAACTATGGACCATCAGTTCGCTGTTAAATTATTCTTTTTTAGCCATCTAATTTCATCCAATTTCATTTTTTTGTTCACTCGTGTGAAAACAGGACTGGATAAACAACTGATTGAACAAAAAAATGAAATTAAATACCTAAAAATAGAACAATTTTATAGCCAACTGAAGGGCCATATCCTGTTATGCGGTTTATCTCTTTACAAACGAAAATAGCTCTCTGTTCATCATGTCCAGAGAGCTGCTCTCGTTTGTAAAAAGAGAAACTGCATAAAACATATTATTCACTCCCAAAAAATTTTTTGATAGAAAAAATCGGGAGGTGGAGGCCTAGTCAAGATCTTGGGCCGGGGGCAAATGCCCCTGCTGTCCCTATTACAATCCGCTATCGTGCACATGCATGCAAGCGCACGTACACGCGCACGCACACACTGGCAGGGTCACAATACCCTCTTCCGCTTATGGGCAAGAAAAAAGATATGCTATCCATGCTGCCATTTAGCTTAGCATCTATTAAAGATTGTTGCTCATTCATACCTATCAATAGGCACATTCTTCTTCGTGCAACAAAAACATAGTCTCAATCAATGCCATGCAATGACATCGAACTCAATAAGGATAACAGCGCCCTGCTAGATTCATCCACCTTTATGACCATGCATTACATTGCGTATACATATGCCTATAGGTATATAAACGTGGTTCTAATAGAGGCATCCGATCTGTCACTCCAGTACGTGACGTTATAATCAAATTTGCCACGTGTAGGATGATGCCACACACGTTATGATGTATTTTAATTCCGCCATGAAACAGTAAAGGTCCGTCACGTGTACGAATTGTATTTTCTTGATGGGATTCTGGTAATTCATGTCTCAAAGTATATACATTGATTCCAAGACACGCATAGTGGGCGGAGCTTCAAATAACACCCCCAGACCACCCCCACTCCATTGTAGGGCAGTACACTAAATCACACTGCACTCTCACGGCAGTGTCATTGGAACGCTAAAAATATGCAGTAATAAACTAAAGCGGAATTATTATTGAGCAAACACAATTAGTCATTATAAAGCAGGTGATAGACTGATTAATACACGAGAAATGTTAAGTAGCCGTATTAGTCTGTATAGACAATGAAACAGGCTTCAAAGTAGTGCGTTTTAAGACTGACCGCATTACAATGAAACATGTAAACACACAAACCATGCCGTGTTTTGAAACACCTGCCCCATTGAAGCTTTCAATAATTTACACTAAATCATGCAGCCCTACAACATGACTTGCTTTGGATAAAACGTCTTAACACTTTTATGACGAAGTCGGCCAAACCGGCATCTGTAGTGGTCTTGAGGAATGTCCATTTGCAGGCCAAGAGAAGACTATTTTTGAAAATTTTCCAAAATAGTCATCTCTTGGCCTGTAAATATTGTATTTTTTGAACAAATTTAATCATTAAAGGATTATATATGAATCAATGCTGTGGGGGAATTGGCATCAAGTAAGTTATCTTAGGGAGTTACACCTGCATAAAATAGTGTATAACAAACCGCCGTAAATGCTGCTACACTGAAGCAGATAATCCCGATAAACATTGAAATTGTTTGCTTCTACACACGATAACTCTTCTCCAATAACAGATTTTTTAACATGAAACCTAATATTAAAAATGGATAATTATATTTAAATTTAATTTCGGTGCAGATGAGTACACACGAGGTACATATGTCATAGATATGCACCGAAGTTACTAGATTATTTATCACATTTAATCTTTAAGAATATTAGACGACGCATCCAGCCATGTTTCCATCCATTCTGCCGGACCAATCCGTATCCAGGATATAACGTAGGTCTAATTGAGATCTTGTTATTTCGACGATGCGAGGAAACACTTAAAATCACAAGCATTAGTTCAAATCGTTAAATGCCCATCTGCACGTTCACAGCAGAAGGCTTGAAAATAAAATGGTTAGAATTATTTATTTTAGGGGCTATTTAATTTGACAACAGCAGCATCTGCATACGCCATCTCTAGTACGATGGCTATCATTCGGATTTGGAGGGTGTGGTCTTGTGGAGTATTCTCGAACGAGCTGCGTGGAGGTAGCAAGTGAAGAGCACCGGTGATAAACCACCATCTTGTGGTCATCCCATTGTTGTTTCAAACTATGCAGAAAGCGTTGATTTGAAACGAAATTTAGTTTTGTGTTTACCCATAATAACAGGCACTGTTCTTCATCTTCACAGCCAGCCGGATGGAGAAATTGAAGGAATTGTGGTCTCTTGATTGTGTCAAATGACATGATTGTAGAAGTGTCAATGCTTTGATAGTATGACTGATGTTAAATAATGCATACCTGACTAAATGCTGATTTATTTAGGAATTATTGTTGTATTCTTGGCAACAGTACCTACCTAACTCGTCGGGAGCTATAGGTCATTATAAAATCCCACGACATAGGTATCTGTTGTCAGGACACACTTATATAAAGAAATCCAGCCCCTACAAATGCATTGATCATAACGTAACGATAATTTATCGACCAGGCATTATCATTTTACACTTCTCAATCTGCCTTGGAATAGAAATTTTCGAATATCCTTTCGAACTGTGCTAGAAGCAATGCAGTAAACAAACGGATCCAAGGCGGCATTTACCCACGCAAGTAATAGCAACGCTTCTCGCACTATTTGGTGCGATGGTAAATATGGGAATCCCCATTCAAGATGCCCATAATGATGAATGACGGTTGGGCTTGTGACGATGTAGAACACAGCAACAATAACTATCATTGCACGTGGGTCAGCATTTCGTCTACGGTCTTCATGTACAGTCAACGATTTACTGGAAGCTACTGAACGAACTGTTAATGTAATTTGTTTCACACAGTGTATTAAAATCATCGAAATATAAGGAAGAAAGGTTGCAAGGCTAAAGAACAGATTAACGACGCGTCTCATTCGTTGCTCGTTCAGAACCATCTGACAAAACGACACAGTCATATTTTTGGACGTAATCCACTGTACTTTATAAATTCCCCAGTAAGGTATTAGTCCTAGTAAATTAATTACCCAAATAAATCCGCAGACCACCAGCACTCGTGTCCATGTGATTTTCACTCGCGCCCATAATGGATGACAAAGTTGTGCATATCTTAAACACGCGAACAACACTAAATGATAGACACTACTAATATAAAATGTCATTACTATATGCATAGTGGCTGGGCAGATGATATCAGCGGTTGTGATATCCATGTATGGATAGATTAAAGCCATATATTCCACGGTAACGAGGCACGTCCCCAGATCGCAGAATGCCAAAGATGTGATCAGCGCAAAAAGTGGAGACTTGTAACGACCAGTTCTCAGCAGATAAAATATAAGCAAAGAATTAACAACTACTCCAATGAGAAATATTATTATTGGAATGCCTTTTGTGTAAAATGGATTAATCCGTGATTCTCTCTCGACAAATAAGATGAAAACATCGTGAAATGCATCGAGTTGTTTCCAAATCCTTGTATCCAATGATGCGGTGCTTGTAACATCCATCGTTGAATTAAATACTGCTGTTCCGAAAGCCATCTTTTCCTGAGGAATTGTACCTCTAGCGTTCTATCCGTTCTAGCTATATACTATGCACTTCGAAGCTACTTGCGTGTTAAATATGTTAAATAGCATGCATATGTACATACGATGTACGCATTAGGAACTATAATTCGAAAGCAATTTAATGCTGGTAATTAGCTATATATAGTTCCTGTTTACAACAAAAACTCATAGACAATGCCAATCAATCACCAATCCGTCTGATTCGATAGTGATGCGCACTTATTTGCTCTTCAAACCTCTTCCAGAAAAGCGATACCGCAAATAGATAATAGAACAAAGAGCCAGAGATTAGTTTGTCTTTGCAACTTACTTGTCCCTCATCTTTCATACCCACGTGACGTAAAGATATGAAGAAATCGTCGATTCATCGTTAACCCGATATTGATGTTTAATCATTGTATGCCCCGGGAGTGAGTGAGCATTATCAAGCCATACAGGGATCCATTTTTAGCTACGACCCGCTCATTGATAGCTATGACCCGCCCATTTTTAACTATGAACCGCCAATTGATAGCTCAGCTCCGCCCATGATTTATATACTTTGAATCCTGAATTCACAGAATCCCAATTTCCATGCAACTATATACGCATATGGCAGCAACAGCGCCCAGTCAAATTTGTTTCAAAATATTCAACAAAATGTTTGTTAAATAGTACATCCATCAAAGATGTCAGTACAATCCGTACTCGTGACGGACATTAGAATGCTCATAAAGGAGCTAGATACGTCATTCCTTACACATTTTGGGTGTGACGTCATCCTACATGGAGCGTACTGATCATGATGTTATATACTTGAGCGACAGATCGGATTACTCAATTCTCAACACGAACATAAATAGAACCGTACAATAAATTATGTTGTCTCTTTCTAGGCATTTGTATGTTGAGTCACTCATGAAACAATATGCTTTGAATGTGCTCAATAACTCAATGCGTCAAGTAATGGTTGATTCTGAACGAGCTATTGCGAGACAAGCTCAAACAATTTCCCAAAACCTACCACTAATTGCAACAGAGATGAAACCACCTATAAACTGTTCAGTAGGCTTATGGTCCCCTAGGTGCTAGGCAAAAAATCGAATAAAATCTTTTGAGTGAAACATGTTGAATTCAAGATGGCTGCCAAGATGGCCGTCGATCGGGTATAATATGGCATAGATCTCGAGAACATTAGAAACACAATTTTATGTAAATTAACAATTCAGCATGCCTACGTGTGCATCGGATATCTGTCAGTTGGTCAGTCTGTCAGTCGGTCGGACAACTTAGATTTCTGATAAAAATCCGCCCATGCCATAACTATAAGACACGTGGGTGTTTATACATATTATATGTTTCTTCATATCGGATCACTAGTTTTCGAGAACTACGCCCACCCCACCCCGACTACTAAACAGGCGAGCCTACAGCTTGAGACCGTATACACGATGTGCCGTCTAGTAGGCCTTCGCGAATGTTTGAATTAAATAGTTGAATTTATTGACTTTTGACTTTTAAATTCATTGTCTTTAATCAAAATTTATTTTTCTTCAGGACATGTTTCAGAATGAGCGGTATATAAAGTGACCATATTTATGATATTTATCAATCGTGCTTCTTCGCGTCCACACCTGTTACAACAAAGAGAATAACCAGGCGTCGAATCGATATGATGGTGGCAATGCACGAATTCATCTTTATAGAGTATCCATCTATCATCTGATGTCATATGACGTCATAATAAGCTAAGCGGCGTGTATGATGACGTAATAATCATTACGACATAAATGATTGTATTTGGCCCATCTTTTAGTTCTTAATAGTCAGACACGATGTACGAATTGAATGTCTCAGTTATATAATAAACATGATGTTCAATTTTTGCTGCTATAGGCAGCAACAGCGCCCAGTCAAATTAGTTCCAGAATACTCAATAGCTTACATGTATAGTTTTCTGGAACTTGATAGTCAGGAATTTCAGAGATCGGGCGATCCTAACACCAGCGATGTGTGGGTGGAGTTTAGTTCAAGATGGGCGGGGCATAGCTAAAAGTGAAAAGTCCATTATTTCTCTCAGGTCTACAGTATATAAATGAATGGATCCGATCTGTCACTCAAGCAGTTGACTGTATAATAAAATACATTTGTATTTCAAATACAAACTGTCGTATTGAAGAATTCACGGTCCTCATTGAATTAAATCGATTCTCTAAACAAAATCTGACTGAAAGGTGGCCTTCCTTTCACTTTACTTAAATTTTGAACAGAACTAAAAACACTTTGACTTAGAAAGTAACACAAAAATTGATCACTTTATTAATTACTATAATTTACAAAGCCGCATTGAAGGCTTGTGCAACATTTGAGATAACTGTTAACGTGATAACAATTATAAGCTATTTGCTATACTAACGTGTAATCAATACGATGATTACCACTCTGATCTAACAATGTTAAAAAGATATACGTACTGATCTCGCGATGGTACAAAGATCATGCACACTGATCTAACGATGGTGTAAAGATAACTGAACACAGAGCAGGTGCCAACTTATATACAAAAAAAGTTCTTTCTCTGCTCTGACGTAATTTTGGGCTATCCCAAGGACTCCCCCCTAACACTCGAATTCTAATTGGTCCCTTGCTCCCTCGTTGTACAATCTTAGAACTGGTGGGAACCAGTTTGGAGTGATGGCTCCTGACAGATAATGTAAACTTTGCTTGCTTTGACAAGACTCATCAACAGCCATCCCAGCAGGCACATGACGTTGTTTCAACGTTGAATCCACGTTGAAATCACATTATGGCGTGATTTCAATATGGATTCAACGTTGAAACAACGTCATGTGCCTGCTGCGATAACTCGCATACTTTGTGTTCCCACTCCGTTTGGTTTATTGTGACAAGCGCGTTAACCAACCAAGTCGAATACTGCTGTAATTACTTTCACAATTGGACAATTCTCATTTAGTATCGACGATGGATGGCTACCACTCGTCATGACGTACTAGTGCCTGATCCTTAACCAGGTAGGGTTATTCCAGGATGATCACAAGTTATGCAATCAGCATTAGGCACCACGCGGTAGTGAATCATAGAACCGGTTTCCTTAGCATTCTATTATGGCCGTTCCCTTATTCAACAAACTTCCTTGGCCACCATCATAATCTTATCTTACACAGTAAGACTCTGTTACATTACCTACCGAGAACGTCTCCTTAAAAGCTTCTCAGTATTTAATCCATCACTGGCTTACTTACCGTCACGCCGTGATGTTCTTATTTTAAAATACCAGATCCAGTTCTACGGTCTAACGCGGATAAACGCCGCCTCCTTATTTCTAGTAATTAAAAGCAAACCCAAAACGGCTATTAAAATCTCTGAAATGACAAAACTAGATTGATTGGTGATAATCACACCCAACTCAATCAAACTGATTTCAAATATGAACAGCATAATGTGTCCGGCCACAGTGATCGTGATCGTAATTACAAGCCTTTCGCTTACAAAACAATTCTCTAGAACGTATTCAAACTGTCATCCTGACATTCAGTCTACATGTTTGTACTTGTTATAGGTCATTATCAAAACAGTCATCGGGTTCCCCCCAGCGATATGATAATACTACGCATCATTCATTCATGCTCATACACGCTTTACATTCAACCTGTTTATAACGTCCTATACTTCCTGGTACCTTGGAATCCCCAAATGACGTAATGTGATGATACTGTAATAAATATTCACCCATAGACCTATATACTAACTGGATTGGCCACACAAGCACAAATCGTGTGACAAAATCGTCCAACAGCTAACCAACAGCGCCTTTGTGATGTCATGTAGTTCGGATCGACCGGTCGGATACCGGCCGTACCAGCTAAGCTGGGTATGCGCCGCCCGGCCCTGGATTTGTTTCCTGAGCATGCCCCTCTGGGTAGAGCCATAAGCGTATATAGGCATATGGGAGAGATAGCGTGTCGAAAAACGACTAAGTTCGTTAAAACGCATGACGCGCATGCACGCTAGGATGCTGTTTATATGGAGTGCGTAGTTACGACCTAGATAGGATGGGGCTTTTAGTGTTGGTACCTGTAATCCTTATTGATTGCCTGTTCCCGTTAAATCTAGATCAGAATTCAACGGGCTTTTGAAATCTGTAAACCATTTCAAAATCGGTTGAGAAATGGCTGAGTTATCCAGGGAAAACTCTTTATGATTATCTTCAAAATAGTCCCGTGACGTCATAACCACATGGATGCAAAGCTTCTAGAACGTTCTAGAACGTTCGACTGCACTATTATTAGCTGCGTGCTGATTGGCTCATGCTCGAACGATGATTGGATGATGCCTGCGCCTGTGACCACGCAAGGCGTATAAAAGGAGAAGTGATCCAGTGATCGAGAGCATCCTCGGCCAGGGGCCGAACAGGTTGGATCTGTACCAGCTACTACAAGCGCGACAGACAATACGCGTCTTCCTTCGCTATGTGTCGGGTTTTTATCCCATAGCGTGCAGTTCTCCAACCCACCGCACTAAAACAATTTTGTAACTCCCCATTTACGGGAGTAATTTGGAACTTCTGATAATTGTTCACGAATACCAACAGCTACATTCGGAACACAAATTTGCGGTGAGGCCTTTACGGACTGAATATGTGAGTCTGCACTAAGCGAAGTACTCCTCCCTCCATGAGTGTTCTTGCGGAAGTCTTGTTTGCGCAAAACAGCTTGCGGGACCCAACCTGCGGGATCTTTCCTGCTTCCAGAGAGTGCATCATCCCACGTCGACTAAGCATCGACGTATCAATTTCAGTAGCATGGTAGCCTAACTTAGGAATGACTACCAAGTATTCAAGTAACTATACTTCACCGTTTAATTATTTCTCTATATGGGTTTTGTTAATTATATTGTATCCGCAATAACGGTCCCGATGACTAAAAGGAACCGTCACGGTCTTAGGACCGCTAGTTATAATTTCTGTATTTGTTGATAATTATTCTCATTTTCCTCAATGTGTTGCTAACCGCTCTATAGTAGGTTCGTTAACCTGTACTGTTATATATGTCTTGATCATTTGACACTGTATTGATTGTCCTGGTTAGATTATGTATATATATATATATGGACAGTGGCCATCCATTCACATGTTTTGTTTATTCATAGAAAATATAGGACTGCACTGCATGTAAGGAACACTATACAGCAACACTTATATATGCAACACTTTCTCCCGCCACCAACAATTTTTCACTGAGGTCGCTGTCCATGCTATAACTCTGTTTAGGCCGGCATGCTACCGACAAAACCTTTTCTATTCAGCTCAATAGGATAGGTTCAAAATGATTAGAGACACTTTCTTCATTACATACTGTGTAAAATACTCTTCTCTTCCGGTAGTGCGATAATCTAGCCCCGCACTCCGGTAAGACTCATAAGTAAGATTTTGTCTCTCTTCATGTTCCACTCAGCCTTGTGGCTTCTTAATTGTGTGGATGTCCCCATCCACACCATGGGCTGATCCGACTCTGGGAAACTATTGGGGTTTCCGTGCGGTGATGGCTAGGGTGTGGTGTCCCATATCTACACATGCCCCTCAACCAAAGTTAGTTAACCGTCTCTTAAGGCCTTAAGAGAGTGTTAACTAACTCGTTGTACAACATCAACAACTAAACCACACTATACCAGGGCTATCCAGACCAACCTAATGAAATTACAATCACATTAAAATCAACACACCTATTCAATGCGAACATCACAATCATTATTAACTAATCCATAGTTAATAAACATAAAACAGTATGAAGCGTTAATAAACAGTGAAACAAAATAAATAGTTAACTACAACGAAAGAGTCCAATTAAACAATAAACACTTAACTATAAAGAAATAGTTCAATTAAACAATAATATGACAGCCATCGTACAACAACAGTATGAAAATAAAACTGCAATATTACGATAATAGTACGACAATGTCATCGAACACAATAAATACAATACGTGAAATGAGTTTTATAAGTCTTCGTACTCCTCGGGAATACTGTGTATTTCCACGTTCACCCAGCTATCAGCCGTAGGGTCGATCTCAGTCCTTGCAGAAACGTTTGGCGACGACCCGTTAGGTGTCCTCGACAGCATTGGCAGCGCTGCAGGCATCTGCGGCCGTCGGATCTGAGTGTGACGTGGATATGGAATCATTGCCGTACGTGGCTTTCGTGTTATACACTTCCACATTCGGGACAGAACACCACACTTATAAAGTATGAACATAATCACAATAAACGAGACGACGGAGGCCGTTGAGTAAGAAAATACAGATCGTATGCCGATGCTGTCGACCATCGCTGGGTCAACCTCGGATAATGGTGTTAGTGGTACATACGTAGTCTTACGTAAATGGTCCCACTTTTGTACTTTCAGATGGTTAATAATAAGTGATTGGTTGAGCACCCCGGCCACATCCAATCTGGGCACATCCACGGCAAGACTGATTCGAGTATAAGTCCGACTGTAAGACTGTATAGGTTCGAATCGCCACCCTTTCCCACTATAATCACATCCACTCGACATTAATGCATACAGACCACTTTTCACAACACATCGGTCTGTCAGTCGTCCACCACAATGCACTTCGATAGTTTCGCCAAAGGTCTGCAACACAACACCTACTTTCTTGTGGGCGAATAATTTACTAGATGTTTCGTTAGACTCAGATAATTGAATGTTGCACGACCTGTCGGTAGTGTTGGTCAACAGACTAACAATGCATGGTACGTGAGTCTTGTCGACTCTCAGTTGTCCGTGACATACACGAGGTTCGCTGCCCCGACACTCGGATGGTGCAAAATACCATCCAGTCCTGGTGTCAAGTCCTATACTGGTTCGAGCAATTATAACCTGCCTGTAATAACCGACAGTGGCCAAAGGTTCCGGCCTGTATTCTATGTAATTGCCACCATCAATTAACGGTAAAGTTGCTAGGTAATGCAACTGCGAGTCGTCTTTGCATAGTGGATACACGATAACGTTTCTGTAATACCATTGGTATGGACGCACCAATCGGTTTCCTACACTGACCTGTTTGGCGACTTCGGCCAAGTCAGACGGACTAAACAATTCTTCCGTCAATCTTCCCAATTCCATGGAAGCAGTCTGCCTATGAAACTGGGCGGCCAATTTTTGGTAGCTATATACCACATTCTTGGCCGAATCAATAATATGACCCAGTCGCACTAATGCATATAGGTCAGCCTGTCGTGCAGTGTGAATTTTGAATAACTTGCTTACATTTTTGGTCAAATCGACCAAACTGTCGGTGACCTCATTAATGCGGTCAACGTTGGTGTTAATTCCTTTGAAAGCAAGTTTCACATGGGACGCTAACTTATTAGAGAAATGTACCAATCGGTTCATATTCTTCCTAGCAGATTTGACAACGTTCTTGATGGTTTCAATATCACCTGATGTTGCTGTCCCAAACAGAGATGATGCTATATCTCCTACAAAGTTAAACAATCCACGTTTGTGTTGGTTACTAGCTCGACTCAACATTGTCTGGTGCGTTCGAATGGCAATCTTTCTGATAATGTTTATACGGTGTTGTAGTCCGAAAATGTCACTTAATGAAGTCCTACGACCAATATCAGCAACAAGAACTCGAACTCGTACCAATCGTTCAATAAAGTTAACAGGTAAATACGGATGGTCGATAGATACCACTACTGTCCATTCAGCACGTATTACAGGCATCTTCTGGTGGTCGGTTATCATTACGCAATTCTCTAATTTATGAACACTGGAGTTCTGACATAATCCGTACTAAACTGACTAACGTTACTATAACGCACAACTGTAATGTATACATGATTCGTTTAGACAAATGCGATGTTACTAGTATCAGCAATTAAGCAGATTTTTAAAATTATCTCATGCTACGGCACTTTATAATGGCTTCTATACGACTGATAAAGTCGTCGTATAAAGCTCGGCCAAATGCACCAATCCTAAGTCGCTTACTGTCTGAGCTGAACTCAGGAGAGTGACTGCGCTTGCGCAGGAAGTAGGGTGCGATGGAAGTGTTTCCATTGGCTCAGTGGCAGGCTCGGGTACATCCTCCGAGGTGTCCATCATTACGATACGAGGAGTCTCTGATGTATCCGTCGGTGACTCATACTTCGGATCATTACTCATACCAGGTCGATCTACATCCCGGTCGACCACCTTACCCACCTTATGCACCTTGGCTCCCAATTAGAAGCTGGTCACTTCCTACAAGCCACTTTATGAGGTGTCACGTCAGAGTCGGGTTCTGGCAAAGGTACGGACTCGGGTAATACTACAGCTCTTGGATGATGGCTGGCTTTCGTACCTTTTGCAGGGTTACGAATAGGGCGTGGTCTTACTTTGTCCCAGCACATCTCTGAGTCGACTACACGTAGCTTGGATATATTCAGCACACGCACCTTCCCAGACCTTTGATGGCGGACATGAGCCATGGGTCCATTGATCTTAAAGATCTCATATTCAGGGTCACTGCGAGAGGTCAATTGCATCCTCTCTTCAGCTTTTACGACCACTGAATCGCCAACCTTATACTCACCAGCGTGTGCACGCTTATTAATCTGTTCTCGGTGTACTTCTCGAGACTTAGCCGTTTCTCCACGAGCGCGCAGCAAGGCATTATTGAGACATGTTAGTCTCTCACCAAGATCATGCGAAGCATCAAGTGGAATTGCAAACGGAATTCTGGCACGTCGACCATATGTCAGATAGAAGGGCGTATATCCGGTCCTGGAATGACGAGTGTTGCGGTACGCTGTTAAAGCCGCGCCCAACTCATCCTCCCATGCACGAGATTCGTTATTTACACCTTTCTGGATTAACTCCTTAAGAGTGCGATTGAACCTCTCAGTACGTCCGTTAGTTTGTGGATGATATGGACTCGATCGTCTATGATCAATACCATGTTCATGAAATCGCTGTTCCAGAGAATTTGAACAGAATTCTTTACCCTGATCTGTAATCAGTATCTCAGGGACACCATGACGGGCGACATACTCATTGAAGAATTTATCCTCAACATTCTGAGCAGTCTTAGCTGCAATCGGATATGCTTCTGCCCATGCAGAACAGTGATCGATCACCGTCATGATATAATTATTACCTCTGCTCGACTCTAAAAGTAGACCAATTAAGTCCATACCAATTATCTGACGTGGATAACTGGCCATTGGCATCTCACTATACTTAGGTCGAGTAGTGACAGGTCGATTGACCTGGCACGTCGTACACGTTTCAAGCATACGTACCACATCTTTTCTCAAAGATGTCCATACAAAATAATCTCTTACCATACCGATGGTCTTCTTCAGACCTTGGTGACCAGCTCGTTCATGAGCCTTCTGGAGCACTTTCTCACGGAACAGGGTAGGTAGCAAGATTCTGGGGGTACTCAGCGTCTAACGCCGAAGGTGGAATTAATGAATACAATATGCCATTCTTTACCATGTACTCCTCCGGTGTATTTCTAAATAACTCCGGGTATTCCGTGGTTTGCTCGGCACATAATTCATCGTGTGGTACATCATATACCTCTAGAGGGATGTGAGGTAAAGCACCTTCGTCTACCTCGGGTATGACGTAATCGCCTGTGTCCAATGTGGCGACTTCTACCGGACGACGTAACCTGGACAACATGTCCGCTCGAATATTCTTCGAGCCTTGGATGTATTCTATCTTACATCCATACTCTGCAATCAGTACTGCCCAGCGCTGCACCTTCGTGTTCTTTACTTCTCCCTCAAACAAATCTTTAGGGGTTTGTGGTTAGTATACATGGTAAACTGCGCGCCAAATAGATAAGGTCGAAGCTTCTTCAATGCGTAGATCACAGCATAAGCTTCCTTTTCTATTACAGGCCAATTCAACTGACTGTCTTTAAGAGTAGAGCTAACATATTGTATTACCCGCTCTATACCCTTATCATCAACTTGCACTAGTATCGCACCTATTGCATAACTAGATGCATCAGTATATAACTTATACGGGGCATTCAAGTTCGGATAAGTGAGTACGGTCTCACTACACAGCAAGTTCTTTAATTTCTCAAACGCTTGCTGTTCATGCTTAACCCATTCACATCTTTTATACTTCTAGGTTAACTCAATCAGTGGCTTCACAATTTCGGCATAGCATTTAACACAAGATCGGTAATAACCTGTAGCTCCGAGAAAACTACGTACTTCACCCACATCACGGGGTGGTGACATTTCTCGTATGACTTTGACCTTTTGAGCATGTGGAGCTACACCTTGTGCAGAAATGTGATACCCTAACATGTCAACAGACTTACTGGCAAAATCACATTTCTTTTTCTTCACTTGCAAATTATACACTTGAATCTTGCGCATGACCTTACGCAAGTGATGTGTGTGTTCTGTCGGATTTCGTGAATATACGACTATATCGTCGACGAAAACATGCACATATTTTCCTACATATTCGCAGAAAATATCATTCATTGCCCTCTGAAATACGGCACCTGAGTTGCAAAAACCAAAAGGCATCCGAATCCATTCGAAAAGACCTTCACTGCAAACGAACGCTGTTTTATAGTAGCAAATATCGTTGCACCGCGCATCGAATAAAAAATATCGGATATGTTTGGCAGTGGATAACTATCCTTACGGCATACTGAATTTAATTTCCTATAGTCAACGCAAAATCTGGTGACACCGTCCTTTTTCGGTACCAGAGTTATGGGTGATGCCCAGGGTGATGACGATGGTCTTATGACGGCCGTGGCTAACTTTTCTTTAACTTGGTTTTTAACCAAGTACTGTTTAGCCAGCAGTAGACGATAGGCTTTCTGCCTTATAGGAGGATAATCTCCTGTTGGTATCGTACATTTTACCTTGGGTACCAGTCCTAACATATTTGGACGAGCCGTATCGAAATTATTGGCAAAGTCACTCAGTACTTTGTCAATAACTGCATATCCGGTCGTTTCTTTGCAACTGGCATATACGTATTCTGTCTGTTCCCTATACGGAATCCTAAAAGGGTATACACAACCAAACCATACTACTTCTTTGGTCCTGTAGTCAATCCTTGCATTTCCCAAGTACAAGGTATCTGCTCCAATCAGACATTCATGACGCATACTATTCACAACCATACTTGGAATAGGCCGGGCATCTTTGAATTTAATTTGGGTCTCCCCCAAAATATCTATGGGCGAACCATTCACTGCTAATAATGTGTTAGCCTTCTTTAATGGCCTAGCATTCAGGATGCTATGCCATATGTCCTTTCTAATCAAGGAAGTACTAGCACCAGTATCGATTAATGCATCAACATATGTACCTTGATTTCCCTGACTGTGCGGTTCGAACTCGAGCCGGATAAGGAATCGCTCAGTCACCCGTGATCCCCTCCGTCTCCGTTTAACGAACTCCGTCGTCCACTAACAGCTTCGGCGTAAGAATTACGACGTCCATCCACAGACAGGGCTCCTCCATTACCGTATGAAAAACGGCCATACCTGTCTGTGTTTACCCCGGTGAGGACGAATCCCTCCCGGTCTTCGTAGTCTTCATCAATCCATGCTCGGTTCACGAGATCATTGCGGGTGTTTCGCGAACCTGACCGTGGAGTGGTCTCGAGTCCATAGTAATTATCACTGCTGTTATTAACTACGGTGACCTCCATAGATTCCTCGCGTCGATCCGTCTGTCTGGGACGCTTCACAGCACGATGTTGCGGCATCGGTGATGATGATGAAGGGCAATTGGCCTGATAATGGCCCTCTTTGTCGCATTTAAAACATTTTGACTGGTGATCGGTTGGTTCGACCAGAGAAGCAGTCTCTGGCCATGTGGCCTTCTCGGCCACATGTAAAGCATGTCATTGGCGGACGTTGCTGGCGCTGTTGTTGCTTCGGTGCTGGTTGTCGTTTGGGTGGTTGTGCAGTTTGTCGACACTCGCTCTTGTAGTGTCCCACCCCTCTGCAGTTGAAGCAAGTTACTTGTTTCTTGGCTGCCTGTGGCACAGCTGCTGGCTTATGAGGCATATGTTTAGCCTTCCTTTGAGGTGTGGCTTGTTGCTGCTGTGGTGGTGAAAACACTGGTCCACTTTGCAGGTTTTCTATAACCGCACACAGTCGTTCTATTAATTTTGTTTGCTGGCTAATTTGGCGCTTCATTGAACTAATGACAGACCACACGTCTTTCCCCTCCTCCTCATCTATCATATTCACCTCCATGTTTTCTTCGTTTCCTCATGGTGAAATGTTCATGGCTTGCAACAGGTCGTTGCAGCCCTCCTCCTCTTCTGTCATCTCCATCGCTCGTTGGACCGTGGTAATCTTCTTCCGAACTATTCTGGGTCCCATCCCTCTATCGTTCAGTGCCTTTATGTAAGCGGACACGATAATTCGCTTATTGTCCACGTTTTCCTCTGAGTAAGCTCGGGTGGCCATTTCCTTGTAGCGCCGATTGAGACACCATAGTCTCGCTGTGATGCTGCCGAACGGCCTTCAGGTCGTACTTGACCCATTCGGGTTCGTTGGCTGATACGAAGTTAAGAGTTATAAACTCACGCAACTCCTCGTACATGACAGTGTCCCTCACTTTGCCTATGACGAAGGCATCGATCGCCTTCGATAGCTGTCCGCGTGATGCTCTGGTGACTATATATACTGGAATACCATCGAGGTTGCCCTCGGTGGCTTCCCACACCCGTCTCGTCTTGTCAAGGAATTGACGTACCTCTTCTGGTATGAGACCATTGCACGGTTTCACTCTTTGTGTCAGCTCCCTAACCTCTTTCCTGAACACTCAGTTCCTCTCTCTTCTATCAATTTCCACCACAATGGCATTAGCCATCGCGGTGCCCATCTGCTGCATAGCCTCGACAGTTTCCTGTCTTAGCTCCGATCCATGCTGTACCACCGGCGGTAAGGTGGGATCAGTTCGACGTGACGTTGCCATGTCGATTAATTTATACAGTTCTTAAAATACAGTCTACTGGTAATATAATTGCACGATTGCTCGCTTAAGGCACGGTTGTTCTTCACAATTTATTTCTGTCATGATTTTAATTATGGTGTTTTCACGATATTCACGATGCTGAGTAACCCTAGTATTTTCTGATTGTTTTGCTAGCTCTATGAAAGTTTTTATCCTGTCTGCGACATCTTCAAGAATAGTTACTACTGGCCTATTTGTTGACATATTAAAGTTACTCACATTTTACAAGACTCTAGATCCTGGCAGACGAAGCCAATGAAGAGTTTGGATCTCCGGGTGGTTTCCTAAACGATGATGAGTCCTGCTACGCCAACGGTAAGATTATGATGTTTGAAAGGTTGCTGCGACAACCTCTTACCGATGAAGCAGCAGAAAGATGATAGTCAGCTCGCCTCATCGCTGAAATGAAGTGCGGTGATATTTCTATGTGACTGTCGGGCCTATCTGACGATGAAGATTCCTGGCTTTGGTTGAGTGTTGCTCTCAACCCTAGAGTCCTAACTTGTAATGATAACCAAACTCTTGTCTTACGTTGGTCAGATGATAAGTTTTAATGACTGATATAATTTAACTGTACAAAACTGAAATATTACTTTGATAAATTTCTACTCAATCATCAGTACCTGACTGGTACTGACTCTATCCATTCTAACCGAACGTAGCACTGGCGATGTGCTACGGAACCCTGTTGTTGGATTGATTACTTTACTAACTGCAAAGTGCCTCATATATAGTCTTCAGCATCTCTGAGGATCTATACATATTACGATATATAGATATATACATATCCTAATATTTATACTTTGTTCTGATGATTCTTCTAGGTAGGTTATAAGCACATCTTGATTGGCCCAGATAATCAGTCCGCCAATCAACTTCTGCTTATTCCCTCATAGAAGCTTCTACCTAGTAACTCTTGGTCGTCCTGACCAATCCTGGATCACTTCATTTCGACTTTCACTTTGAAACCTATTCTATTTAATTCTCTGCCACAGAATTTGATTGACGCTCATTGATTGTGACGTCATTCTGACCAATCAAACTCTGGGCTATTCTTTTATCGAGCTGCTGCATCACATAGACAAAGCGGTGTTGGCTGGTTCTGATTTGATGCGATCTGTCAGCTAACTAACAACATTATGGAATGTGTTGTTGTTGCTTGCCATTGTATGAGTGACATATAGTTGATATACAAATTTCGATTATGTTATTCATTCCTACAGGACGCTACAAAGTTCATGTCCTGTCCATTGCCTATCGTGAATAAGCCTGTAGGATACTAGAGTTAATAGGCACATGAGCTGTATGATCTCATTGCCAGCTGGCGATGTTCTATTCTCGTATGAGAATCAGAATGACTATCGTCATCAACTAAAGTCCGTTTGTCACATACGATTCCATCGATTCTTATCCCTTACTTATTTCCTAAACTATTGATCCAACCGACTGCTGAATATTATAAAAGTGTGTGCCGATTGAACAGCAACAACTTTCATCTCAACTATTTCCGGATACCCATCAATTTAGAACCGTATACCTTATCCTAATCAATTCTACTGTTGCACTTTTAGGGATAAAACTTTATCCAACACTCGAGCAGGTTTCGTCGAAACCGTACATCATCAGCACTGGCTGATGTCACCTTGTTACTGTATAATAATAATAATAATAATAATAATAATAATAATAATAATAATAATAATAAACTAAATATATGGCTATATAGTTAACCGGTCCATTAGCTCACCTGGTATTTTCAAATATAAATTTCACTTAGGACTTACTCGTAAATATAAGATATCCAGCGGGGTCATGACTTCCCACAAGAAAATCCCATATCTACAAAGTGTCTAAGTTTGATGCATTTGCAGAGAACTTTCAACTTGATGGCATACCATGAATTGACAACAGAAAATCTTTATGGACAACGAGTGAACATTGGTTGCCAGATGTACGCCATAATTTATATCCAACAATGCGCATTCACCAGAAAAAATGTGAACTATATCAATTCACCTCAAATTGCACACCAACTTCTTTTTATCCGTGTTCTCGATGTCAATCGATGTCTCCGCGTTACTCGTTGCCGATTGTACAGTCAGTAATTTGGCCGCAACAGGTTCCTATCGAATTGAACTCAAAATCTCCTACATCTTACCTGTATTAATTTCTTGAAGCCAAGATTCGAGGACTTCTGAGTCAGAGACTTTACCAAAGACATACAATTCATACACTTTTTCACATCCATGACAGACCTATGACATTGCGATTGTGATAAAGTTTGATGAATGCCTCCGATAATTGCGGGGCAGATCATATCCGCCCATTGGCTCAATGCCACTGAAGGTGATTGAAATATGAGATATAGACAGTAGGTATGATACGAAGAAATTAAGTGTGTCGGACTTTAGCGATCCTGTAGTGCCTCACTGAAAGGATGGGGTTGATCAAATGTGCAATGAATGTAGGCATCATACCCGTCAATCAAGCACCCTGGTGGCATAAATAATGGACCTTTCCAATTTACCCATCAATCATACGACATCATAATCACCTATGCGACGTGTAGCATGAATGACGTAGAAAAGTTCATCATGAATGCCTAATAGATGATGGACTAAGCGCTGTTGTACGAATTGTATATCTTTACTATTTAATAAACAGTAAATGTTGACACTAATTCAACTGGGCGCTGTTGCTGCAATAGGCAGCAACAGCACCAAGTCAACTTAGTTTCAAAATATTCAACAGCTTACCCGTATAGTTTTCAGGAAAGTGAGATTCAGAGAGTGCATGGTTGGTCTATCCAAACACGGGCGAAGCGTGGGTGGGGCGTAACTATGGATGGGGGCGGGGGAGGGGGGTGGGGGGTGGAGCGGGGGGGGGGGGGGGGATGGCTAAAACTCGATTTCTCCATTACGCCATTGCATAGCTGACGACACAATCATAATCACCTATAGCTATAGCTTGGAAAATCGAAAAGGCTCTCGTTAGTTTACCAATTGTACGGCGTTGATGGATTTACAACTAAATGCCATTCTGTTGAATATTTTGAATCCAATTTAACTGGGAGATGGTGCTGCCCTAGGGAGCAAGAACCCCAGTCAAGTTAGTTACAAAATATTCACCAGCTTACGTGCATAGTTACCTAGATATTTAGATTCTGTGAATTCAAGTTTTACAGTTTCAGATCGATTCCAACAGGCTTATAAAATGTGAGCGAAGCTTAAATTTCTGGTGCCCCATTAAATACAGACAATTTTGCACGAGATATATGATGCCTGTTAAATTTACCCAAAATGCAATGCAACCCAGCGTACAATGATACCCAACATGCAAAGCCCTGACTCTGTACTCCTTATCACTACAGGACGCCATATTCGTTTAGTCTACTGTCCGTACACGCCAAGGTTTCTCAAACAAGAAGAACTCGCCCGCACGCGCAAATGGTCGTTGCTGGGTAAATTGAACAGAAATCAACCGGCATCTCATATCTTGTGCAAAAGTGTCTCTAATTAATGGGACATGAGAACTTTAACAAGAAGTTGGCGGGGTATAGCGAGAAATGATCCCTGAATATCAATAATCCACAAGTACGACACTGGAAGAAACAATGTTAGTAATGTAAAATAGTGTCCACGCTACACTGTAACACAGCTGGCATCGCCCAGTGGCACCAATACTGACATCGAACGATTGTCTTTTTCAACACATTAGTATTAGGCCAGACCAATTTAATGTGTTGTTTTACAAAAATCTTCCGCCTAACGCATACGGTCGGAGATGGGGGGAAATTTAAATAATGCACAATTTCAAGCTCAGAAGGTTTAAGCCATTACACTATTAAAGTTCTCATCTATTCTTAAAAGATGCATATCCTAGCTAAATTTAGGACTATTCGTTGCTTTATGGACACTTTAACTAACTTAAGACTGTTGTTGCCATTTTAGATAGACATTTGCGGACACCATTATTTCAGACTCTATTGTCATCGCCGGTGAGCAATTGTTCGTATAAAACCATTCTCGTAACGCTAATGCTAGTCATTCTTTTGCCGGCTTTCAAGGTGAGCGCATAGTAAGCATAGCGTAGTACAATACTAGTTCCATATTTCGAAGTTCCTATAGGAGCAACAGTTTCCCGTCAAATTGTTGTCAAAATAATCACCTGCTAATACAATTGTCACTAGGCAAAGTTTTGATAACAATTTGGCTGAACATCGTTAATGAAACAACTTTCTTTCAAATTGTTCTCAAAATAATAAGCAAGCAGTCAATGTTGCAAGACCTGCTGAAGATATTTCGAGCAACTTTATTGACAGTCATTTCTTACTCAGCTAGCAACAGCGTTGTCAAATCTTTCTCAGAATAATATAATCAGTGGGCTTTCTTTTTTGTCAGCTAATAAATGTCTCCACAATAAGTTAGGCCTATATGATATACGGAATCAAGACCCTGTCTCAGATATGCTCGAAAAGTCTGTTCATTTCATTGTCAATCAGGAGGTAAGCGTATTATTCTATTCACGGTAGACATGTCAGAGGAGATCGTGCATGTGCTGGTTAAGTGCTTGATCTTTGTGAACATATTTCGCTCTGAAATAGGCCTTTATAGGCCTAACTAATTGTGCATACACTTGCTCGCAAACAAAACAGGAAGTCCGCTGATTATTCTGAGAAAAATTTGACAACGGTGTTGCTGCCTGAGTAAGAAATGATTGTCAATAAATGTGCGCGAAATATCTTCAGCAAGTCGTGCGACGTTGATTACACTGGTGATTATTTTGAGAACAATTTGATTGAAAGTTGTTGCGTCAGCGATTTTCAGCCAAATTGTTATCAATTTTTTATCTAGTGACAATTGTATTATCAGCTGATTGTATTGACAACAATTTGACGGAAAGTTATTGCTGCTATAGGCAACAGCAGTTTACAGCAAAATTGTTATAAATATATTTGTCACTTGCACCATAGGAAATATACACAACTGGAATTGAACTATGCTATGCACATCTATGCTCTCACCTTGAAAGGCGGCAGAAGAATGACTAGCATTAGCGTTACGAGAATGGTATTATAAGAACAATTGCTCACCGGCGAAGACAATACAGTCTGAAACAATGGCGCCAGCAAAACATCTCTCTAAAATGGGGGCTACGGTTCTAGTTAGTTAGTGTCCATAAATTAACAAATAATCATAAAGTTAGCTCGGATATGTATCTTTTAAGAATAGATGAGAACTTTAATAATTCCCATGTGACCATTTTCAGGCCAAGAAAAGAGTATTTTTGAAATGTTACTACTGGAATGGCCTGATCATTAAAGGTTCAAAAGAGCTACCGAGAACAAAACGAGTTACAGAAAATTCTCAATATTCTGAGGAATTCCGAGTGGTAAGGATTTGCCTGCCAAAAAGTGTTAAATGAAAAGAATGCTGAAAATAATGGCTTAACATTCCAGCCATATTTTTTTCCTAGATATGGCAAAATTAAAGCGATGCTAATTTCATCTCAAATGTTGTATTGCACCCATAGAATATGGTTTATAGATTCCATATCATTAATATCCTGTCACATTCCATGACCTGTATCACAATTATTTGTTTTGTAATATCGAGTAAATGTTGAACAGTGATCGACACCATTTTGTCTCCTCAAGCTATTGTGTGTGATGTCATATAAGCTCCAATGCATCACATTCTGTATTATGTAATGCTCATCCCTTTGAATATTTTGAAACTAATTGGACTGGAAGTTGTTGCAACAACTTCCAATCAGATTGGTTTAAATATATTCAACAGTTTACCTGTAGGATTGCTTTTATACCACTTTGCCAAACTATAGCTGGAGCCTCTATGACTGAGCGTATATACCGAGGCAGACACACTAGGGTTTTTCTGATTGGTTGAAAAGTAAATCATGAGAGCTGTCATAGGGTATAGAAATGTACCAACATTTAACTACTAAATCCTGAATATCTTTCCTTAGCGGCATGATAAAAGGCTTAACATTACCTGGATAGTTTATAATCGGCGTGTTAGCTCGCCTGGATAGCTATCAAGAGATGGGATTAGTTATCCTTTAAATTAGGAAGGTTTGTAAAATCCAAGAAAATGACGTCAGAATCAAATACGTAACGTCATGAACGGTGTTGATACGTGCGTCACAAACGCATAATGGACCTTTCCAGTTTATCCATCCACCATATGACGTCATGATCAACTATGTGTTGCGTAGGATGACTTCATAATCAATTAGATCATGAATGACTCGATTTAGTCCGTCTTTTAACAGTCTTGCACTTTGTCCGAATTGTATGCCTTTGCAATTTAATAAACATGTTGTTGAATATTTTTAATCTAATTTGACTGGGCGGTGTTGCTCCCATAGGCAGCAATAGCACCCAGTCAAATTAGTTTCAAAATGCTCAGCAGCTTACCTGTATAGTTTTCTGAAATTTGGTAGTCAGGGAGTTCAGGGATCGATCCAAACACGAGCGTGGTGTTGGTGGAGCATAGCGAGATATGGGTTTAGATAGCTAAAACTGGAAAGGTCTATTGGTGATGGACTATAAGCGTTGTTGTAAGAATTATTTAATAAACATGCTGTTGAATATTTTGAAACTAATTTGACTGGACACTGTTGATGGGAGCAGCAGCACACAGTCAAATTAGTTTCAAACTATTCAACAGCTTATCTGTACTTTTCTGGAAATTAAGACTCCCTGACTATCAATTTCCATAAAACAGGTAATCTGTTGAATATTTTGAAACTACATTGACTGTGTTCTGCTGTTGCCTATGGGAGCAACACCGCCCAGTTAAATTAGTTTCAAAATATTCAACAGCATGTTTATTAAATAGTAAAGACGTACAATTCTTACACCAACGCTCGATCGATCCCAACACCAGTGAGGTATGCGTGGAGCTTAGCTATAAATGGGAGCGGCATAGCTAAAACTGGAAAGGTCCATTGCCTGAATGATACATCTCTTTAAACGAAAGATAATGACGAATTCGTCACATTTTCCATCCGTCCCAAATATATTGTGTAAAAGTGATATATACCAAGCGTTAGTATCAAATTCAAATAGAGAAGAATCTAAAAGACATATTAGAAAATGTATGTTGGGTTGATCTTGAAAAAAACAACCGAGAAATGAAACTATATAATACAGAACTCTCTCAGATGACCTGAATTGACGTAATTTCTTTGACAGATCAAAATGATTCTTTAATCCTAAGCACGCATGCCTGGTTTGTCTATGGAAGGAGAAATATATAGCTAGGCATCAATTAAGTCTGGAGAGAATATTTTATTGCGATAAACGTTTTATTTTGCTGTGTTTAATAAACAGAAACAGTAATTGAATAATTGATACATATAGAATACATCAGTGATTAAGGTGAAACAGATTAACAAATGTTGTGTTTAAACATATTAGAATTAAGCAACATATATTGCGAGTAATACAATATAATATAGTTGTGAGTAGCATATAAGTATAAATGAGACATTTTGTATAACAGCGTAAAATAACAATTTATAACTACCGCACAGAAATTGTACTATGTTATCAGATTTAATCTAATTACACATGAGAAGGGAGAGGGACCTTTGGAACTACCAGATTATGATCAGCGCTGGTACGATGTTTGGGACGTATATGGCATGGGCGTTTGGCTAGGTAGAATGAGCAATATAGCGTACTGTATACAGGAAGATCTCTTGGCCTGTCAATTTATGTACTTACTATAGGTAGTATTTGAGGAATGCTGGTGGTGACTGAGCAGATTGTGGTTACGGTCAGAATGATAACATTAAGGAGAATTTAATGATGTCTCGAACTATGGGTATCCCCCAGATGGTAAGTAAAACGACGCCGCATTGATACATTTAGTATATATTATTATATGAGCAAGAATAGATGGAGAAATTTCAAAAGGATTTCCAACCTACCGCAGAATTATCCAGTGCGCTGTAAGCAGGCCTCTCGGCAAAAGCCACCTAACAAGCTATGCCATGATGCTGTCCAACGTTCTTATGATCTGACATAGGTATTGATACACTTCTGTGACACTTGTGCAGTTGTCATCATGTCTGGGGCACCATTTTGATAACTTCACAATTGTCAAAGAAGCGACCATACCCTGTCACGTAGTTCTGCATTGCGCTAACAACGGCTGAGCAAAACGCACGAGGATAGAATCTTTAGGAATAAGACACGCGGCATGGCATGGGTGGATATTCAAAGAGAGCTCTATCGCAATAGAAATTTGCTGTCGGGCCATATTGTATGTTTAATACATGGTGAAATTAGCCCTTTTTAGATTAGAATATTTAGTTTGTTAACAACGATACTTGGTTTCATCTGTTTAAGACTACCTCTATTAATCTCAACAAGCCTTCCTACATAAATGCGCTACATCGGGGTCTGGTGAAGCACATTTATGTGCTTAGGTTTGGCAAAATCAACAAAGGTAGCCTTAAAAGTGACAACGTTCTACAATTGTATCAGGCTGCTTAAAGAACGTTGTCTTAATGCGTATCTTCTCGTTCAGGTTCTCATTATTTTCACAGATGGCACGCCGCGGGGGCATCTTGAACACAACAGGGAAGTTATCGACATGTCGGGGTCACAACACAGATAACTTCCCATATTGTCAGCCAAATGACCATACACAGCGTGACATATTCAAAGTAACAAACATTATTTCTGAGAATAGACTAGACAGCTAGATCGTGAATTACCATTCTATAGTGTTGTCCACATGCCCATTATCCTGCTCTTTTCAAGTGCATCACTGTCTGGTAATTCTAGCTTAAAGGCATTCCTTAGGAACAGTTGTTGGTTCCAGTATGTGATTTAAGGAAGAGGCTAATTCACTAATAGCTATCGAAATGTTACAATATATTATGAACATGAAAATATCACCACCTAAAATTAACACAAGAAGTAGGAAATAAAGTAGTCAATAAAAGTTGCAATATCTAACAAAATACCTACTCACGGTGGAAGCTAAAGGATCACACCCATGCCTTTGTTGGATGGCCCCCTTACTCCCTGACCACGTGAATCAAACTAAATCCGATAACATATTACAATTTCTGCGCAGCTTTCACTCGGTCACTACGCCGACCACATTTCTCCGCTTAATGATGCTCACCGCGCCAGCAATACAGCTTAAATTGCGCGCGGAAGACATGAGCCTCGCCACATTCCGCTTCAATTTACGGAATGGACTCCCGACTTTGCGCAGCATGGACAGGCTGTGTGGTTGCTTAGCATCCTCTGGTTGTACATCAGTGGAGATTGTGGTTACATCCTCTAGTAGGCCTACTCGTTCGTCATTAACATCTTGACGATCGTTGTTAGAAATATCGTCCTTCTTACTATCGATAGTAAGTTCGTTGTCATCACGAGTATCATCTTTAACAGAAATCGTCTCGTAATCTGCATCACTCTTTTCTGTATCGATAGTAAGTTCCTTGTCATCACGAGTATCATCTTTATCAGAAATCGTCTCGTAATCTGCATCACTCTTTTCTGTATCGATAGTAAGTTCCTTGTCATCACGAGTATCATCTTTATCAGAAATCGTCTCGTAATCTGCATCACTCTTTTCTGTATCGATAGTAAGTTCCTTGTCATCACGAGTATCATCTTTATCAGAAATCGTCTCGCAATCTGCATCACTCTTGTCTGTATCCAGTGCTTCTTTCAAGAATTCCTTATCCCTTTGTTTGATCAGCAACTCTTTATGTGCAAGTTCACAATTTTCTGTAGCTATTTGTTGTTCGAGTACATTTTCGTATCGCTTGTCGAGAGTATCACACTCGTGTGTTAGAAACTGGTTCTCTATCTGGACACAGTGTAATTCTCGTCTGAGATTTTGCACGGTGTCAGCATCGTTGGTCTTGGGTTTTTCACCAGTCTCTTCGTACTCATCAGCCCTATCCTCATCCCATAACGTCTTCTCTTCGATCTGCTCTTCCAGCTCGGCTTGAAGAGCCAAATGCTTGTTTTTCAGTTCATCGAATTCCTCTGCCGTTTCGCTGTGCAACTCAACCATGAACTCATACCCATCAACGATTGTCCGTTTGTTGTTCTTGGCTTCTGGCAGAGCGCGATCCCAGCCAAGCATGTTTGACGTCAAACTATCGACCTCGTCTCTGTGCTTTAGATATTGCCCATCCATATGTTCCACAAAGCTGAAATATATTAATAATAGGAAATGAATGGATGGATCTGAACTGTCACTCAAGTATGTAACGTCATAAGCAACTACATACTGACAATTACTGTATCAGAATGACGCAGGTCCGTCGCGAAAATGGAAAAGTTCGTCACTGTGTACGAATTGCATACCTATAGGTATGTCATTGATGAATTCATTCTGTTGAGTATTTTGAAACTAATATGACTGATAGTGGTTGCTACAAATGCAACTACTGTCCTCAGTCGAATTAGTTTCAAAATATTAAACAGCTTTCATGCAGCTATTTTGAACTTGAGCTATATTCTGAATAGCAGTATTCGTGTGTTTAAACCGATTCGAATATGCGGAGGATATTAGCTAGAAATGGTTTTGGCCTAGTTAGAAATAGATCCCTGCTGAGAAATCTCGCCACTACGTCACGTGTTAGGCGTGTTCACGCTAGAAACCTAACCCGGAGTAACACCGTACTGAAGCACGAGATTACACCGGACTAACTCTCAAGTCTGAACTCTACCTAACTCTTCTTTCTCATTGCCTAATCCTGCCGCGGTGGCGGTATCAGCTAGAATACCAGATTTGGGCCATCCGTTGCTATATTGGCACGTTAATTCTGACCTTAAATGCACGTGTACTGGACCCGGAAGCGTAGTATTTTGCTTTCATTACGCCACTATAGCGTGTTTATCGCGGCATCATTTGATGTTGACTAACAACATTTTATTAATTTAAAAGCACACATATAATACGTCAGATAAATAAAATTATGAAAAGTGTTTGCTTTTAGAGGCTTAAATGGTGTACCTGAATGTAATGAAACTAAATAAAGCTTAACATATGAGGATTTCATTCCAAATAAATTAAAGTTGCATATTCACAGGAAAAATGCCTGAAAATAAAATGATTAAATTATATAGGCCTACTTTTAAAGGGCATAAAGTGTCGATCTAGATGGAATGAAACGAAAGAAATCTTAACATATGATGATTTCATTACGTTTAAATTAATATAACTTTTTTAAGTTGTGAATTTAAATTAGGGACCCGTGCATTTATTTCAATTTCACAACTAAAATACGAAATTTATTTATACGGACTGAAATCATCATATGTTAAGATTTATTCCGTTTTATTAAATCGAGGCACACAATTTAAAGCCGTAAAAGTATACAATATTGCCACTTATTTTAAGGCATTTTGCAGTGAATCTGCACCGTTAATACAATTTTAGTTGTAAAGTAGAATTATGGAAACAGTTTATTTAAGGACGTTTTAGTTGTGAAATTGAATTATGGATACCATAATTCAATTTTACAACTAAAACCTACACACGTATAGCGAAAAAATCGGCATAGTCCTATGCTAAGATTTATTCCGTTGCATTCCATCAATGTACAGAATTTAAGCCTCTACGGTATATCATGTTATCAATTGTATTTTCAAGCTTTCTGGTGTGAATGCGAGCCTTTAACAATCGTATAAAACCGCTTTTGTCCGTAACCCCATCTTGTGTCAACGTTTTTATGATCATGTTGGTAAACACAATCTCTGCAGTGATCTTAAGAAATGTCCATTTGCAGGCTAAGAGAAGAATATGTTTGAAAATTTACCACTGTAATGACTGGCTCGGTAACCGAGCCAGTCATTACAGTGGGAAATTTTCAAAAATACTCTTCTCGATCTGCAATTGGGCGGCACTGGCTAAGCAGAAATTTAAATTTTCTTGGCCAATACACTTTTGATGAATGCCCATTTGACGGATAAAAGAAATCTTTTTTTTGGAAATTTTCCTTATAAATTTACAAAAATAATCTTCTTGTCGGCAAAAATCAAAATTTCCTTGAAAGGTATTGGCAATTAAATGGTTAATTGAAATAAATAGTATTTTGAGCGCGTCGAGGCGCTGTCGACACAAGAGGGACTAAAGGTGGAAACTGATGCATAATTTAGGCCTATGATGTAGGGAATATTCCGTTAAATATTTTGAGGTTAATTGAATGTGAGCTGATACTATCCCTTAACAAGCCTATGTCGGTGTAATGGGGTTCGATTTTAAGTCGCAAACTATTTAAGAATATAATAACTAACCGAACAAATTTGACAATAAAAAATTAGGCAGTCAAAAGATACAGCAACAGAAAGTAAGAGTTGATGCATCATTCATAGAGAATCTGGAACGAGGTCACTTTTCACGAGTTTGAGCGAGTGCAAAATTGATCATTTTCAACGAGGTTCATAAACGTGATATGAAAAGTGACCGAGTTTGAGATTTTATTTATCATATAAACTGTAATTTTGCAATATTTGCCAATAGTTGCTCATGTGACTTTTATCTGATTTCTCATCGCTGAATTTCGTGAAATCGGTACCGCCGCTGTGACGCACCACTACTTGATAACAGATACTGAATGCGCAGCAAAATATAGTGACAAACATAAAATCTGGGGATGTCAGCCGTTAAACAGTATTTTAACTGGTCATTGAAAATTATAGCCACGGCCATCAATCCTTGCTTCGCTGCCGGCTGATAAACTGTCAAACGATGATATTTTGCGATGACGTTTCATGAATAACAAATCGTAGTAAACAAATCGTAGTAAAACAGTACCGCTTAGTAATCCCTACGCGTCACACTCACATCAATCGATGTGTTAATTGGTCGATTGAAATGGGTTGCGCACCCAACAGCCAATGAAAATACTCCGTTGTGTGCTCATATCGAAAAATATGGAACGGGCTAGAAGGGCTTGTTTATAGGATAAATTGTATTTATTACATGGCGAATAGACTTTTACCAGTATGCGGGGAACATATATAGCCACCAACAACATTCAGTCAAATTGTTTTCAAGATATTCAGCAGGTGAAGAATTGTGCTCCTTGGAAAATGTCGTCTGCAAAAATTCAGCAGTCCGTCAGTCAGTTAACCATGAAGCCACTGAGATAAGTTCTACTGTACAGGTAAGCTGTTGGATATGTTCACACTATTTTGGCAGGCAGCTGCCATGGGCAACGGCAGCTCCCAGTCGAATTAGTTTCAAAATACTCTATAGACTATTTATTAAATTGTGAATGATTTTTCGTATTTTCCTTTCCGGGTTCAATAGGTTTGCGATAGCGATCCAGTAAGCCGTGTAGTTGAATGACTTAGGCCGTGTTCTAGCTGGAGAGGCAAAGGGGAATAATGCCATACCTCAATGCTACATTACACTGGTTAAGTCTATAGTGAAAACACGGCCTGAGTGTTTTAATGAGTCTTGAACTGAATGTATGGGTGACACGACTGGTAGAACTGCGCATAAATAGATCAAATATGTGTCGATATTTCGGAAAATACACACCAATTCGCTTGAAGCGTTCTCAGTTAATAACAAAACAACTTTTGTTCTATATCTGACAGCCTGCCACCAACGCGCTGGTCGATCCCGGCGGACTCAAAATGTATCACCCGTATGGGACCTAAATCGCGTTAATTTATTTGCTTAGACGGGTCTTATAAGACGCCATTTATCTCCCATTCACCATAATAATGAAAATTAGGCAAATTTGAGAGTTTTTCAAATTTCTCGTTGATAAACAATTTAGAAGAAATCAGTCTGTTTAATAAGAAATAAAGAAACGTACGAGCGTACTCAGCAGGAAAAACTGTACTAAGAACCAATTACAAACTTAGAGCGTACGAAAGGTAATTTCGGCAACACCGCTTTCGATATCTGCCGTGTTTTTACTATGGATTCCTATGCAGGGTTCTGTTAGCCGTCACTGGAGTGACGTATAGGGAAATGGTGTATCGATTGGCGAAATTGAAAAAGTTGAAATCAGAATTCCCGTTTTGCGCGGTTTCAAACTTGCAAATTCTTGCTTATTTCTTACTGTATGCTCGCACAATTTGTATGTGCGAGACGGATTTTGATTGTGTTTCAAATATATTGTATTACAATTGTGTTTGCATACGGACTTTAAGGGAACAAACGCCAGAGTGGTAGTGTCACGAGCAGAAGAAGTTCATTTTGGTGCAAATAAATGAAATAAAACATCGCATATCTGGCCCCATTCCACCCACTAATGTTTAATTAATCGATGCTGAAAAGATAGCTAACATATATACTTTTATTCATATATGCAAATGGAAGAATTGAGGACTCCAGTTTTCGCAATGCACCGCCCATCTCTTAGCTATGCTCCTCACACACTTCGCCCATTTTGGAATCGATCCACCCTGATTCTAAATTACTAGAAACCTATACTGGTACTCTGTTGAATATTTTGAAACTAATTTGACTGAGTGATGGTAGCAACAGCGTCCAGTCAAATTAGTTTCAAAATATTCAACAGAATGTTTATTAAAAAGTAAAGACATACTATTCGTACAACTTGTCGGACTATAAAGTGTTTGTGACGCATTATATCGCGCCATTCATGATGTAATTGAGTATGACGTCAGCCCATATGTGACGTTCATTTTAGCGTCATATGATTGACTGAAAAACTGCGTTCATCAATTATTTGCAGGATTGAACATAAATTTTAAACTGTCGGTAATACATATTCCTTCAAAGGCGCACACGTGTAATAACCCAGAGACGCGTAGGCCTATATTGACCCTTTCAGAACTAGATAACATTTACGACAGGGTTTGATAAATCTGTTGATACCAATCAATCAATCCGTTTATTGGCATATCAAGCGCAATGACATACGCCATGGTACAAACATTTAACAATATTTTAACAAGATGTATATATACAAATTATGTAAATATAATTTCTAAGATAAAATATGTACAGGTGTAAATGTGTAGGGCTATGGTTTAAATTTACACCCTGTAGGCATAAATATCGGATTGTTTGAGATATCTAATTAAACAATATATAAATATAAAACATGGTGAAATTTGCCAGGACTCGTGAAGTTGGGTAGTTTCCCAATAAGATTGATATGGAAGTGGTTTAAAATATGGGAAACAATTCATCTTTCCAGAGTGTCCATCCATCATCTGACCTCGTATGACGTCATAATCAGCTCAGCGTCCTTATGACACAAAGGGTTGCATATAGATCGTCATCAAATCTAGAATGGTCCGACACGTTGTATAAAGTGTATGTCTTTGTAATCCGCTGCTATTTAATAGACATACTGTTGAATATTTTGAAACTAATTTGACTGGACGCTGTTTCAAAATATTCAATAGTTTACTTGTGTGGTGTTTTTTTAAAAACCCAGTCAGGGTGTTCAGAGATCGATCGATCACAACACGAGCGAGGTATGAGTGGAGCTTAGCTAGAGATGGGCGGGCATAGCTAAAACCGGAAAGGTCCATTATGCAATCATTATATGAACCTGCCTCATAAGCGATACCAGTGTTATATTTTCAATAAATCGTCACAAGAAATGTTCATTAGCAGGACAACAGAAAACTACTTTTGTAAATTCCGGTGGTAGGCCTAAATGGACAATCAGTGAGAAAACAAATTTAATTTTCTTCAGAAAATATTGACCATTAAAGGGTTAACAGACTTTTGCAGTTTTAGGTCGTGTTCTCATACAGCCACCTTTTAGGTAAATACCAGGTATATCCGCTAGCGTTCTCATTGGACCGGGTCTTGTACCGGAATAAATACGTCATTTATTTCGAAATTTAATCCCACAAAATCGGCGGTTTATCTTCCGCTATATCGCTATTGCTTCTCTATGTGAACGCGGCCTTTTCCGTCAAAATTTGCGATGTAGCGTTACCGTCACCATTGTCGCTCACTGTCTGGCAGGGAGCGCTACGACCAGCATTGTATCTCGCTCTCCACCAGGTAGCGCCACTGTCCAGTCAGGGCCTATCTTCTAGCAGCGTACATGCAAACCGATATATCGGCTAATTATTAACAGACATAGTACATGAAATTGTTAAACAGGATTAGGCAATGAGAAAAGCGGCTTAGATATCCCACTCATCACTAGCTAATCCCCGCCCACACCTCGCTTGTCTTTGGATCGATCGATCCCTGAACTCCGTGTCCATCGATTTTCCAGAAAACTATACAGGCAAGCTGCTAAATATTTTGAAATTAATTTGACTGGGCGCTGTTGCTACCTATGGCACCAACGGCGTCCAGTCAAATTTGTTTCAAAATATTCAACAGAATGTTTATGAAATGGTAAAGACATACAATTCGTACAACGAGTCTGACAATTAAGAGCTAAAAACGAACTATTTCGAATCATTCATGACGTCATGATTATGCCGTCATCCTACACGTCGCGTAGTTGATTATGACGTCATATGATGGATGGATAAACTTGGAAAGTTCCATTGAAATAAGCAGCATTTTGAGCTCTTTGAGGCGCAGTTAACAGTTGACACATGTAGGGTTTAAAAGGTTAACTAAATTAGCTGCTTAACGCAACGTAAGAGGTTGTTAGAGGACACAATTAATTTAACATTCAGCGATATTCCTAAAATTTTCTCGGGCAATCAAATCTGTCTATAACGTGAAGTTGCTTCTGAAGGCTACACGATGGTGGCTCTTTAAGATGGGTGGTCGTATGACCGTGGCCGTTAAACCAGCCTTCTTTAAGAACCGCCATCATGTGATCAAAAAGCGATCTTATATGACCACCGAGTTATATTAAGTAACATGCTCCATGATAACGCGGATTACTAGGTCCTACCGGGACAACACGGGCCCGGTATTGGCCCAGTAACGTGCGTTGTCATGGCTTATCAATGACGTTTATATGTTCCTTGAGGTTTCGGTTACAGACAGGTTTTACTATTCACTTACTCCGTGTGGCTGGCACCTTCCTTGACGTACACGTCCTGTAATTTCATCAAGTGCTCCACGACTTCCTTACATTTTTCACGGGATGTGGTCACATTGCACTCGTCTACATCGCCTGTGATGGGAATATAGAGGGGTGGAGGTAGAATGCATTATTAGGTTTAGCCCTAATTATATATTTTATATCGGAATATTAATGACAGCGAAGTAAACCGGCAATATACAGAGAGGGCGGAGAAAGAGAAAGGTGGCGAGGATGAGGTGGTTAGACACATCAGACGAGTCAGGGGATGGAAGGGGGCAGAGAGGAGGTTAGGATGAGAAGATGACGATGCTGACGTAGGATGTGGTGATGTGGTGTTTTGGGAGGATGGTGGGAGCCGGTGGCTAGCTTGACTTAGACTGAGCATGGAGGTGAAGGAGAAGGAGGAAGAAGAGGAGGACGCGGAAAAAGAGGAGGAGGAGCATGAGGAGGAGGCGGACGAAGAGGAGGATGAGCATTAGGAGGAGGAGCAGGAGGAGGGATATGAGGGGGAGGAGGCGGCGGCGGAAGAAGAGGAGGGGGCGCACGAGGAAGAAGGGGCGGATGAGCAGAACGATGAGGAATAGGAGGATGAGGACGAGGAGGGGATGGGGAGGAGGCGGAGGGGGTGGGGGAGGCGGCGAAAGAAGAGGATGAGGAGGAGTATGATGAGGAAGGGGAGAAGTTGTGGGGGGGTGGAGGATGAGAAGGGGGAGGGGGACGAAGAGGAGATGGAGGAGGAGCAGGAGGATCAGAAGGGCGAGGAGGGGGAGGAGGACGACGACAAGGAGCGGGGAGGAGGATGCGGAGGTAGATGAAGAGGAGACGGCGGAGGAGGAGAGGTGGGGGAAGAGGAGGTGGGGGGAGGAGGCGGCAGGAGGAGCAGAGAAGGATGATGGTGAGGCGGAGGAGGAAGAGTATGAGGGGGATGAGGTGGAGTATGTGGCAGAGGAGTAGGAGGAGTAGAAGCAGGAGGAGGTGGTGGCGGAGATGGAAGAAGAGGAGGAAGGGAGGAGGAATATGAGGAGGGCGAGGAAAGGACGAGATAGAGAAGGATTAGGGGAGGCGGAGTAGGGGGAGGAGGAGGCGGGGGGGGGGGAAGTGGCGGAGGAGAAGGATGATGAGGAAGAAGTGCATGGGGAGGATTAAGAAGAAGAGTGGAAGTATAGTGGAGGAGGATTGGGAAGAGTAGGATGAGGAGGAGAAGGAGAAGGAGGTGGATGAGCAGGAGGAGAAGGAGGAGGAGGAGCCATAGCAACCAGTCAAATTAGTTTCAAAATATCCAACAGCTTATCTGTACAGTTTTCTGAAAATTGATGGTCAGGCAGTTTAGCGATCTATCGATCCCAACGCGGCGAGGTGTTGCTGGAGCTTTGCTAGAGATGGGCGGGGCACAGGTAAAGGTGTATTCCTTCATTACCGCTCAATCTTTACCAATCAGGTAATGCTGTGGTGTCACGTGATTCATCAAAAACTACAGAACCTAGTTATATTTAATTATTCGAAGGAATCATAATGCTAAACATGCTTACCGTCGAATGATACGTGATTGATGGCGGATATTTCCGATACTTCGATACTTTCAACATGTTCGGTATCTTCACCTGGAGTAACGCTTTTGGTCGCGTTATCTTCGGAGGGCGTAGTGTCCTTTGTTTGAGGTCCAATCTGGGTGAGATTCTCATTCTTCACTTCAGTTGATTGCGGATCTGCTTGTGGGTCTGGTCCCTGTGTATCTTTGGTAGCAGAACGTATATTTTCTATCGAAGATGCTACTGGAATGGTTCCGGGTGCGTCGTTGACATCTATGGACGACGTCATTGTTGTGCTTGCTACACGAGTTGCGCCGCTGATTTCATTGGCAAGTACGGTGGCATTATCAACTGGTTGGTTGGTAGTTGAGGAAGCAGTCTCCACTGAATCTTGTACGTGAAATGTGCCACGTATTTCTCCGGGATCTGCACTTGCGGTGTGCTTTGCGTCGTCAGTTTCATCTGGACCATGCTTATTTGATTTGTCACCTCTTACGCTCGTACTGTTTAGCGTGGCGCCAGTGTTTACCTTGGCCAATGTTTCTGCGCCTGACCTCTTTGTGACGCCAGTTGTTGCACCAGAGCTGATATTGGTGCCAGAATGTGAGTTTTTCGATGTACCATTATCAGATATAGTATGTGTGCTGCGATGTCTAGTGACGTGACCTGTCGATTTGTTCACGTCAGAGCGGGTGGTTGTACGTGAACCTTTACGTGTGTGCGCAACGCTATCAGAGGTAGGCTTTGTCTTGTGACCCTTAGTGGCGGCATCGGTTGATGAGTTCATGTCACGGCTGGCATTTCTACTCAGATGAGAACGTGTCGATGTACCGCTATCAGAGGTATGGTTTCTCCTACGGACAATCACTTTGTCGGATATATCCCCTTTCAGTGATATTTGGTAACTTGTACCAACAGGCGTGCCTGAAGGAACTGTAGATTTGGATGTACGATTTCGCATTGGATGTTTAGTGATGTCAGCTTTTACCTCATGCACGCCAGAGTTGGTGTTGCTGCCTGAAGGTTCATTTTTCAATGTACTGCTATCAGATATAGGAATTCTGCTGGGACTTCTATTGACGTCAAGTTTTGATGTGCTAGCGCCAGACTTGGTATTGTTACTGGAACGTGCACTTCTCGGTGTACTGGTATTAGATATAGGAATTCTGCTGCTGTGTTTTGTGATGTCACGCTTTGATGTGTTTTCGTCAGATGTGGTATTTTTATCGCCGCTTGTCGATGAAGTGTTTCTTTTGCGAGCAACCACCTTGTCGGTTACATCACCAGTAAGTGATATTTGGTAACTTGTACCAACAGAGGTACTAGCTGGAGGAACTGTAGATGTAGATGTAGGCTTGCTCATGTGACTTGCAGTGGCGTCATCCTGTGTTGTGTTCACGTCACAGCTGGTATTGTTACCGGATTGTGGCCTTCTCGATGTACTGCTCTCCGAGTTAGGCTTTCTTTTGCGAACAATCACCTTGTCTTTTATGTCACCATTGAACGATATTTCGTTACCTGTCCCAGCAGATGTCTCTGGAGGAAGTGCTGGTGTAGAGGTAGGCTTTCGCATGCAGCGTCTAGTGGGGTCATCATTTGTTGTGTTCACGTCACAGCTGGTATTGCTACCGGATTGTGAACTTCTCGATGTACTGCTATCTGAATTAGGCTTTCTTCTGCGAACAACCACCTTGTCTTTTATGTCACCATTGAACGATATTTCGTAACTTGTCCCAACAGATGTGGCTGGAGGAACTGAGGGTGTAGAGGCAGGCTTTCCCATATGGCGTCTAGTGGCGTCATCCTTTGGTACGTTGACTTCAGAGCTGGTATTGCTGCCAGAAGTGTTAATTCTCGATGTCTCAGATGTAGGCTTTCTGCTTCGATGTCTGTTGACGTCAGCCGTTATTGCGTTCGCATCAGAACTGGTATTGCTACCGGTATGTGTACGCCTCGATGTACTGGTATACTCTCTGTTTTGACGTCTACTGAGGTCAGCTGGCATTGCGTTCGCGTCAGAGCTGGTGTTGTGGCCTGAGTATGTACTTCTAGATGTACTGCTATCAGATCTAGGCTTTCTGCTTCGACGATTAATGACGACAGACGTTATTGCATTCACGTCAGAACTGGTATTGCTACCTGAATATGTACATCTCGACGCGTTGCTCTTTGGCGCAGGTCTTCTGCTCCTGCGTGTAGTGACGGCAGTTGTTATTGCATTGACGTCAGAACTGGTATTGGTACCTGAATATGTACATCTCGATGCGTTGCTCTCTGGCGCCGGTCTTCTGCTTCTGCGTGTGGTGACGGCAGTTGTTATTGCATGCACGTCAGAGCTGGTATTGCTACCCGAATGTGCACTCGTACTGCTATCAGTGTAAAGTCTTCTCGTGCGACGTCTACTGGCGGTACCGCTTGATGTGTTCGCGTCAGAAGTGGCATCGTTACCCGAGTACGTACGAGTAGATGTACTGCTATCAGAGGTAAGCTTTCTCCTGCGAACAATAACTTTGTCTGTTACGTCACCATTGGGTGATATTTGGTAGCTTGTACCAATAGGTGGCCCTGGACGTTGAACCGTAGAGGTAGACGAGTTCCCGCCAAGAATAGGAATTCTGCTTTCTTCGAGTCGTCTCCCACTTTGCTCTGTCAGCGCCTGCTCACCAATGCTCGTCAAACTAGCGCGGAAACTAGCTCGACGGCAACCTAGTGAAGTCGGCATCTGAAATAAAGATACGGAGAGTCCAATGTTGGGATCCGATAGTCACTCACGTAGCTGACGGCATAATCAATTACCCCACATGCAAGCTGACGTCACAAGACGTGAGATTACTTAGCAAACTATTTCACCCTATTCTTATACACAGAATATGATTTAAATATAGTAGCTTTTAGGACTAATGGAGCACGTATGTGAATGAAAGTTTGCCCACATAAAGATAGTCTTAAAGGCTACCACAGTAAGATCATAAATACGTTAACATGCTTTCAGAAACAAAAATGTTGTTATTACAATTTTGAACACGATGTAGAAAATGTTCTGTTGAATATATCAGACTAACGCAGCTCCCAGAACGTATCACAAATAGGTCCCCCCCCACCCCCACCCACCCACTCCCACCACCCATCCACCCACCCTACTCCCACCACCCCGCCGCGCCCAAATCCCCCCCCCCCCACCTCTGCCCAGCACCCCACCACCACCATATCTACCTCACCCCTATTTATATTTTCCCAAACTTATCCCACCCAGTGAATCATTTCACAATTCAGCACCATCATAATGGGGCGCTCCGGTGCGTTACTCAATTAGTTGACGTCACATTCAAAGAATAACGTTGCTATGTCACGTCACAATCAGAATAGTGTATGTCCGTCACGAAAGTGTCAAGAGTCCATCACGAACCTGTCGAAATTGTATATCTTTGCTGAATTTACAATTTAGTAAACATTCTGTTGAATATTTGGAAACTAATTTGATTGTGATCAGTCGTTGCCAATTGCTGCAACAGCTCAAATCAATTTCCTTTCCAATAGGTGTGCAAAGTGGGCGGAGCTTAGCCATAGATGCGCGTGGCATAGCTAAAATGGATTGCTCTATAACCTTTCCGTAACGAGAGGAGGTTATAATGGAGTATTCCAGTTTACCCATCAATCATATGACGTGATTATCAATTACGTGATGTGTACGATTACGTCATTTATGAATGACATAGATAGGTTCGTCACGAACGCTTAATTGATGACGGAGTAAGTCGTCAGGAAAGCTTAATTTATGACGGAGTAACCGTTGCTATACAAAGTGTATGTTTTTAATACTATTTAATAAACATTCTGTTGAATATTTTGAAACTAATTTGACTGGATCCTGTTGCTGGTTATGGCAGCAACAGCTCCCAGTCAAATTACTTTCAAAATATTCAACAGCTTACTTGCATATTTTTCTGGAAATTATTAGTCAGTGAGTTCAGGAATCGATCGATCCCATCACGGGTGGGTGGAGCTTAGCTAGAGATGGGCGGGTCATACCTAAAACTAGTTCCATCCATTGCATTTGGGTCCGTCAGTCTGTGTGTCTGTGTATGTATGTGTGTCCACATATGTACCTAAAAAACAGTATTCTGATTTTGCTCAAATTTTTTTTAATCAATGAGGGATGTTACAGTGACAGAGGTTTTCCAGGCTATGGGCATGATCCTGACAAAAAAAACGGATCCCGCTCGGATCGAACATCGCATCAATGACTATCTTGGAGATTGTTGCTCGAAATTTAAACGTGCAAGCTTACTATCCCTTACTAAATAATTACAGAAGTCTATATTTAGCCACAAACATTGCCAAAATTACGCAAAAATCAGTATTTAAAAAGAATTAATTTGACTTGGGACATACATATTGGTGAAATGCAGACATATTTCTGATTTGTGGTAGTATATTTAACCTTTTAGTGACAAAATTTTGTCAAAAATTAAAATATTTGCTTATCGAATGTCTACTTGCAGGCTGAAGACTATTTTTGAAAATTGACCACTGGAATGAGAGGCTCGGTTACCGGTCATTCCAGTGGTTAATTTTCAAAAATAGTCTTCACTTGGCCTGCCAATGGACATTTCTCAAGACTACTGCAGAGGCCGGTTTGGGCCGGTTTCGTCATAAAATGGTTAACCAAACTCATATGAATTTATATAGATGCAGTAGCTTTAAGGATAGCGTGAGTGAAATCCCTGGTACAATTTACGGCGGCGTAAGAGAGGACTATCGGCGAAGGACTTAGCTAGGATGATATCGTTAACGGCAGAGTAAATTATACTTCCAGTCTTTACTATCATTTACATTCCTATTTGTTGTAGGCATCTGAATGCCACTTCAAATGTTATCGTTGTGCGTATTTCCCAAATGACTTCGAAGCGATAATAGCTCATACAGTCGATTGCCATTCAGAGGAAGAACTTCCAATTCGCATTTCCAGAGTATCCATCTATCAATCTGATGTCATAATATTTAAGGACCAATTTTAATGTACGTAATATCGCGCGCTGTAACGCTACATGGTGATAGGGAGGGTCATGTGCACTATATACTATATAACAATGCCCCACCCCCGCCCGAAACCCCTAACCCTCAATGGACCTTTCCGGTTTTAGCCATGCCCCGCCCATCTCTAGCTAAGCTCCACCCACAACTCGCTCGTGTTGGGATCGATCGATCTCTGAACACCCTGACTATCCATTTTCAAAAATGTACACAGGTAAGCTGTGTACATTTTTTAAAAAGGATAGTCAGGGTGTTCAGAGATCGATCGATCCCAACACGAGCGAATATTTTGAAACTAATTTAACTTGGTGTTGTTGCTGCCTAAGGCAGCAACAGCGCCCAGTCAATGAGATTTGGTGACGGTCTAGATGGAACCCTTTGTGACGTAATGATTATGACATCATGATACAGGTGCTGAGCTTATTATGACGTCATACGAGGTCTAACGATGGATGGATACTCGGGAAAGGTGAATTGCGGGTAGTTCGATGTAATTGGGGGTCATAGAGGAACTCGGGAACAATCCTTAGAAAGACTGCAGAAAGGCTTAAAGTCATTCGTGCTAGAAGGCTGCTGGATATTTTGAAAATAATTTGAAAATAGTTTAACTGGAAGGCGTTGTTCTCTTAGATAGCATCCGCTTCCGGGAAAATTATTTTCAAATTATTCACCATAATATTTCTTACATTGTAAATAATTTGTCATACAATTACCTCGTTCATCGTTGAAAGCGTTAGAATGTTTTAGTATGCCTATTGAAGTGCATATTTTCTGAATAGCCACCCACCTAAAAATCAGGGAGGGTAGGGAGGCCTTGACCACACGCGCACATGGTGGCTTCTTGCCAAAGTTGTTAACAACTTGTCTGTTTTCTGACCACCTGAATGGACCTTTCCATTGTTAGCTATGCCCCGCCCATAGCTTTCTAAGCTCCACCCACACCGCGCTCGTGTTGGGATCGATCTCTGAACTCCCTGACTATCAATTTCCAGAAAACTATATAGGTAAGCTGTTAGAATATGTTGAAACTAATTTGACTGGGTGCTGTTACTGCCTATGTCAACAACAGCGCGCAGTCAAATTAGTTTCAAAATATTCAACAGCATGTTTCTTAAATAGCAAAAGCATATAATTCGTACAACATGTCGGACTATTAAGAGTTAAAGACGGGCCCTATAGAATCATTTATGACGTAATGATTATGACATCATCCTACACGCTTCTTAGCTGATTATGACGTTATATGTCGCCATTACTCTGGAAATGCCCATTATCGCGCAGAAGGAAATGCACTCATTGGATTTTCACTATTTCGCCGTTAACATGCGGGTTTCTGCCCTCAATGTCGTGTACACGGAAATCGGCCTAGAATACTCTAGATATGTTTGATATATTTCTTAATGGCTTTGGTCCATTACTGTGAGCAACATAAATTCGCTGAAATAGCCATTACAGATGTTGAGTGACAGCATATTGAAGTTACGAATGAATTAATGAAATTTTCATAAACCCTAAAAAGCACCCCGCCTTGTTTTCTTAATAACGAGCATACATTGGCCGTACGTTGGTTCAATGTTAGTCATTTCCTTTGGTCAACGTATGTTTTGCTCATCGGCATAACGTTGGGCCACCGTAGATATGTCAATCGTCTTTTGGTTTATATTTACGTTGGTTATAGGTTGGCCCAATACATTTGGAATTAATTACTATGCCCAGCATTGATTGGTTGCGAAACGTTGGGCAACGTTTGAGCCAATATTGGCAAATGCATACAACTATCAATAAAGATTATAGACCCGATTTAATGATTATATTATTAATAGGCCTACATGTGGGTTTTTTTGCGTATCCAAATCGCCGTTGAAATGTCCACGCTGGCCAAATGTTATATTTATGAGCAAAATATGCGTGGCCCAATGTAGTGGCTAACATTGAGCCACCGCTGGCGGGCAAATGGAGGTTCTCTCGACAGGGGTGGGGGTGGGGGGGGGGGCTCATTCCACGAAAAAACTTGCTCTTAAATGGCTTCTGCATTTCTAGAGGTGAGTATAAAAAACATCAGGTAGCCGCAAAATTATTATATTTTTACCCATTTTGCTATTTTTTTCCAAAGAATGTATTTATTTTTAATTTTTTCTTGCGACAGTAGTGTAACTCTCTGTGGGCGTCTCGGGGTGTGTAGCTGTCAACGCATCCCCAGAATCCCACATCTCCACCAGCCTATCAGGATGGCGAATCTGGGGTGCGTCCCGGAGGGGGTGCACCTCAACCTCGTGCTCTATAGGGGTCCGGGTGTTCCCCAGAAATCGTTTTAATAAATGGCCCAAGGGTCATAGTGCCCACCTGGCTGATGAGAAACTGCAAACATATTTACATTAATTAATGCACAACAAATACAAATGGCCAATTAGGCAAGTATAACGGTTGCCATAGACCAATGGAACAATGGGCCTTATCAGTATTGACCAAGGATGCCATCATCCTTACCACTAATGACTAACAACGCATGTGACACTGACACTATTAACCAGTGGGGCACGCACCATTTGTCAATGGTACAAGTGCAACTGATGCCAATGACCAATGGAACCATGGTCATTGAATTTATTGAGCAATGAGTTAAGTATCATTGACACAATTTACCAACGGGATAAGCATAACTGATGCCACTGACCAACAAGATCACAGGCTCCTAACATAATTGACCAATGTGGCTACAATGTTGCATGCATAATTGACAAATGGATAAAGCGCTCCTGATCAATGTGGCAAGCACAACTGATGCCATCGACAAATTGGGCAAGGGTCCTTGGCATTATTAAAAACTGGAACAATCATCCCTGACACTAATGACAAATAAATCAGGTGTTGTTTACACTATTGACCAATGGGATAAGAAGCGGTTGCCAATGAGGAAAGCGTAACTGATTCAGTAGATGTGTATGGATCAACGGGTCAAGGTCCCTGGAAAGCTAATAGGCCGGATATATGCAAATTGGGGGTGGGTGCGAAGTCTGTTAATACTAGGACACTAGGCCTACACATGTCTGACCATACCCCCGTCCAACCCCTAAGCTCCCCCCCCCCTCCACCTATCCCATCCCCACCCACACCACACACCCATAAAAAAACACAAAAAACACTGGAAGTTTGTGGTTTCAGATTGCGGCCAGCTGATTGAAATTTATAGCGGCGTCTTAAAAAACATTATTCAAAAGTAAACAACAACCAAGTGCTTAATCGGAATCACAGGGTTGTTAGATATTTCGATTGTTACGTCACCAGCACGCGTGTCCATGTGTATTTTGTCTGGTGACGTGCATCGCGGAATGCCGTGGGCGTCATGCTAATATATATATACTTTTGAATACATTTTTGTAGTCTTAAATGAGGTTTTTGTTTTGATATATATTGTTCCATAATGCTGGGTAAGTAATTTGATGTAAGTATAAATGTGCATGTTTTGAATAAAAATCACCATTTTGACCGAAGATCAAATGTCTTGAACGACAATTTGTTATCTTGAAAAGAAATTTGTTATCTTGATACGAAATTGTTTGTTAATGCTAAGTTTTTAACTAGGTAGGCCCCCCCCCCACCCCCTATATGAAAATCTTTTTGAATGTATATTTTTGATCTTGCTATAAGAAAATAATTGTGTGAAATGTTGATTTTTTATCTTGGTAGATTACAGTTTTGAATATTTTCTCATTTGGTACTCCATAGAAGTGAGATACTGGACTTGTGATTCAAATTGTTATATAATGCGATCTAACTACAAAGACATGGAGAAATAAATATGCTCCTTTTCACGCAGTTATTAACCAAAGGATGCAGTTAGAATACTATAAAGATACGGGGCTATATACACCAGCGTCGCTGGATATTAGAATCCCTGCGCCGTTAGTGGCATCACCCCCTGCCGTTTTTGATAGCTTATGTAAATACCACTCCGCCGATATGTGTATGATACAAATCAACACAAGGAAAAAGTAAACACAGATTTCATCTAGATAGACTGCTATCCTCGCAACTATGCCGTGACAACTTTAGGTAAAGAGGTCATGCTTTATGTATATAATAACTGTTTTGTTGAAAAACTAGCATAGTATGAATATGCATACAACCAAATAGCAATCGTGTGTTTGATGCAGGAAAATTGCGTGTTTGATAAGTTTAAAATGACCGGAAAGGTGTGTGAAGTGTCGAGATCGTTGACACAGTATTAGTCGGATATGTAACCAATACACCCTTATCTACGATGTGGTAATAAAGTCTCTAAAAAATACCCAACTTTGCCTAAATGTGCGCTTATCTTGTCTTTCAGCATTTGCGCGACCCCGTTCAGATAGTGGCACCCTCCTCTGGTGGTGGGGATGCGGGTGGCGTGGCGAAAACAAAATACTGGGATTGCCAAATTTTAGCAAAATCTGAAATAGATAAGAAAGATATATACCTGCGGACAAACAAACAAATAATTGAATAATTAAATAAATAAATAATAGCCTCAGTGTGGGGCTGGGGTGGCGTGGCGAACACAAAATACTGGGATTGCCAAATTTTAGCAAAATCTGAAATAGATAAGAAAGATATACAGCTGCGGACAAACAAACAAACAAACAAACAAACAAACAAACAATTAAATAAATAAATAATAGCCTCGGTGTGGGGCTGGGGTGGCGTGGCGAAAAGAAAATACTGGGATTGCCAAATTTTAGCAAAATCTGAAATAGATAAGAAAGATATACAGCTGCGGACAAACAAACAAACAAACAAATAATTGAATAAATAAATAAATACATAATAGTCTCAGTGTGGGGGGGGGGGCGGGGGGGGGGGGGGTGGGGGGGGGCTGTGGTGGCGTGGCGAAAACAAAAATACTGGGATTGCCAAATTTTAGCAAAATCTGAAATAGATAAGAAAGATATACAGCTGCGGACAAACAAACAAACAAACAAACAATTAAATAAATAATTAAATAAATAAATAGCCTCAGTGGGGGGGGGGGGGGGGGGGGGCCTGGGGTGGCGTGGCGAAAACAAAAATAGTGGGATTGCCCAAATTTTAGCAAAATCTGAAATAGATAAGAAAGATATACACCTGCGGACAAACAAACAAATGATTGAATAATTAAATAAATAAATAATAGCCTCAGTGGGGGTGGGGGGGGGGGGCGTGGCGAAAACAAAAATACTGGGATTGCCAAATTTTAGCAAAATCTGAAATATATAAGAAAGATATACAGCTGCGGACAAACAAACAAACAAACAAACAAATAATTAAATAAATAATTAAATAAATATATAATAGCCTCGGGGGCGTGGGGGGGGGGGGCGGGCCGGCGTGGCGAAAACAAAAATACTGGGATTGCCAAAGTTGAGCAAAATCTGAAATATATAAGAAAGATATACAGCTGCGGACAAACAAACAAACAAACAATTAAATAAATGAATAATAGCCTCGGTGTGGGGCTGGGGTGGCGTGGCGAACACAAAATACTGGGATTGCCAAATTTTAGCAAAATCTGAAATAGATAAGAAAGATATACAGCTGCGGACAAACAAACAAACAAACAAACAAACAAATAATTGAATAAATAAATAAATAAATAATAGCCTCGGTGGGGGGCCTGGGGTGGCGTGGCGAAAACAAAAATACTGGGATTGCCAAATTTTTTTGCATTATCTGAAATAGATAAGAAAGATATACAGCTGCGGACAAACAAACAAACAAACAATTAAATAAATAATTATATAAATAAATAGCCTCAGTGGGGGGGGGGGGCTGGGGTGGCGTGGCGAAAACAAAAATACTGGGATTGCCAAATTTTAGCAAAATCTGAAATAGATAAGAAAGATATACAGCTGCGGACAAACAAACAAACAATTAAATAAATAATTAGATAAATAAATAGCCTCAGTGGGTGGGGGGGGGGGGGCTGGGGTGGCGTGGCGAAAACAAAAATACTGGGATTGCCAAATTTTAGCAAAATCTGAAATAGATAAGAAAGATATACAGCTGCGGACAAACAAACAAACACACAAACAAACAGTTAAATAAAAAAATAATAGACTCAGGGTAATATAATTATACGTACCTTCTCCATAGTCGACACAGTGCCGCGAACAACAGGTTATATCGTATTCTCTAAAATATGTCTGATGTTGATCAGTCAATAAAAAACATTGGAAAGCTGAATATATTTCAGACGGAATTAAATTCACGTCTGTACACAATTAGCAACAAAATCGTAATGAAAAAAACTGTATCCAGGTCACATTTGATGACGTCATGTTACCTGGCGTGATTATGACGTCATTTGTTTTACGCAGAATTCGATGACGTCAAGCGCAAATAACGTATTAATCGTGTTCGATAGCTAAAAGAGGCTTATGACGTCATTAAATACGTGATATATAATTTAATCAATATGAGAATGGCGTATATTTCACTATGTTGGAACGGCATGGAAGGTCTTACGCGTTCTTCCTTGTGTAATGTCAAGAATTCGGGCGACAGACACGCTCATCTAGTCGAAATTGAACCATGATAAAGCAGAGTATGGGAGACGTTAGGCGAACATTCTTTCAGCTACCATCCCGTAGATAAGTTGATATGCCGCATGGCAGGGTGAGTTTTTCACACGTTAACGATTTGAACCCGAAATACCAAATAAGATTAAATCGGTTACAGTCTAAGAAAGTTAAATGCGTTTCAAAAGATGCAACAGCTTAACTGCATAGTTACCTTGAAATATAGGTTCAGGAAATTCAGATTTTGGAGTTCCAAATTGACTTCAATATGCGCATAAGTTGGGTGAAGCTTAGCTAGAAATGGGCGGGCCATAGCAAGAAATGGATCCATTAATCAATGGAACGACATAATTTACTCAACTACCCCTACATTTTTATTGGTTAGATCAGCGTCTATCGAGTCCCTGATTCCAGCTCCCATTCACGCCATATATAGGCTGCTTTTATTTGAGTCTATTATTGTTTTTTACACTGGTACCCATTTTCACCCCTGGGTGGAGAGAGTCAACGAGGAGTGAAAGAGATTGCCTATGTTTTCACCGATCACCCGTCAACCACCTGATCGCCTGAGAGTCGATTTGAACCTCGCCAGGCTGATTACAAGTGGACCCAACTTCAGATCGGTGTTGACGTAGGTAAGAACTCGCGTATGTACCCTGGCGTGTTGGCGCTGATCTGGGGGAAGAGGGAGGCTACGCGAGTAACTCCCAAATGTCAAACCGCTACCTATAGGCCTACAATAGGCCAAGCCCATACGCCTTTATGGCACATGCGAACATAGACCTATATATTAATCTGTAGGCTACTTGTCTCGGAAGATGAAGGAGTAAGCAGACGCAAAACTGTTTTAACCCTTTCGTGACGAAACCGGCCAAACCCGGCCTCTGTAATGGTTTTGCGTAATGTCCATTTACAGGCCAGGTGAAGACTATTTATTTTTTTTTTTGCCACTGAAATGACTGGCTCGGTAACCGAGCCCGTCATTTCAGTGGTAAATTTTCAAAAATAGTATTCTCTTGGCCTGCATATGGACAATAAATAAGTTAAATATTTTAATTTTTTGAAGAACTTTAATGGCTAAATTTGCACAAGAAAATCTAAATATTTGCGTCCATATGCAGGCGAAAAGAAGACTACTTTTTAATGTAGGCCTACCACTGGAATGACTGGCTTGGTTACCGGTATCGAGCCAGCCATTCAAAAGTAAAATTTCAAAAATGCTCTTCTCTTGGTCTGTAAATGGACATTCATCAAGATCACATTCCATGGAGACCCGTGTTTGCCGGCTCGCCATTAAAGGGTTAATGTCGTTATTTGCATATTAGTACTCAAAGCGACTGACGGAAAGTTCAGTTATGATTGAATATTTACGGTTATTCTATTATATAATGAATATAGGAAAAACATCACGCGCATTTGGGACCATCAATAGACGGCGTATTCACCAATGAATGATTCCAGTTTCTCACTCAATTACACGACGTCATAATCAACTACGTGACTTATCACAGATGGCGTAGCTACGTTACTCACGAATACATGATAGATGACGAACTAAACGTTGTGCGAATTGTATGTTTTTAATATTTAATAAACATGCAGTTGTATATTTTGAAACTAATTTCGCCGGGCGCTGCCCTAGGCCGCAACAACACCCAGTCAAATTAGTTTCAAAATATTCAACAGCTTACCTGTATAATTTTCTGGAAATTGATAGTCAGGGAGTTCAGTGATCGAAAGATCCCAACTCGAGTGACGCGTGGGTGGAGCTTAGTTAGAGATGGGCGGGGCATTTCCCGATCGCGATGATGACGAACTACATCTAGTGAGACGACTACTGGCGAACGCAAAAATAACAGTTCGCGTCACGTCAAAGCTTCTAGAAAATTTGACGCATCAATATGATCACCACAAAATGGTATTTTCTCTTCGTCTTCTAGCTTACTAGAGCTCTATCATATGTTCAAGGGCATTCGACGATTATACCAAACACTCAAGTCGCACTCTGCCACAAGAAACGGAGTTTGCGGTTGATGAGGAGTTTGCCGACGAAAAAACGAGTCACGTTGACGAACTGCTTCCACATTACTGTTCACATATCATCCATACTCTGCATGAATTCAAATGACGTCAACACCAATATTAAGCAAAACTTTGACCTACATAGGCCTATGACTTTCTAAAGGACGGTCGTCAGAACCTACTGGTGACTCATTGGAAGACACGTGCATGGGTGGTGTACAGTTCCGCTCGCTTAACCCTCTAACCTACGAATTTATTCAAGTGATAGTGTCTCTTTAAGTGGACATTTGAATGAGTTAGACTGAATATTTAACTCATCAAATTTGTTCAAGAAAATTTTAATTTTCTCATAGAAAATGTCCATTTGCAGACCAAGAAAAGAATATTAAAAAAAAATGTACCACTGGAATGACTGGGTCGGTTATCGAGCCAGTCATTCGAGGGATAAATTTTCAAAAAAGGTCATCTCTTGGTCTGCAAATGTACATTTCTGAAGACCACTGCAGACACCGTTTTGGCTGATATGGTTGATAAAGGGTTAATATTGGCGTTGATATCAGTTGAATCAATTTAGATTTTAGAGTGTGGGTGATATATGAAAACCATCGGATAACCAACGACTGCAATTTCATCTCAAAAGTAATGCAGAATATTGCGCTCGTAGAGAACGCGGCGTGATCGACAACAACAACACCACATCGCTGAAAAACTGGAATCTTTCCCTGTTTTAGTAGGATATCTACCAGCGAAGGAACACGCCTATTAAAATGACGACTGTCATGTCTTAGAACTGAATGTCCTTAAATATTGACAACGAAAAGTAAACACAATTTTCCAGCACCCTTTTACTTCACGTGATAATTTCTGCCGTACGGATGAATACCGTCACACGCGGATGTGACGGTCTGATGCAGGGTGTGAACCTGTCTCCACCTACAACTAAGTCATAAATACATATTATCATCACGTAGCGATATTTGTTTACACATGGATACAATTCCACGCACGCACACACGCACGCGAGAACGCAGACACGAAGACACGCACGCACGTAATATAGATTTAAATATTTTAGGCATGCTCCACGAGTTTATAGGTAAGGGACTCTCACTTGTATCGCGTGTTGGAATCGATTTGAACCTTTGATGCGTCAATGAACATTTCCATTTTTTGCTAAGTTCCGTGCACCTCTAGCTAAGCTCCACTCGCATATCGCTCGTGTTGGGATCGATTGGTCCTTGAACTCCCTGGCTATCAATTTCCAGAAAGCTATGCAGGTAAGTTGTTGACTATTTTGAAACTAATTCGACTGGGTGCTGTTGCTGCCTATGGCAACAACAGCGCCCAGTCAAATTAGTTTCAAAATAGTCAAAAACATATTTATTAAATAGCAAAGACATGCAATTCGTACAACGTGTCGGACTATTAAGCGTTAAAGACGGGCTATATTGAATAATTCATGACGTCATAGTTATGACGTTAGCCTACACGGCACTTAGTGGATTATGACGCCATATTATGGATGAATAAACTGGAAAGGTGAATTCCCAGAATTTAAATTTCCAGTAACCTGTTCAATAGTTTCGTCATTCATCATGCATTTTGATTGATTGATTATGACGTTACATCGTTGAGTGACAGATCGGATTCGTCCATTGCCTACTGCACAATAAACGTATTGGTAATGGCAACACCCGTTTCATCAATTCATAAATCCAGAGGTGAACATCGCAATGCAACAAAAATATACACCATTCGCTCCAACCTAAGGGAGACAACTCTCTGCCTAAAATCTATCTTTAGCTGGCCCGTTCCCTCCCATAATAGAGGGATCCATTTCAAGCTTTGCCCCGCCCATTTCTAGCAATGCCCCGCTAATTTCTAGCTATGCCCCGCCCATTTCTAGCTATGTCCCGCTCACGCTTTGCTCGTGTATGGATGGATTTATTTACTTTGAACCCTGAATTCGCAGAATGCGATTTTCGAGGTACGTAATTATACCTAGGTAAGTTGTTGAACATTTTGAAACAAATTTGACTGGTTAGTGTTGCTGCAACAGCGCCGTGTCAAATTAGCTTCAAAATAGTCAACAGACTGATTATTAAATAGTAAATCTATGAAAGATATAGAATTCGTACACTTGACGGACAACCAATGTTGATGTCGGAGGTAGATATGTCATTCATTTTGCATTTTGATTGTGACGCAAGCCTACACGTGACGTAATAGATTATGACGTCATATACTTGAGTTGCAGCTCGGATGGGACATACGGCCCTTGTTACATAACTGAAATGGGGATCCAAGTGGAACAATCAGATGTGTTGTTGTCCACAGCAACACCTTGCTTGATACGGCAATTGAAGTATCCATATTCCCAGTTAATATATGACGTCATAAACAACTACGTCACAGGTAGGCGGACGTCATAATCAATTGTGGCATGAACGACTGGATGTAGTCCGTCACAACCGCTTAATAGTACGTGAAGTTGTACGAATTGGATTTTTTTGCTATTTAATAAACATTATGTTGAATATTTTAAAACAAATTTGACCGGGCCATAGAAAGCAACAGCGCCCAGTCAAATTAGTTTCAAAATATTCAACATCTTACCTATATAGTTTTCTGGAAATTGATATTCAGCGAGTAGTACAGAGATCGATTGATCCCAACACTGGCAACCCGTGGCTAGAGATTGCTCCATTAAGTAACACGCAGACATATCAAGAGTGCTAGTGTCTCTTTAACGGGACAGTAGAATCGGCTTGGCTGGATATTTAACCATTTAACCATCACATTTGTTGAATAAAGTTTCAATTTTCTCATAGAAAATGTCCATTTGCAGACTAGGATAAGATTATTGTTGAAATTATTATAGAGCCAGTCATTCCAGTGGTAAATTCTTCTCTTCTTCTGCAAAAGGACATTTATCAAGCCCCATTTCAAAGGGCGTTTTGGCCGGTTTGAGTCTTAAAGAGCTAGGTATCTTAAATGAATAATCCTGACCCGAGCGCAAACGTTGATATCGGTCTACTCACCCGACGCCCACCCACCTACCCCGGTCCATACACTATATCTGAAGGCATTCAGCTAATTGCTTAGTTGAGAAGGTCCGATGTTGATCGTAGTAACTCCAAACAGATAACGAACGGGTTAACATATGCGTCCCGCTTTACAACACCGGTTATGTCTGCCATCATACTGCCTTCCCCCACAGCAGCTTGGGTAAACACTCTGTCTCCTCTGAACACGGCCACCACAACAAAACTTCCTCCAGGAATCATATGGTTTCTTGCCACAACATGCTGGTGATTTACCGTTCCGATTGAAGATTTTTCCTTCACAGCACAACTTTCGGTGTGAATCATAAGGTTTGTCCTCGCAGCACGTAGCAAACGCCCCTTTCCGAGAAAAGACATTCCCATTACAGCAGATTTTATTACGTGAATTTATCTGACGACCGGCGCAGCGTTCAGGGGATTTCCCTCTTCGCGGAAAGATCTTCTTATTGCAACATAACTTATACCTTGTGTTATACTGACGGCCTCCACAGCATTTTGGGTTGACGCCATTTCGTTCAGATATTTTCCCATTACAGCAAATTTTATATCGGGAATCGTATTGCAGTCCTCCGCAGCAGTTAGGGTTGACACCGGTTCTGTCCAATACCCTTCCATTACAACATATCTTGAACCGGGCATCGTATGGCCGACCGCTGCAACAGCTCGGGTTGACGCCGGGCCGTTCAAATATAGTTCCATCACAGCAGATCTTAAATCTCGCGTCGTAGGTTGTGTTTCCACAACAGCTTGGCTCTACACCAGATCGTTCGAAGATCATTCCATTGTAACATATTTTGAACCGAGCGTCATAGGTACCACTGCCGCAACAGTTAGGATTCATACCAAATCTCTCATGCAGTATTTCACCGCAACAAAAATGAGTTCTCTCTCTATACCGCTTGTCGCCGCACATACCTATAAATAGATCAAGAGAGTTAGAATATTTTCTTTTTAAATGTCCATTTTCAGGCCAAGAGAGGACTATTTTTGGACCAGTGGAACGACTGGTTCTGTTACCGAGCCAGTCAATCCAGTGATGAATTTGCAAAAAATAGTCTGTTCTTGACCTGCAAATGGACATTTCTCAAGACCAATAATGCAGAGGTTAGTTCTGGCCGGCTTGATCATAAAAGCGTTATAAGTAAAGTGACTACGATGGCCGATGACATCTAGGGCACACACCGATATGTCTAATGGGTTAAATGCATGAGCAATGCTCGATACAAGATTATGGGGTCAGATGTGACAAATTGAGGAATCCAGTTTCTCAATCAATCATATGACGTCATAATTACCTACGTGACGCGTATGATGACGTCATAATGACTTACGCCATGAATGACGTACCTAAATGCACTACGAACGCTTAACTGATGACGAACTAAGCGTTGCCGTACAGATTGTGTGTCTTTACAATTTAATAATCATTATGTTGAATATTTTAAACTAATTTAACTAGGCATTGCTGCTTCCAAAGGTCAAATTAGTTTCAAAATATACGACAGACAACCTGTATACCGTTTTAGAAGTTGGTAGTCAGTGAGTATAGGGTTCGATCCCAACCCGTCGAAGTGTGGGTGGAGCGTATCTAGAGATAGGCGGGGCATAGCTAAAACTGGATTCCTCCATTCTAAGACAGCACCAAGTGTTCGAGGTTCAATTAGTTTTAAACATTCAAGAATAGCAGGATCCGTTTCTAGCAATGCCCGCCCTTTCCGCTCGTGTGTTTGAATCAATTTATATACGTTTAACCCTGAATTACCAGAATCTTACATTCAAGGTACAAAAAAGTTGTTCAATATTTTGAAACTAATTTGATTGGGAGCTGTTGTTGCCAGTGACAGCAACAGCTATCAGGAGCTGTCGCAACAATCAAAAGTCAGACAAGCAAATGCGATAGTCCGTTCCGAATGTGTCAGAATTGTATTACTTTGGTGAATTTACAGTTTAATAAAGATTCTGTTGAATATTTTGAGAATTTTTAGACTGGAAACTGTTGCTCTATTGCGTCCATCCATACCCACCCACCCCACCAATCCTACTCCTCTACCGAGCTGCGACACGCGATGCCTAAGTTATGCATGAAGCTTTCAGCTTTTTGTCATGGCGTCAAAAAACGATATTCTGAGAGTAAAAACTTTGATTCATTTCTCCAGTCAATGAAAGATGCCATGATTCACATTTCAACAAAGGAGAAAAACCTAGCTTACCTGTCTACCTGCCTCCATATATAACCTCGCTCATATAAGGGCAATCAATAAGTTTAGCAGTGTGATGAAAAAGCGAATATACGGATAAGCTAAACCAATTTGACTGGATGCTGTTGTTGCATTAGGTAATAATAGGAGAGCCGTATTAAGACAGAGGCTAACGGGGTTACAAGCCCTAGGCCCCCAAAATAAGTGGCTCCCAAATCAAAAACAATTATCGCATTTGAAGCTGTAATCCCAGTATCGCACATTTACAGCAGTCATATATGAAATATGTTGACTATTTTGAATCCGTGTTAACTAGAAGCTGGCGATGCGTAAGCATATAATTTATTATATTTGTCAGCAGCAGCGGCAACAGCATCAACACCAGCAGCAACATCATCAACAACAGCAGCAACAGCATCAACAACAACAGCAACAGCATCAGCAACAGCAGCAACAACAGCATCAACAACAGCAACAACAGCAGCATCAACAACAGCAGTAACAGCAGCAACAACAGCAGCAACAGCATCAACAACAGCATCAACAACAGCAGCAGCAACAGCAACAACAACAGCAGTAACAGCATCAACAACAACAGCAACATCATTAACAACAGCAGCAACAGCATCAACAACAGCAGCAACAGCATCAACAACAGCAGCAACAGCATCAACAACAGTAGCAACAGCATCAACAACAGAAGCAACAGCATTGACAACAGCAGTAACAGCATCAACAACATCAACAACAGCATCAACAGCATCAACAGCATCAAGACCAGCAGCAACAGCATCAACAACAGTAGCAACAGCATCAACAACAGCATCAACAACAGCAGCAGCAGCAACAACAGCGGCAACAGCAGCAACAACAGAGGCAACATCAGCAACAACAGTGGCAGCGGCAGCAGCAGCAACAGCGGCAACAACATCAACAACAGCATCAACAACAGCAGCAGCAACAACAACATCAACAACAGCGGCAACAGCAGCAACAACATCAACAACAGTAGCAACACCATCAACAACAGCATCAACACCATCAACACCCGCAGCAACATCATCAACAACATCAGCAACAGTATCAACAACAACAGCAACAGCATCAGCAACAGCAGCAACAACATCAACAACAGCATCAACAGCAGCAGCATCAACAACAGCAGTAACAGCATCGACAACAGCAGCAACCGCATCAACAGCAGCAGCATCAACAACAGCAGCAACAGCATCAACACCAGCAACTTCAGCAAACAACAGTAGCAACAGCATCGACAACAGCAGCAACAGTGTCAACAACAGCAGCAACAACAGCGGCAACAGCAGCAACAACAGAGGCAACAGCACCATCGACAGTGGCAACAGCATCAACAACAGCGGCAACAGCATCAACAACTGCGGCAACAGCATCAACAACAGCAGCAGCAACAACAGCGGCAACAGCAGCAACAACAGAGGCAACAGCAGCAACAACAGTGGCAGCAGCAGCAGCAGCAGCAACATCGGCAACAACATCAACAACAGCATCAACAACAGCAGCAGCAACAACAGCATCTACAACAGCGGCAACAGCAGCAACAACATCAACAACAGTAGCAACAGCATCAACAACAGCGTCAACACCATCAACACCAGCAGCAACATCATCAACAACAGCAGCAACAGCATCAACAACAGCATCAACAGCAGCAGCATCAATAACAGCAGTAACATCATCAACAACAGCAGCAACAGCATCAACAACAGCAGCAACAACAGCAGCAACAGCATCAACACCAGCAGCTTCAGCATAACAACAGTAGCAACAGCATCGACAACAGCAGCAACAGTGTCAACAACAGCAGCAACAACAGCGGCAACAGCAGCAACAACAGAGGCAACAGCACCATCGACAGTGGCAACAGCATCAACAACAGCGGCAACAACATCAACAACTGCGGCAACAGCATCAACAACAGCAGCAACAGCAGCATCAACAACATCAGCAACAGCATCAACAGCAACAGCATCAGCAACAGCAGCAACAGCATCAACAACAGCTGCAACAGCATCAACAACATCAGCAACAGCATCAACAGCAACAGCAACAGCAACAGCAACAGCAACAGCATCAACAACAGCAGCAACAACAGCATCGACAACAGCAGCAACAGCATCAAGAACAGTAGTAACAGCAGCAGCAGCAACAACAGCAGCAACAGCATCAACAACAACAACAACAGCAACAGCAACAGCAACAACATCATGAACAACAGCAACAGCATCAACAACAGTAGTAACAGCAGCAGCTGCAGCAACACGAGCATCAACAACAGCAGCAACAGCATCAACAGCAGCAGTAACATCATCAACAACAGCACCAACAACAGCAGCAACAGCATCAACAACAGCAGTAACCGCTTCAACAGCAGCAGCAACAACATCAACAACATCAACAACAGCATCAACAATAGCAGCAACAGCAGCAACAGCATAAACAACAGTAGCAACAGCATCAATAACAGCAGCAACAGCATCAACAACAGCAGCAACAACAGCAGCAACAGCATCAACAACAGCGGAAACAGCATCAACAACAGCGGCAACAGCATCAACAACAGCAGCAACAGCATCAACAACAACAGCAACAGCAGCAACAACAACAGCGGCAACAGCATCAACAACAGTAGCAACAGCATCAATAACATCAGCAACATCATCAACAACAGCAGCAGCAACAGCATCAACAACACCAGCAACAGCATCAACAACACCAGCAATAGCAGCAGCAGCAGCAGTCATACCCAACTTGACCCATTTGATAAGCGCTCACCCCCCCCCCCCCGCCCCTCCCACAACTAATTATCACTTGACCTCAAATACACGTAAGCCAGCTCTAAACAAATGCTTTGGGTGAAACCAGTTTCAAATTATTCTATGGTAATTGTTACATGGTGAAGAATGAGAGTGAGGCAGGCCTCGTGCATTATCGCTGAATGAGACAATTGGCACAGACCCCAGCTCAACATCAACCCAAAAGTAAATCATAACGATACAGAGAAAAGAATCTTCCGAGAAGTTAGTGGTATGGACCCGATTAATCTATCATAGCTATTATGCAATGCAGGGGTCAGTTTCACAAAATGCACTTAAGTACCCTAGGTACTTAAGCACGGCGTAAATATCAAATGAAGCATCCTGATTGGTCTGTTTTCTACTTTACGACAGGCCGTAACTTACGTACCTTTGTGAAACTGGCCGCTGAAAATTGTATTTGAAGCTGTTACCATCACGCTGGGAAACCGATCATGCATTTCTTTCGTCACGCAGCTCATAAACAAGAAAAAATGCTAAATGTAAATAAAAATATATAAAAATAAATGGTATATTGAATATTGTGAACATAATTAGATTGGAAGCCATTGCTGCCTTAGGCAGCAATGTCTTCCAATCCAATTCTGATCAACATATTCAGCAGAATAACTTTTAAAATATTCAACAGAATAACTTTTATTTTGTTTTGGAAACATGTTAAGTTATTTCTGAGCAGTACTGTATACATTGATGTTTCTTAGAGATATGTTTATCTATTATAAAAAAAACCTAACTCACCCCTCCTGCACTGTGCCGTGGGTAAATGTAACGCGCGAAGCGCCAACACTGCCATGACACAATACCTCGAACACATATTACAGTTTAAAGAATCGCCACCCATTTAATTCGCTTTTAGAAGTTATTAAATACTGCAGTTGTTCGCGTAGGCCATACATTCATATATATTTTAAGATCTAAGTTTTCAATGCACACCAAATACTCTTCCTGAAAACAGTTTTGACCAGGGCTAAGAAAGCGAACACTGGCCTATAGATCAAACTGCAGTTTCACCTCGGTATGAACCCGTGCCTATGATTTGCTCTTTGCGAAGGACATTGTGTTGGTGGTTAGAAGCAAAGATCATTTTGTTGACGCCAATTAATGAAGGTAATTACAGGCCCTCATTAATCGTGTTGTAGTTGTTGACGAGATTGTTAAGGGCATTTCGTGCTGTTTTATTTGTGTGCGGTAAGAACACATTTATCATGAATTGTATTAAATGTGCACAAGGGGATGTAAGGGGATTAAAATCTCGTACAATCGGACACAATTCATTCTCGTAATTTTACACTAAAATATTGAGAAACTTCATGCCACCGAATATATTCACAACTGCATGATGGTGCTAATCTTACCCGTATTATACTTACCATTGCCATGTAAGTATATGAGTGTATTGAATTCGGGACAGAATGGCGTGTGTGCGTGCGTCCACGCGCACGTGGGAACGTGTGTGCGTGCGTGCGTGAATACGTGCGTGCGTGTGTGCGAACGTGGGTACGTGCGTGCGTGCGTGCGAGCGAGCGTGCTTACAAAAATGCCTGCGTGTGTGCGTGTGTGCGTGTGTGCGTGATTATGGATAGCCGGTGCGTCATGATTTCGTCAATTTTCCCCAGTATTGTCTCCCTTGAAAGAGAAAAATGTGTCAACATTTTTGTGGCCGAGCAATATATCGGACAATATTTGTTCATGTAACGTTGTACTTCAACAACTGGATATACTGTGGACGCATATTGAGTTTCACTAAACTCTTGTTTTAAGGTGTGTCCACTTGAAAGTCATAGCCCAAATAGATATTGATGAATGGAACATTTTTGTCAAATTTGGTTTTAATCCATCAACACGAACGACAGACAGACAGACATACAGGCAGGCAGGCAGGCAGGCATGCAGGCAGGCAGGCAGGCAGGCAGGCAGGCAGGCAGGCAGGCAGGCAGGCAGGCAGGCAGGCAGGCAGGCAGGCAGGCAGACAGGCAGGCAGGCAGGCAGGCAGGCAGGCAGACAGACAGACAGACAAACAGGCAAGTAGGCCTATGCAGGCAGGCCGGTATCCAGTGTTGGCTGGCTGGCAGGCAGACAGCAGGCAGGCAGGCAGGCATACAGGCAGGCAGGCAGGCAGGCAGGCAGGCAGGCAGGCAGGCAGGCAGGCAGGCAGGCAGGCAGGACCGACCGACCGACCGACCGACCGACCGACCGACCGACCGACCGACCGACCGACCGACCGACCGACCGACCGACCGACCGACCGACCGACCGACCGACCGACCGACCGACCGACCGACCGACCGACCGACCGACCGACCGACCGACCAACTGACCGACAGACTGATCAACGGACTGACTGATATACCAACCGCCAGCTAGCCAGCTAGCCAGCCAGCCAGCCAGCCAGATATGTATATTAGAATCAATCTCAGGAACCTCCTGGGGAAAGTATTGGAGGGATCTAGCTATGGCACGTCACTTTCCAGCTATAATTCGCCCAATTTGTAGCCATGGTGACATCGATTTTAACATGGTGACACCTAAATTTCCAGAAGCTAGATAATCTGTTACGTATTTTACCTGATTTGGCTGGCAGCCGTTGCGGCCTATGTTAGCATTAACTCCCAGTCAACCAAGTTTCAAAATGTTCAACAAAATGTATACTAAATTGTAAATTATTGAAAGATATATAATTCAGAAAGTAAATTTTCCCATTTCATGGCGGACACACTGTAAATATCTGATTCTCGGATTAGCTACCCTCGAGTCCACCGAGTACGATATTGTATGATATTTAGTACTTGGAAAATATTGGCATATGTTTCCCAACACTGTGCGTTTGAAATCAAAGCTTTAATTTTTCAATGGTGAATACATAGATACCCATAGATTGGACACCGCGCATGTCAGCAGTTGTTGGAAACGTGACAGTTGTGTGGGAATCTTTCTGTTGGATAGTTACGTTTTCGCTAGAATCCAACTGAGCGTCTTCAAGCGGTCATAATTCATAATATACACATCTAAACGATTAGCTGTTTGTTTATCACAACAGAAGAGATGCGAATTAGTCGGGAAATAGTTAAAGTTAAGAAACTGCAGATACATGAAAATATCTACAGCGACTAATAGAGACGCGTATGTCTTTCAGTGGCTGACTGAAATGGCATAAATGGCCCTCTAAAAACACTTAAGTATACGTATAAGTTTAGTATAAATCATCACCTACTTAATATAGCATCTGTGATGTTAGACCATGCCAATTTTCTCTGTAAAGGCCCATGTGAAGAAATGCAATTTTTCTTAAATTTATTGTCACGTGAATCAAAATGTTCTATTTCTATATATTAATAAGTTATTCATGTGGTCAAAGTAATATGGTTGCAAAGGCCATTATCTTGAGAATAAAATGTATGCCTATTAAAAATAAAAGAATAGAAATGTTATTTATGACAACGCATTAAGCTATTCCGAGCATGTACTGAGAAGTCATTGCATTCTTCTATAAATGGCATGGATATAATGATATCTCATTCTCAGTACATGTTTAGACTAACTTGATAAGCACCACACAATGCATGAATTGCATGAAATCTTTAATGATCAAACTGACTTTTGCAGTGATCTTGAGAAATGTTCTTTTGAGCGTAAAAAATCAATGGATTTTTTTAATTTGTGTAACTGTATTCTTGAATATTATGGTGTTAATTAGTCAAGTTGTGTGGTTGAAAACTGGACTATTTAGTGGGCCAAGAAATATCAAAATTTTATGAATGGGGCAATAATAGTTGCACAGGCATGAGCGATTGACCAAATATAACAATATACAGTACATCATCATCATCATCCTCACACTAGAATGTGCAGTCGATGGTACCATCGCAATCACATACGTTTTCGTCAACTGTGACGACGATCTGCATCCTGACATTATGCAGAACCTAATGCAAACATCTCGCAATCTCCAATCATTTTCATAGTAATCCACAAAGCAAATTTGGTTTCAGAATTCCACCAACTTTGCCATCCTGTCCCCACCCCTCAACCCCAGCCCCCTTCCCCTTATCCTAGGTGTGAGCCTAATGTAAATATTGTCTCACAGTCTGCAATCATATGGGTAACTGATATACATTTCTGACCACCCCCCCCCCCCCCTCCCTGGTGATCACATCCCTCACCCACCCATTGGAGGCGAAGCCTAATAAAAATGTTGTCTTGCGGTTCATGAGAATTTTGCTCTCAACCACACGTGGTGTAAGTATTTCATGACTAATATCTCGCATCTGTATGTTTATACTTCAGAATCAGATATTCAGATCAATCAAAGAACATGGCTGGTACCAGGTTGCATTTCAACTGGACACGTGTCCTGCTGCATCTCGTTTACAAACTCAACAGCCAAGACATGAGCAGATGATTGCTTTGTCATACTTAGCATGCTTAGAGTGTAGTGCTTTAGATCTCTGTGAATGGATATATATTCAAGACAATGGCAGATGTAGTTAATCTATTGGCCCTTGGAATTCTAGTAGCTCAATTTCAGGATAGCTATGCAGAAAAGCTGTGGAATATATTTTGAGACCAATTCTATTGGATCATGCTGTTTCTTATGGCAGTAACAGCTTCTAGTCAAATAAGCTGGAAAATATACAACAGAATATTTATTAAATTGGAACTGATTTCTATCCAGATGCAAACTAGGTCATATTGTGTGATGGTGCTTGTCAACCCCAACCCCACCCCAGGTTCCTACACCTATGCAGGAGTCAATGTTTCGTTTTAGCAAAATCTGTCTATTGCCCATAGTTATCTCCCGCCCAACCCCCTAATAATCTGAAAATCATTGAAAATATGGTTTTCAGTGCATCACCAGCACATTTAGTTCAAATTTCAATTGATCGTTCTAGATTTAGCTATGCCCCGCTCATCTCTAGCTAAGCTCCACCAACATCAAGCTTGTGTTGGGATCGATCGATCTCTGAATTCCCTGACTATCGATTTCCAGAAAAATATGTAGTTAAGCTGCTGAATATTTTGAAATTAATTTAACTGGGTGCTATTGCTGCCTATCGCAACAAGAGCTCCCAGTCAAATTAGTTTCAAAATATTCAACAGCATGTTTATTAAATAGCAAAGACAATTCGTACAACTTGGCAGCCTATTAAGCATTAAAGACGGACTATATCGAATCATTCATGACGTCATAATCATGACGCTAGCTTACATGTCACTTAGTTGATTATGATATCATATGATGGATGGATAAACTGGAAAGGTCAATTGGTATACGGATAAAGGTATTTGACAAAATATCAGATGTATCAGTTCTAATCATGTTTCAGCAAAATGGAGTTTCCAGATGTGAAAAGAGTATGACATCTACCCCTAATTCAACTTCACAACCAAATATTTTAAATTAATTTATATGGAATGAAATCATCATATGCTAAGATTTATTTCGGTTCATTACTTTAAGGTACACAATCTAAGCCTTTAAAATTATTCGATTTAAACACTTTTATTTCAAAGCATTTTTTGTGTGAAGATGCTTCTTTAAGCTGTGAATAATCTGTAACTGATGGGCAAAGATGAAATAGTTAAGTGGTCACTTGTGTTTTTATTCTACTACCTCAGTCATTGACAAAGTAAAATTCTGAGACGGACCTCATAAAACCTTGTTGAGGTAAGAAATCTGTGCTTAATGGGAAAAAATGTACAGATTGTATTTGGAATCTGATTGCTTAATATGATCTGATGCCCTAGATGTTTTTTCTATGTAAGACTTTCTTAGCTGATAAAATGATTTGAAATTCATCTTTGGTGTGCGATTTTTGGCTCTGGAATGTCTAACAGCAATTATTTGACCATGGATCAAGTGTTCAGGATCACAAGCCTATAGGTCGTCTGTGCCAGAGTATAATGTAGTAATTTGCTACATGCCATCTGAAACTAAGTTGGATACATCTTGTGACCACTGCAGATGACGTCTTCATCTGACTTGAACATTAATCACAGTTTTGCCAAATTATTGTCCATTTGCAGTCTAATAGGCGACTACTTATGGACACTCCTCAAGATAACAGGAGAATTAAATTTTACTTGCTTGATAATTAAAGGGTTAAGATGTGCAAACCCATGCCACAGAAACCTATGATGTAATATAACCTTAGCTTTATTTAGGCTATCTATCTGGATGACAATGTTTTGTGAAAGTGGGGGGCAAATGATAGAGCATTAAATGCTTTGGCAATATGTATGCTCAGACATTTCTCAGCCTATTGCTCAAGACAGCTTTTCACTGCTAACGGGAGTTAACTCTGGTTACCGTACCTCAAGACAGGCAGTAGGGAGCCTGTCGACGATTATCTCCCTTGTGACAATAAAAAAGCTGTCTTGCACATCGGCATTATATCTGTAAGCTGTATTCTTACAATTTTGTAAAAACTATTTGAGGAATCCTAACGTCCATAGTACCAAGCGCTGCAGCTAATCAGCAGCTATTTTCAGATACGTGAGTAATTAAAATCGGCGCAGGGGCACGGGCGATATCAGCATCTATAAATTTACACTAGGAAAGTGTATGCCAGCTTTATCCGACCCTTTAACAATTACGACGTCATTCACCACCAGTTATACGGGGAAAATACCACACAGATCTATGGGAAATGCCTAAAATATTGCTAGATTGTATATTGTGACGTCATGTGACTGTAGCTCGGCGGGTAGTGTCGGGCCGTTCCGGTGTAACATGTCAACTCGCCGCGCCGCAAGTGCATGACGAGCGATGACGCTGGTTAGCATCGGGTTTCAGGGTGACAGACCTTGTACGAGACTGCCCTGCGGGAAACAAAACCCGGCTCCTAAGGCCGGTGGAACTCAATCGGTCCGGTGGGGCCATGCGACCATCGTCGCGAACGTTAAACACAACGGTCTCATCCGACGAGTTTGTGTCACCAGTATGCCTGTCCATAGCAATTTCGTGATCTATGGACTTACAAGATTTGATTTGGTTACCTAAAAATATAAGTCTATACAATGAGTTTACCTAAACAATTAAAAATATGCTAGATAAAACTACATCAAGAGCATACGAAAATTTGAGACATAGAGACAGGTAGATGAACTTTTAAACATGGGTTCCCGGAGGTACCACACAGACTCGTAGGTCCGCAGAGGTATCCCCGCAAGGGAGGCTCCCATACGCGAGACTTAACTAGTTAACTTAATATAAGTTATTATCCCTCTAAGCTGAAAGGAAGAAGGTTATCTCAGACAAAATGTGATGTGCCTCACGCGGGCACTACTCCTAATGCAAGTTTTGGGTGAGGAGTATTATCCTGGCGTGGACCATCGTCGCTGAATCCTTGCTTAAAGCGGAAGAAAGGTAGGTAAAAATAGGCCTACCCTAATATTTCAATCAAAAATGCTTAAGGGAATAAGGGGAAGGGGGCTGGGGTTGAGGGGTGGGGGACAGGATGGCAAAGTTGGTGGAATTCTGAAACCAAATTTGCTTTGTGGATTACTATGAATATGATTGGAGATTGCGAGATGTTTGCATTAGGTTCTGCATAAGGTCAGGATGCAGATCGTCGTCACAGTTGACGAAAACGTATGGGATTGCGATGGTGTACCATCGACTGCACATTCTAGTGTGAGGTTGATGATGATGTACTGTATATTGTTATATTTGGTCAATCGCTCATGCCTGTGCAACTATTATTGCCCCATTCATAAAATTTTGATATTTCTTGGCCCACTCAATAGTCCAGTTTTCAACCACACAACTTGATTAATTAACACCATAATATTCAAGAAAAGCTAAGAATTGCCTGAGACATTGTCCATTTGCAGACCAAGACGCTAGTTTTTTTTCATTTTACCACTAGAATGACAGCCTTGTTTATCAAGCCAGTCAATACAGTTACACAAATTAAAAAACCCCATTGATATTTGACGCTCAAAAGAACATTTCTCAAGATGACTGCAAATGTCAGTTTGATCATTAAAGATTTCATGCAATTCATGCATTGTGTGGTGCTTATCAAGTTAGTCTAAACATGTACTGAGAATGAGATATCATTATATCCATGGCATTTATAGAAGAATGCAATGACTTCTCAGTACATGCTCGGAATAGCAAAATACGTTGTCATAAATAACATTTCTATTCTTTTATTTTTAATAGGCATATATTTTATTCTCAAGATAATGGCCTTTGCAACCATATTACTTTGACCACATGAATAACTTATTAATATATTGAAATAGAACATTTTGATTCACGTGACAATAAATTTAAGAAAAATTGCATTTCTTCACATGGGCCTTTACAGAGAAAATTGGCATGGTCTAACATCACAGATGCTATATTAAGTAGGTGATGATTTATACTAAACTTATACTTATACTTAAGTGTTTTTAGAGGGCCATTTATGCCATTTTAGTCAGCCACTGAAACACATACGCGTCTCTATTAGGCGCTGTAGATATTTTCATGTATCTGGAGTTTCTTAACTTTAACTATTTCCCGACTAATTCGCATCTCTTCTGTTGTGATAAACAAACAGCTAATCGTTTAGATGTGTGTATTATGAATTATGACCGCTTGAAGACGCTCAGTTGGATTCTAGCGAAAACGGAACTATCCAACAGAAAGATTCCCACACAACTGTCACGGTTCCAACAACTGCTGACATGCGCGGTGTCCAATCTATGGGTATCTATGTATTCACCATTGAAAAATTAAAGCTTTGATTTGAAATGCACAGTGTTGGGAAACATATGCCAATATTTTCCAAGTACTAAATATCATACAATATCGTACTCGGTGGACTCGAGGGTAGCTAATCCGAGAATCCGATATTTACAGTATGTCCGCCATGAAATGGGAAAATCTACTTTCTGAATTATATATCTTTCAATAATTTATAATTTAGTATACATTTTGTTGAACATTTTGAAACTTGGTTGACTGGGAGTTAATGCTATCATAGGCCGCAACGGCTGCCAGCCAAATCAGGTAAAATACGTAACAGATTATCTAGCTTCTGGAAATTTAGGTGTCACCATGTTAAAATCGATGTCACCATGGCTACAAATTGGGCGGATTATAGCTAGAAAGTGACGTGCCATAGATAGATCCCTCCAATACTTTCCCCAGTAGGTTCCTGAGATTGATTCTAATACACATATCTGGCTGGCTGGCTGGCTGGCTGGCTAGCTGGCTGGCTGGCGGTTGGTATATCAGTCAGTCAGTTGATCAGGCTGTCGGTCAGTTGGTCGGTCGGTCGGTCGGTCGGTCGGTCGGTCGGTCGGTCGGTCGGTCGGTCGGTCGGTCGGTCGGTCGGTCGGTCGGTCGGTCGGTCGGTCGTCGGTCGTCGGTCGGTCGGTCGGTCCTGCCTGCCTGCCTGCCTGCCTGCCTGCCTGCCTGCCTGCCTGCCTGCCTGCCTGCCTGCCTGCCTGCCTGCCTGCCTGCCTGCCTGCCTGCCTGCCTGCCTGCCTGCCTGCCTGCCTGCCTGCCTGCCTGCCTGCCTGCTTGTCTGTCTGTCTGCCTGTCTGCCTGCATGCCTGCCTGTTGTCTGCCTGCCAGCCAGCCAACACTCCTGGATACCGGCCTGCCTGCCTGCATATGCTTACTTGCCTGTTTGTCTGCCTGCCTGCCTGCCTGCCTGCCTGCCTGCCTGCCTGCCTGCCTGCCTGCCTGCCTGCCTGCCTGCCTGCCTGCCTGCCTGCCTGCCTGCCTGCCTGCCTGTATATATGTATGTCTGTCTGTCGTTCGTGTTGATGGATTAAAACCAAATTTGACAAAAATGTTCCCTTCATCAATATTTATTTGGGCTATGACTTTGAAGTGGACACACCTTAAAACAAGAGTTTAGTGAAACTCAATATACATCCACAGTATATCCAGTTGTTGAAGTACAACGTTACATGAACAAATATTGTCCCATACATTGCTCGGCCACAAAAATGTTGACACATTTTTCTCTTTCAATGGAGATAATACTGGGGAAAATTGACGAAATCATGACGCACCGGCTATCCATAATCACGCACACACACACACGCACGCAGGCATTTATGTAAGCACGCTCGCTCGCACGCACGCACCCACCTTCGCACACACGCACGCATGTATTCCCGCACGCACGCACACACGCTCCCACGTGCGCGTGGACGCACGCACACACGCCATGCTGTCCCGAATTCAATACACTCATATACTTACATGGCAATGGTAAGTATAATACGGGTAAGATTAGCACCATCATGTAGTTGTGAATATATTCGGTGGCATGAAGTTTCTCAATATTTTAGTGTAAAATTACGAGAATGAATTGTGTCCGATTGTACGAGATTTTAATCCCCTTACATCCCCTTGTGCACATTTAATACAATTCATGATAAATGTGATCTTACCGCACACAAATAAAACAGCACGAAATGCCCTTAACAATCTCGTCAACAACTACAACACGATTAATGAGGGCCTGTAATTACCTTCATTAATTGGCGTCAACAAAATGATCTTTGCTTCTAACCACCAACAGAATGTCCTTCGCAAAGAGCAAATCATAGGCACGGGTTCATACCGAGGTGAAACTGCAGTTTGATCTATAGGCCAGTGTTCGCTTTCTTAGCCCTGGTCAAAACTGTTTTCAGGAAGAGTATTTGGTGTGCATTGAAAACTTAGATCTTAAAATATATAGGAATATATGGCCTACGCGAACAACTGCAGTATTTAATAACTTCTAAAAGCGAATTAAATGGGTGGCTATTCTTTAAACTGTAATATGTGTTCGAGGTATTGTGTCATGGCAGTGTTGGCGCTTCGCGCGTTACATTTACCCACGGCACAGTGCTGGAGGGGTGAGTTAGGTTTTTTTTATAATAGACAAACATATCTCTAAGAAACATCAATAGATACAGTACTGCTCAGAAATAACTTAACATGTTTCCAAAACAAAATTAAAGTTATGCTGTTGAATATTTTAAAAGTTATTCTGTTGAATATTTGGATCAGAATTGGATCGGAAGACATTGCTGCCTAAGGCAGCAATGGCTTCCAATCTAATTATGTTCACAATATTCAATATACCATTTATTTTTATATATTTTTATTTACATTTAGCATTTTTTCTTGTTTATGAGCTGCGTGACGAAAGAAATGCATGATCGGTTTCCCAGCGTGATTGTAACAGCTTCAAAAACAATTTTCAGCGGCCAGTTTCACAAAGGTACGTAAGTTACGGCCTGTCGTAAAGTAGAAAACCGACCAATCAGGATGCTTCATTTGATATTTACGCCGTGCTAAGTACCTAGGGTACTTAAGTGCATTTTGTCAAACTGACCCCTGCATCGCATAATAGCTATGATAGATTAATCGGGTCCATACCACTAACTTCTCGGAAGATTCTTTTCTCTGTATCGTGATGATTTACTTTTGGGTTGATGCTGAGCTGGGGTCTGTGCCATTTGTCTCATTCAGCTATAATGCACGAGGCCTGCCTCACTCTCATTCTTCACCATGTAACAATTACCATAGAATAATTTGAAACTGGTTTCACCCAAAGCATTGATAATTAGTTGTGGGAGGGGCGGGGGGGCCGCTTATCAAATGGGTCAAGTTGGGTATGACTGCTGCTGCTGCTGCTATTGCTGCCGTTGTTGATGCTGTTGCTGGTGTTGTTGATGCTGTTGCTGTTACTACTGTTGTTGATGCTGTTGCCGCTATTGCTGCTGCTCTTGTTGATGCTGTTGCTGTTGTTATTGATGTTGTTGCTTCTGTTATTGATGCTGTTGCCGCTGTTGTTGTTGCTGCTGTTGCTGTTGTTGTTGATGCTGTTGCTGCCTGCTGTTGTTTCTGTTACTACTGTTGTTGATGCTGTTGCCGCTGTTGTTGATGCTGTTGCCGCTGTTGTTGATGCTGTTTCCGCTGTTGTTGATGCTGTTGCTGCTGTTGTTGATGCTGTTACTGCTGTGGTTGATGCTGTTGTTGATACTGTTACTGCTGTTGTTAATGCTTTTGCTGCTGTTGTTGATGATGTTGTTGCTGTTGCTGTTGTTGTTGTTGATGCTGTTGCTGCTGTTGTTGCTGCTGCTGCTGTTACTACTGTTGTTGATGCTGTTGCTGCTGTTGTCGATGCTGTTGCTGCTGTTGTTGATGCTGTTGCTGCTGTTCTTGATGCTGTTAGTGCTGTTGTTGATGCTGTTGCTATTGTTGTTGATGTTGTAGCTGCTGTTGTTGATGCTGTTGCAGCTGTTGTTGATGCTGTTGATGCTGTTGCTGATGCTGTTGCTGCTGTTGTTGATGCTGTTGAGGCTGTTGTTGATGCTGTTGCCGCTGTTGTTGATGCTGTTGCCGCTGTTGCTGATGCTGTTGCCACTGTCGTTGCTGCTGTTGCCTCTGTTGTTGCTGCTGTTGACGCTGTTATTGCAGCTGTTGTTGACGCTGTTGCTGCTGTTGTTGATACTGTTGCTACTGTTGTTGATGCTGTTGCTGCTGGCGTTGATGCTGTTGCTGCTGTAGTTGCTGCTGTTGTTGATGCTGTTACTGCTGTTGTTGATGCTGTTGCTGCTGTTGTTGATGCTGTTACTGCTGTTGTTAATGCTGCTGTTGTTGATGCTGTTGTTGATGCTGTTGCTGCTGTTGCTGATGCTGTTGCTGTTGTTGTTGATGCTGTTGCTGCTGTTGTTGATGATGTTGCTGCTGGTGTTGATGCTGTTGATGCTGTTGCTGCTGTTGTTGATGCTGTTGAGGCTGTTGTTGATGCTGTTGCCGCTGTTGTTGATGCTGTTGCCGCTGTTGCTGATGCTGTTGCCACTGTCGTTGCTGCTGTTGCCTCTGTTGTTGCTGCTGTTGACGCTGTTATTGCTGCTGTTGTTGACGCTGTTGCTGCTGTTGTTGATGCTGTTGCTAATGTTGTTGATGCTGTTGCTGCTGGCGTTGATGCTGTTACTGGTGTAGTTGCTGCTGTTGCTGCTGTTGTTGATGCTGTTACTGCTGTTGTTAATGCTGCTGTTGTTGATGCTGTTGTTGATGCTGTTGCTGCTGTTGCTGATGCTGTTGCTGTTGTTGTTGATGCTGTTGCTGCTGTTGTTGATGATGTTGCTGCTGGTGTTGATGGTCTTGATGCTGCTGTTGATGCTGTTGCTGCTGGTGTTGCTGCTGTTATCGCTGTTGTTGCTGTTGCTGCTGCTGTTGTTGGAGCTGTTGTTGATGCTGTTGCTGCTGTTGTTGCTGCTGTTACTGCTGTTGTTAATGCTGCTGTTGATGCTGTTGTTGATGCTGTAGTTGCTGCTGTAGCTGATGCTGTTACTGCTGTGGTTGATGCTGTTGTTGATACTGTTACTGCTGTTGTTAATGCTTTTACTGCTGTTGTTGATGATGTTGTTTCTGTTGCTGTTGCTGTTGCTGTTGTTGTTGTTGTTGTTGATGCTGCTGCTGCTGTTGTTGCTGCTGCTGCTGCTGTTACTACTGTTGGTGATGCTGTTGCTACTGTTGTCGATGCTGTTGCTGCTGTTGTTGATGCTGTTGCTGCTGTTCTTGATGCTGTTAGTGCTGTTGTTGATGCTGTTGCTGTTGTTGTTGATGCTGTAGCTGCTGTTGTTGATGCTATTGCAGCTGTTGTTGATGCTGTTGATGCTGTTGCTGATGCTGTTGCTGCTGTTGTTGATGCTGTTGAGGCTGTTGTTGATGATGTTGCCGCTGTTGTTGATGCTGTTGCCGCTGTTGCTGATGCTGTTGCCACTGTCGTTGCTGCTGTTGCCTCTGTTGTTGCTGCTGTTGACGCTGTTATTGCAGCTGTTGTTGACACTGTTGCTGCTGTTGTTGATACTGTTGCTACTGTTGTTGATGCTGTTGCTGCTGGCATTGATGCTGTTGCTGCTGTAGTTGCTGCTGTTGTTGATGCTGTTACTGCTGTTGTTGATGCTGTTGCTGCTGTTGTTGATGCTGTTACTGCTGTTGTTAATGCTGCTGTTGTTGATGCTGTTGTTGATGCTGTTGCTGCTGTTGCTGATGCTGTTGCTGTAAATGTGCGATACTGGGATTACAGGTTCAAATGCGATAATTGTTTTTGATTTGGGAGCCCCTTATTTTGGGGGCCTAGGGCTTGTAACCCCGTTAGCCTCTGTCTTAATACGGCTCTCCTATTATTACCTAATGCAACAACAGCTTCCAGTCAAATTGGTTTAGCTTATCCGTGTATTCGCTTTTTCATCACACTGCTAAACTTATTGATTGCCCTTATATGAGCGAGGTTATATATGGAGGCAGGTAGACAGGCAAGCTAAGTTTTTCTCCCTTGTTGAAATGTGAATCATGGCATCTTTCATTGACTGGAGAAATGAATCAAAGTATTTACTCTCAGCATATCGTTTTTTGACGCCACGACAAAAAGCTAAAAGCTTCATGCATAACTTAGGCATCGCGTGTCGCAGCTCGGTAGAGGAGTAGGATTGGTGGGGTGGGTGGGTATGGATGGACGCAATAGAGCAACAGTTTCCAGTCTAATAATTCTCAAAATATTCAACAGAATCTTTATTAAATTGTAAATTCACCAAAGTAATACAATTCTGACACATTTGGAACGGACTATCGCATTTTCCTGTCTGACTTTTGATTGTTGCGACAGCTCCTGATAGCTGTTGCTGTCACTGGCAACAACAGCTCCCAATCAAATTAGTTTCAAAATATTGAACAACTTTTTTGTACCTTGAATGTAGGATTCTGGTAATTCAGGGCTAAACGTATATAAATTGATTCCAACACACGAGCGGAACTTAGCTAGAAAAGGGCGGGGCATTGCTAGAAACGGGTCCTGCTATTCTTGAATGTTTAAAACTAATTAAACCTCGAACAGTTGGTGCTGTCTTAGAATGGAGGAATCCAGTTTTAGCTATTCCCCGCCTATCTCTAGATACGCTCCGCCCACACTTCGAGGGGTTGGGATCGAACCCTATACTCACTGACTACCAACTTCTAAAACGGTATACAGGTAATCTGTCGTATATTTTGAAACTAATTTGACCTATGGAAGCAGCAGTGCCTAGTTAAATTAGTTTAAAATATTCAACATAATGTTCATTAAATTGTAGTAAAGACAGACAATCTGTACGGCAACGCTTAGTCCGTCATCAGTTAAGCGTTCGTAGCGAATTTAGGTACGTCATTCATTGCGTTATTCATTATGACCTCAGCATACGCGTCACGTAGTTAATTATGACGTCATATGATTGATTGAGAAACTGGATTCCTCAATTTGTCACATCTGACCCCATAATCTTGTATCGAGCATTGCTCATGCATTTAACCCATTAGATATATCGGTGTGTGCGGTAGATGTCATCGGCCATCGTAGTTACTTTACTTATAACGCTTTTATGATCAAGCCGACCAGAACTAACCTCTGCATTATTGGTCTTGAGAAATGTCCATTTGCAGGTCAAGAAGAGACTATTTTTTGCAAATTCATCACTGGATTGACTGGCTCGGTAACAGAACCAGTCGTTCCATTGGCAAATTTCCAAAAATAGTCCTCTCTTGGCCTGCAAATGGACATTTAAAAAGAAAATATTCTAACTCTCTTGATCTATTTATAGGTATGTGCGGCGACACGCGGTATAGAGAGAAAACTAATTTTTGTTGCTGTGAAATACTGCATGAGAGATTTGGTATGAATCCTAACTGTTGCGGCAGTGGTACCTATGACGCTCGGTTCAAAATATGTTGCAATGGAATGATCTTTGAACGATCTGGTGTAGAGCCAAGCTGTTGTGGAAACACAACCTACGACGCGAGATTTAAGATCTGCTGCGATGGAACTATATTTGAACGGCCCGGCGTCAACCCGAGCTGTTGTAGCGGTCGGCCATACGATGCCCGGTTCAAGATATGTTGTAATGGAAGGGTATTGGACAGAACCGGTGTCAACCCTAACCGCTGCGGAGGACTGCAATACGATTCCCGATATAAAATTTGCTGTAATAGCAAAATATCTGAACGAAATGGCGTCAACCCAAAATGCTGTGCAGGCCGTCATTATGATGCAAGGTATAAGTTATGTTGCAATAAGAAGATCTTTCCACGAAGATGGAAATCCCCAGAATGCTGCGCGGTCGTCAGATAGATTCACATAATAAAATCTGCTGTGATGGGAATGTCTTTCCTCAGAAAGGGGCGTTTCCTACGTTCTGCGGGGACAAACCTTATGATTCACAAAGAAACTTGTGCTGTAAAGGAAACATCTTCAATCGGAATGGTAAATCACCAGCATGTTGTGGCAAGAAACCATATGATTCCTGGAGGAAGTTTTGTTGTGGTGGCCGTGTTCAGAGGAGGCAGAGTGTTTACCCAAGCTGATGTGGGGGAAGGCAGTATGATGGCAGACATAAGCGGTGTTGTAAAGGGGGACGCATATGTTAACCCGCTCGTTATCTGTTTGGGGTTACTACGATCAACATCGGACCTTCTCAACTGAAATGCTAAGCTCGACCGTGCCATATGGCCTTTTAGATATAAATCAGTCCTCTGAACGGAAGATAGCAATCTACCATGACAACGTCGGTTATTGGCCCAGTAACCTGGTTATCACTTATCAGGGCATAATATGCATATATTAAACAAGATATATCTTATGTCCTTCATTTAACAGTAAAATGTATTAATCAGGTTTTGTCGGCTATGTTCCTTTTTTTCTGTAGTGTTATTTTGAGTAATATTCTGGCATAAATCCGGTTTTTTTGTACTCTAAGCTATTGCAGTAAATACGAAAATGTTTCTCGTCTTCAATCCCATTGTAATCTCTAGAATATCTAAGTTCCCTAAATGTGCCTGTCCAGTGTTCCGATTCAATTACTGATCATTTATCCTCTTGTTTTGAAAAGTCTGAACATTCAAAACACGGCTACAGTCATTTCGGCCACAATTGCAATTAACAGGGCAATGAGCAATTAGCTGAATGCCTTCAGATATATTGTATGGACCGCGGTAGGTGGGTGGGCGTCGGGAGAGTAGACCGATATCAACGTTTGCGGTCGGGTCAGGATTATTCATCTAAGATGCTTAGCTCTTTAAGACTCAAACAGGCCAAAACGCCCTTTGAAATGGGGCTTGATAAATGTCCTTTTGCAGAAGAAGAGAAGAATTTACCACTGGAATGACTGGCTCTATAAGTGAGCCAGTCATTCCCGCGGTAACAATACATTTCAACAATAATCTTATCCTAGTCTGCAAATGGACATTTTCTATGATAAAATTGAAACCTTATTCAACAAATGTGATGGTTAAATGGTTAAATATCCAGCCAAGCCGATTCTACTGTCCCGTTAAAGAGACACTAGCACCCTTGATATGTCCGCGTGTTACTTAATGGAGAAACCTCTAGCCACGGGTTGCCAGTGTTGTGATCAATCGATCTCTGTACTACTGGCTGAATATCAATTTCCAGAAAACTATATAGGTAAGATGTTGAATATTTTGAAACTAATTTGACTGGGCGCTGTGACCCGGTCAAATTTGTTTAAAAAATTCAACATAATGTTTATTAAATAGCAAAGAAATCCAATTCGTACAGCTTGACGTACTATTAAGCGATTGTGACGGACTACATCCAGTCGTTCATGCCGCAATTGATTATGACGTCCGCCTACATGTGACGTAGTTGTTTATGACGTCATGTATTAACTGGGAATCTGGATACGTCAATTGCCGTATCAAGCAAGGTGTTGCTGTGGACAACAACACATCTGATTGTTCCACTTGGATCCCCATTCAAGTTATGTAACAAGGGCTGTATGTCCCATCCGAGCTGCCACTCAAGTATATGACGTCATAATCTATTACGTCACGTGTAGGCTTGCGTCACAATCAAAATGCAAAATGAATGACATATCTACCTCCGACATCAACATTGGTTGTCCGTCAAGTGTACGAATTCTATATCTTTCATAGATTTACTATTTAATAATCAGTCTGTTGACTATTTTGAAGCTAATTTGACTGGGCGCTGTTGCAGCAACACTAACCAGTCAAATTTGTTCCAAAATGTTCAACAACTTACCTAGGTATAATTACGTACCTCGAAAATCGCATTCTGCGAATTCAGGGTTCAAAGTATATAAATTCATCCATACACGAGCAAAGCGTGAACGGGACATAGCTAGAAATGGGCGGGGCATAGCTAGAAATGGGCGGGGATTGCTAGAAATGGGCGGGGCAAAGCTTGAAATGGATCCCTCTATTATGGGAGGGAACCGGCCAGCTAAGATAGATTTTAGGCAGAGAGTTGTCTCCCTTAGGTTGGAGCGAATGGTGTATATTTTTGTTGCATTGCGATGTTCACCTCTGGATTTATGAATTGATGAAACGGGTGTTGCCATTACCAATACGTTTATTGTGCAGTATGCAATGGACGAATCTGATCTGTCACTCAACGATGTAACGTCATAATCAATCAATCAAAATGCATAATGAATGACGAAACTATTGAACAGGTTGCTGGAAATTTAAATTCTGGGAATTCACCTTTCCAGTTTATTCATCCATAATATGGCGTCATAATCCACTAAGTGACGTGTAGGCTAACGTCATAACTATGACGTCATAAATGATTCAATATAGCCCTCTTTAACGCTTAATAGTCCGACACGATGTACGAATTGCATGTCTTTGCTATTTAATAAATATGTAGTTGACTATTTTGAAACTAATTTGACTGGGCGCTGTTGTTGCCATAGGCAGCAACAGCACCCAGTCGAATTAGTTTCAAAATAGTCAACAACTTACCTGCATAGCTTTCTGGAAATTGATAGCCAGGGAGTTCAAGGACCAATCGATCCCAACACGAGCGATATGCGAGTGGGGCTTAGCTAGAGGTGCACGGAACTTAGCAAAAAATGGATATGTTCATTGACGCATCAAAGGTTCAAATCGATTCCAACACGCGATAAAACATATATAAATCTATATTACGTGCGTGCGTGTGTTCGTGTCTGCGTGCGCGCGTGCGTGCGTGGAATTGTACTCATGCGTAAATAAATATCGCTACTTGATGACAATATGTATTTATGACTTAGTTGTAGGTGGAGACAGGTTCACACCCTGCATCAGACCGTCACATCAGCGTGTGATGGTATTCATCCGTACGGAAGAAATTATCACGTGAAGTAAAAGGGTGCTGGAAAATTGTATTTACTTTTGGTTGTCAATATTTAGGGACATTCAGTTTTAAGACATGTCAGTCGTCATTTTAATAGGCGTGTTCCTTCGCTGGTAGATATCCTACTAAAACAGGGAAAGACTCCAGTTTTTCAGCGAGGTGTTGTTGTCGATCACGCCGCGTTCTCTAAGAGCGCAATATTCTGCATTACTTTTGAGATTGCAGGCGTTGGTTAACCGATGGTTTTCATATATCACCCACACTCTAAAATCTAAATTGATTCAACTGATATCAACGCCAATATTAACCCTTTATCAACCATATCAGCCAAAACGGTGTCTGCAGTGGTCTTGAGAAAAGTCCATTTGCAGACCAAGAGAAGACCTTTTTGAAAATTTATCACTCGAATGACTGGCTCGATAACCGAGCCATTCATTCCAGTGGTAAATCTTTTTTTAAATATTCTTTTCTTGGTCTGAAAATGGACATTTTCTATGAGAAAATTAAAATTTTCTTGAACAAATTTGATGAGTTAAATTTTCAGTCTAACTCATTCAAATGTCCCCTTAAAGAGACACTATCGCTTGAATAAATTCGTAGGTTAGAGGGTTAAGCGAGCGGAACTGTACACCACCCATGCACGTGTCTTCCAATGAGTCACCAGTAGGTTCTGACGACCGTCCTTTAGAAAGTCATAGGCCTATGTAGGTCAAAGTTTTGCGTAATATTGGTGTTGACGTCATTTGAATTCATGCAGCGTATGGATGATATGTGAACAGTAATGTGGAAGCAGTTCGTCAACGTGACTCGTTTCTTCGTCGGCCAACTCCACATCAACTGCAAACTCCGTTTCTTGTGGCAGAGTGCGACTTGAGTGTTTGGTCTAATCGTCGAATGCCCTTGAACATATGATAGAGCTCTAGTAAGCTAGAAGACGAAGAGAAAAAACCATTTTGTGTTGCTCATATTGATGCGTCAAATTTTCTAGAAGCTTTGACTTGACGCGAACTGTTATTTTTGCGTTCGCCAGGAGTCGTCTCACTATATGTAGTTCGTCATCATCGCAATCGGGAAATGCCCCGTCTATCTCTAACTAAGCTCCACCCACGCGTCGCTCGGGTTGGGATCTATCGATCACTGAACTCCCTGACTATCAATTTCCAGAAAACTATACAGGTAAGCTGTTGAATATTTTGAAACTAATTTGACTGGGTGTTGTTGCGGCCTAGGGCAGCGCCCGGTGAAATTAGTTTCAAAATGTACAACTGCATGTTTATTAAATATTAAAAACATACAATTCGCACAACAACATTAGGGTTCGTCATCTATCATGCATTCGTGACGAACTTAGCTACGCCATTTGTGATAAGTCATGTAGTTGATTATGACGTCGTGTAATTGAGTGAGAAACTGGAATCATTCATTGGTGAATACGCCGTCTATTGATGGTCCCAAATGCGCGTGATTTTTTTCCTATATTCATTATATAATAGAATAACCGTAAATATTCAATTATAACTGAACTTTCCGTCAGTCGCTTTGAGTACTAATATGCAAATAACGACATTAACCCTTTAATGGCGAGCCGGCAAACACGGGTCTCCATGTAATGTGATCTTGATGAATGTCCATTTACAGACCAAGAGAAGAGCATTTTGAATACTTTTGAATGGCTGGCTCGATACCGGTAACCGAGCCAGTCATTCCAGTGGTAGGCCTACATTAAAAAATAGTCTTCTTTTCGCCTGCATATGGACGCAAATATTTAGATTTTCTTGGGCAAATTTAGCCATTAAAGTTCTTCAAAAAATTAAAATATTTAATAATTTATTGTCCATTTGCAGGCCAAACGAAGACTATTTTTGAAAATTAAAAAAAAATAGTCTTCACCTGGCTTGTAAATGGATATTATGCAAAACCACTGCAGAGGCCGGGTTTGGCCGGTTTCGTCACGAAAGGGTTAAAACAGTTTTGCGTCTGCTTATTCCTTCATCTGCCGAGACAAGTAGCCTACAGATTAATGTATAGGTCTATGTTCGCATGTGCCATAAAGGCTTATGGGCTTGGCCTATTGTAGGCCTATAGGTAGCGGTTTGCATTTGGGAGTTACTCGCGTAGCCTCCCTCTTCCCCAGATCAGCGCCAACACGCCAGGGTACATACACGAGTTCTTACCTAAGTCAACACCGATCTGAAGTTGGGTCGACTTTCAAATCGATTCTCAGGCGATCAGGTGGTTGACGGGTGATCGGTGAAAACATAGGCAATCTCTTTCACTCCTCGTTGACTCTCTCCACTCAGGGGTGAAAATGGGTACCAGTGTAAAAAACAATAATGGACTCAAATAAAAGCAGCCTATATATGGCGTGAATGGGAGCTGGAATCAGGGACTCGATAGACGCTGATCTACCCAATAAAAAGGTAGGGGTAGTTGAGTAAATTATGTCGTTCCTTTGATTAATGGATCCATTTCTTGCTATGGCCCGCCCATTTCTAGCTAAGCTTCACCCAACTTATGCGCATATTGAAGTCAATTTGGAACTCCAAAATCTGAATTTCCTGAACCTATATTTCAAGGTAACTATGCAGTTAAGCTGTTGCATCTTTTGAAACGCATTTAACTTTCTTAGACTGTAACCGATTTTATCTTATTTGGTATTTCGGGTTCAAATGGTTAACGTGTGATAAACTCACCCTGCCATGCGGCATATCAACTTATCTACGGGATGGTAGCTGAAAGAATGTTCGCCTAACGTCTCCCATACTCTGCTTTATCATGGTTCATTTTCGACTAGATGGGCGTGTCTGTCGCCCGAATTCTTGACATCGCACAAGGAAGAACGCGTAAGACCTTCCATGCCGTTCCAACATAGTGAAATATACGCCATTCTCATATTGATTAAATTATATATCACGTATTTAATGACGTCATGAGCCTCTTTTAGCTATCGAACACGATTAATACGTTATTTGCGCTTGACGTCATCGAATTCTGCGTAAAACAAATGACGTCATAATTACGCCAGGCAACATGACGTCATCAAATGTGACCTGGATACAGTTTATTTCATTACGATTTTGTTGCTAATTGTGTACAGACGTGAATTTAATTCCGTCTGAAATATATTCAGCTTTCCAATGTTTTTTATTGACTGATCAACATCAGACATATTTTAGAGAATACGATATAACCGGTTGTTCGCGGCACTGTGTCGACTATGGAGAAGGTACGTATAATTATATTAAGTAATACATAGGCATGGCGTTACTTCTGTTAATTTAAGCGCATTCACGCCAGAATGCTTGAGAATAAAGTTGTTAAAATTGTATACTTTAAGAGGCTTATCTTATATAGGAGGGTGCCATGTAATGACTCCTGTCTCTAATTCAATTTTACAATTTAAAGAAATTATATTACTTTATATGGAATAACATTATCATATGCTAAAATTTGTTTCGTTTCATTAACATCTAGGCACGCAATTTAAGCCTCTAACAGTAGAGACTATACAATACGATTTTAAAATACAATTTTAACAATTTTAAACTACAATTTTAACAATTTTATTGTCAAGGATTCTGGCGGGAATATGCACCCTTAAGCGATGTACTCCAAAATCTCAACGGCATTTCTGTATTAATTACTTGTTTTTTCGTATGCGAAGGATGGCTTGCAGTCTACGGCTTTTATTTATTTATTTATTTATTTATTTATTTAGTTGATTGTTTGTTTGTTTGTTTGTTTGTCCCAGGTGCATATCTTTCTTATCTATTTCAGATTTTGCTCAAATTTGGCAATCCCAGTATTTTTGTTTTCGCCACGCCACCCAGCCCCACACTGAGACTATTATTTATTAACTAATTTATTTAATTATTTGGGTGTCCGCAGCTGTATATCTTTCTTATATATTTCAGATTTTGCTAAGATTTGGCAATCCCAGTATTTTTGTTTTCGCCACACCACGCCACCCCAGCCCCACTCTGAGGCAGGCTATTATTTATTTATTTATTTAATTATTTATTTAGTTATTTGTTTGTGTGTTTGTTTGTTTGTCCGCAGCTGTATATCTTTCTTATCTATTTCAGATTTTGCTAAAATTTAGCAATCGCGGTATTTTTGTTTTCGCCACGCCACCCCACCCCCCACACTGACACTATTATTTATTTATTTATTTATTCAATTATTTGTTTGTTTGTTTGTCCGCAGGTGTATATCTTTCTTATCTATTTCAGATTTTGCTAAAATTTGGCAATCCCACTATTTTTGTTTTCGCCACGCCACCCCAGCCCCACACTGAGGCTATTATTTCTTTATTTAATTATTTATTTAATTATGTGTTTGTTTGTTTGTTCGTTTGTTTGTCTGCAGCTGTATATCTTTCTTATCTATTTCAGATGTT